>OZ034967.1:1440000-1852500 GCA_964030785.1 Siderastrea siderea | reverse complement strand
CGCGTAGGATAAAAGTGGATTGTTAACAGCAAAGATGAGCTATTCTGGTAAATTAAATATCCAGAAAACAATGAAATACGTGTCACTAGGACCGTTCACGGTCATTTGGTGAATCGCTTGTTTAGTACATCACCATTCCTTGATGAGAAAAGCATTCTAAATCTTTCAAATCAGTCATTTGCCGCTTAGGTATTGAATTGACCCAAACTGCTAATAGCTTCAGTTCTGAGTGATTTAAGCGAGCTTTAAAAAGTAGCATAACGTCTGCGCGTCGTGGAGGCAAACGTGGCAAATTGTTAGGCGTCGCACATTTTGGGCCTCAGCCGCTAAAAGTGTGTAAATGAACAACAACTGACGGCCAGCCTCCTAACAGCTGCGGCAGATGGGATCCATAAAAACGTTACATCTCTTCGGTTTCCGTTGTTAGACATTTTTTTCACACAATCATGCCCTGGCAACTTTCAAGCTTTGACTCCTATCATTTCTCCCTCTATGAAGAAACGAAGAACTTCATTTGCGCCTTAATTTGCGGTTAAGCGCGGGAACGTTTGTAAAGAACTCAACCCGGCTAATGCACCGGAACTAGCATTTTCTGTAACCTGTACGTTTATTTGGGGCCCGGTGTTTAACGGGAAATTATCGCACTTAAAGAACGGGTGCAAATTATTGGAAAGGCTTTATACAAATTATCCGCCATTAATTCTGTTATTTACTGGTTTTATGGAGCTACTAGAAAACCTACCTTTCCCTTGTGAGGTCCCCAAAATGCAAGTGGCGGCTGAAACCAGTAGAAGTAGCTTCATCGTATATACGAGAAAACTCAAAAGTCAACACATTCGTGTTGTTCGAGATCTCATTGACTTGTGCTTTCATATTCTGCTTTCAAGTTTTTATAGCTTGATAGTGTACAAAAATAACGACAACCATTGTTATAAATTTCAAAGAAAGTAAGAAAAAATTCAGTACCGGGTGATGGCAGGTCGATAATGTTATGCAAAATAACAATTTGTAGCGATGTTATTCAAAGCTTCCAAGTAACGTAATTAGTTGTGATTGTTATTTTCGTCGATTGAGTGATCGAGCAAAAAGAACTGACCGTACATAACACAGACCTCCACATTGCAGACGCTATTGTTATAAATTGCAATGACATGATAGCAAGGCAAAACTTAAATATAGGTGACTGTTTAGGTGACTGTATATCAATTATATTATGCAAAATACCAATTTCTAGAATTTCTTTTAAAAAGGTTTCACGTAATTTGGTTGCGATTGTTATTCACCTTAATCACGAGAGCAAAAAGAAAAGACCGCACAAAACACAGAATTCCGCGTAGTGTAAGGCTAAAATGGCAGTTTAAATAAAGGACGTGACTTGCACTATGAACTGTTCAAAACTATGGGGTGTCTTGACATCTACCTTCTCGCTCTTTATACGCCAGAAGATTGCGATTCATGAGCAGCTATACTCACTAAATCAGCAATACGATGTGCATCAGGGTTGTGGGTCCCATCTCTTTCATAGGCTCTATGTAAAAAAATAAATAAATATCGTAAACGGGCCCTGATTCAGTAATATTTTAGGGTTAAAAAAATCCTGAAAAGAACCAATGTGTACTCAATACAAATCTTCCTTTTTTTTTTCTTTATAACATTTCACTTTATTATAATCCCATGCTCATTGTCCACATATAATATGAAATTAAACAATTTGCAGCCTTTTTAAACTTCGTAAACAGTCCCAATATTTATCTCCTATCTCATTTACAGGCATCGCACCTGCAACGATTTCTCGTAAAGAAACGCCAGTTCTCTTGCTGCTTTCAGTTGGCTTTCTAATAACTATCATCAAGCAATAATGGGATGACCATTTCAACGAAAATATGAATGGGATTTCAAAGTGCTCAAATTTTGGCACCTTGTGCGTTTGGCACCTTCTGGCACCTTACGGGAGGCATATTTTTATGTTTATGTCCTACAATTTCTGAGCTTTCAGTCTTGTTGTCTTGTTTGTTTGTTTGTTTGGTTTTTTCGCAAAAGAAGAACTGCTTCTGCGTTTATTACAAACTCCACCTTGATTTGTAAACATTCTGGATATTCCAGTATATGTGCCTGTCTGTCGGACGCACCTATTCGCGGACTTTACGCGTTAATGTTTCGTTTTTTTCCTCAAAGATACGTTCCGATGAGTTTCTGATTAGTCTACTTTCGTTAACTCCTTTTGTGACCGGTTTCGTTGGGTTTAGGTGGGAAGATTTAAAGATCTAGTGAAGGTAGGTAAAATGTGTTTCTGTCGAGGTCCTCATTTCGCAGCTCATTGAATTGCCTCGTTTTAGTTCGCACTCTGTTTTCGCAAAATACTCAGTAGAAATTGCTACCTTTTGGAGAAAGTTGGGCAAAAAGAAGAAGGTTGCTTCCACGTAAGAATTAAGAGTTAACTGCTTCACATTTTCGAGCAAGAACACGAGGAAAACTTGTTATTTTTTTGTGAAGTATGCCTCTTGTCGTACACCGCGAAAGCCAAACACGTATTTAAGTTCAGCTACAGTTTCATAAAAGAATAGCGAAGGAAAATATATTTTTTCTAAACTGTTCCAACCTTAAATTACCAAAATTGCAGTCAGGATATGACATAATACATTCATGGACTTTCTGGCACTGACTAGTGAATTGCAAAACAACGTTTACAAGTCGACAACGGCCTTTCGTTCTTAGACACTACAACAACTAGTCAGAGTGAACGGGTACATAGAGGTTAACGTATACCGCAAACCAACGTACACTGACAAATACCTTGATTTTAACTCGCATCACCCCATTCAACATAAGAGGTCGGTGGTGGATACCCTCCTTGAGAAAGCGGAGAAAGTTTCATCAACAAGCGAGGGAAACGAGAAGAAAAGAAGCACGTGGTCAAAGTCTTGATGAGCAATAATTATTCATTACGGTTCATCAAGAGTTGTGACTCTCAACGCAAAGCCAAACACGACACAAACAGCAACAGTTCGCGGGATGAAGTACAAACATCGTTTGTTGTTCTACCTTATGTGAAAGGCATAACCGAAAGAATATCGAAAGGTTTACTCAATAACGGAGTCAAAGTGGGCTTTAAACCGCTCAACACTTCGCGCACTTGCAGTTCCCGAGACCAAAGGACAAACTCATCACATTTCAGTCCAGATGTGTGGTGTACAAAGTCAGTTGCCTTGACTGTGACTTTGTTTACTACGGCCAAACTGAGACAGCTTTAGCTACGAGAATCAAAGAGCATAGAAGAGCAGTCCGTGTTGGCGACAGCAACTCTAAAATTGCTCAACACGCAAATCAAGTTGGCCACAGTATGGATTTCGACCATACCACCATTGTAGACAAAGCACGAGACTATCCTAGGAGGCATTCACAGGGAGACCAGAATGCGGGAACGAACATATAGAAATCCCAGACATTTATAAATTGCTTGCGCAATGTCATAGTTCGTGGTAATGTTCGTAGTCTCTCGCAGCGTTCGCATGTTTTGTTGTGTTAGTCAGCCACGCACGCGCGAAATGTGAACCATTATATAAGCCGTTGCTTTCTTGCCACTTTCAAACCGAAGAAGGCCGAAGGTTTTCGGACGAAACGTCTTTTTCAAGTTTTGGTCTAAACGTTGTTTTACAATTCACAAGTCAGTGCCAGAAAGTCCATGAATGTGTTATGTTCCAAGCTTAAGCTTACCTGGTTTGACAGCTAGCCGTCGGAATTAACTTACATGTGCAATTTCCAAAAGCGGCAAAGTATTTCAACATCGTTTTGGTTTGTTTTTGAAAAAAGCGCGTAAAATTTAATTTGCGAGGAATATTTATCCTTTTAAGTGAATACAACCGCTAAACAATATGTACTCATGAGTTAAAAAATTGGCTACATTCACCCATCCTCTGTTGTACACTTTTGTCAAGTTTTATGGTTTGAAACTCTGCCAGAAGTGTGTAAGCCGCGGGCGAAGAAAGCTCTTTCGCCGTTGTGGTCACAGGTCAAGCCAAGCAAACTGAAAGAGCCATATGCCATATGGATGTTGATACAGCTATAGCTCGTTACATCCACGAAATAAAATTCTGGGATAATAATATGGGATTAGATAACATACCGTATTTACTCGAATAAGCGCCGCATTTGGGACAAAAAAGTAAATAAGTGCCGCCCCCGAACAAGCGCCGCGGTCCCATGCAGCGCTTATTCGAGGAATTCCGTATAACTAAAAATCCACTACAAAGCAACTCTAAAACGGCACTGGAAATTTCTTTTCATCAAAAGCGATGTTCTGCAGTTCAAAGTGATTATATTTCACCACTCGCCCATTAAGTTCTCTATCCAGAATTCTTGCAATACGTAGCCCAACTTCTCTCTTCCCTTTAATATACCGTTAAATTAAAAGAAAAGATTTCTTTGTTGTGTCCAATTTTTAAATAAGCGCCGCCCTCGAATAAGCGTCGCATTTAAAGCGCGAAAAATTTAATAAGCGACGCGGCGCTTATTCGAGTAAATACGGTATGCGACACTTGATAAAAAAAAAATTCTCACCAAATCCTTCACAACCGCAAAATGATTGAGGAAGGTCTCTCAAAAACTGACTTTTAAATACTTTTTAAGTCGGGAAAAGATGATATTTACCTCCAATATTACTTGGTTTTTCTTAAACGAGACGTAGTTGACATGATGAAGAGAAATTTTTCCAGAAAAGGCAAGTAATCAACAACGAACGATCGTCCGAGAATAGGGCTACTTGTCCGACAATAGGCCATTCAACTTTAACAATATTTTTCAAAATTACGAAGAAACCTCAGGCGTTCAATCAGCCAATCTTTAGGACTTGTTTACGTAAGGAAGGAACTATATACTAGGAAAGTATCAGCTTGCCCCTGCCCTTCTGAGGTAAGTTATTGTGATTAGTGCAAAAAGCGTCCGGGAAATGGCACAATTGTATTAAAGGGACAATTGAGACCGTCTGCGTTGAAAGAAAATGCAGAGTAACGAAGGAAATAAAACTACAACGAACGACCAAACTGTCTCCGTAAAATTACGATGGCGTAACGAAGAACGTAAGATAACTGGACCATCAATACGATGTGCACCAGGGTTTTGGGTCCCATCTCTTTCATAGGCTCTATGTTAAAAGAAGAAATAAATATCGTAAACGGGCCCTGATTCAGTAATATTTTAGGGTTTAAAAAATCCTGGAAAGAGCCATTGTGTATTCAACACAGCTTTTCCTTTTTTCCTTTATATCATTACACTTTATTGTAATCCCATGCTCATTGTCCACATATGATGGGAAATTAAACCATTTGCAGCCTTTTTAAACTTTTTTATCTCCTATCTCATTCACAGGCATCGCACCTGCAACGATTTCTCGTAAGGCAACGCCAGTTTGCCTGCTGCTTTCAGTTGGCTTCCTAATAACTATCATCGAGCAATAATTGGATGACCAGTTCAACGAAAATATCAAAAGGATTTCAAAGTGCTCAAATTTTGGCGCCTTGTGGAGCAAATATCTCCGAATATCTCTGAGTGGCAGATGCGTAGCTTAACTGAGTGTCTTATAGTTTACAGCAAACTATCTGAGATAATAAGATATTCCTATAAGTATCAGACAAATGGTGAAATTAGTGTCACAAGCACCATTTGCGGCCATTTGGTGAATCGGTTGTTTACGGTAGTACATCGATGTTCCCAGACAAGAAAAGCATCCAACCTTTGAAACCATTAATTGATATTGAATTGTGCCTCAAGAAAGTACTAATTGATTCTGAGTGATTGAAGCGACCCTTAAAAGTAACCGTAGCAAGTTAGTCGGTTGTGGAGGCAAACGTGGCCCAGTTGGACACTTTTAAATTAAATAAGCCCTACTTAGCCCTGCCACTAAGTTACACTTACGGGAGGCATATTTTTATGTTTATGTCCTGGCAATTTCTGAGCTTTCAGTCTTATCTTTTGTTTGTTTGTTTCTTTGTTTGTTTGTTTTTTCGCAAAAAGAAAAACTGCTTTTGCGTTTGCTAAAATTCGACCTTGATGTGTAAACATTCTAGATATTCCACCTTTCTTAAATTTGACCTTCTAGACCTGGCGTTTATTCGGGTCCTTCGTTTAAACGAGAACATCGATATTTTTAATTGAAGAACAGGCGCAGAATATTTGAGTACTGTTATGTTAATGACGGCAAGCATTAATAGAACAAACTTTATCGTTTACGAGACAATTCAAAAGTAAACACATCCGTTATGATCGCGAGATCTTATATTGTTTTCAAGTTTGCATAGCTTCATATTGTATAAAGTTAATTTGTGGCACAATTGTTAAAAAACGTTCGAAGAAAGCAACAAAACACTTTAGTTTGGGTGAATGAAAATCGATATTGTTGTGTCAGATTATTCATACCAAATTAAAGGAAGGTTTTTCAAAGGGTACAGGTAACTTAGTTCCTATTATAATTTACCCCAGTTGAGAGAGCAAAAAGAACTGAACGCACACAACACAAAACTCCACGCAGAGTTATAAAGACTATCAAAAATATGGAGACTTTTGACATCTCTTTTCTTGTTCCTTATTTGCCAGGAGATTGCGATTTGTAATACAAGCTTCTACCCACTGAATCAAGCATACGATTGACGGCGGACATGAATACATCTACCTAAGAGGCTATCATCCAATATACAGTTCATATATCTAGACTGAGTAGTATGCAAATCAATCCAGTTATGAAGTTTTGAAGTTCTTTCTTTTTATTTGGTTATGCTTATTGCTCCGAAAATTCGGTTCTTTTAGCTTAACCGAATGTGAAACGTAGGGGAGGGCATTGAAGTTCAAGTTCAAGTTATAATTTTTAGTCATAATTCAAGTCGAAAATGGGGATTTTTTGTTAAAGTTTGTTAAGGTATCCAGAACATATTTTCATGTACAACAGACATTATGGATAACAGAACTCTGTTGAATGTCAATATTGGAAATTATTACACATAATTATTGTACAAGGGGAGGAGGAAAAAGAAAGGGGGTAATAAATCAATCTTTCCAATAGTTTTTAAGCGGGTTGTGGTTGAGAAGAGCAGTCAATGAAGCAGTAATCATTGCATTATAACTTTAATGCTTTATTGCAGCTTTTCTACTTTGTCTGTTATTGTAACTTCCTTTCATGTCCCTGCTTACAAACCTATAGGAGAGAGAAAAAAACTGAATAAAAGTTTTGCTTCAGCTATCGTTTTTCTCTTTAGAAATCTGTCAAAATTTGTCTTGTGCCCATAACCCACTGATATAATGGTAATAAAGCTTATTTGCATGTCGCAATCGAAGTGTTTTTTCCTAGCTGGAATTTGAATTGTCAAAACAACGGCTGTAAAAACTACACCAGAGGCCTTAAATTTCCGAGGAGTAAATAGCTTATTATATTACATTCTTTGTGTGTGAATTGGCTACCATTGTGACTGGGTACAGATATGGCGCCAATCTTTCTTTCTGCCAATCCCAGACTCAGGAACTTCATATGGTTAAAAGAGCATTATAAAAGCCAGGCAAGTGTTTACAAAGAAACACATTTTGCGAAAAAAAAATGCCAATCACACGTTTTGTTTTCATGTGATTACTTCCCTCAGGTACAGTTGTCAGTGGCTAAATGAAGTGTCTACAACGTTTTCTAGTTCAGCCTCGCACTAACTGGCGAGTCTTTAGCACAGCTTATATATAACTAATTTATTGTTTTACCTGCTTAGCACAAGTTGCATGTTTTTCTGCAATTGGCTTTTACGTAAGGATGCCAGGAGCAGAATCTCCTCCAACCTGGACAACGTGGATTTTTGTCCATGCACGCTGATTACACGAGAAAGAAAAAAGGAAAAAATATACAAAATATAATGTGTCCTATTACGTAAGTATTAAGGCCCTCTAAAAACGTCCTTCTGTTGACGTTTGGCTTTACAAAAGTAAAGATTGCAAAGCAACCACAAAAAATTCATTCACAATCTTTTATATGATTAACAGTTTTCTCACGGTATCACTCGGTGATCGTCAAGGCATTTGGAAGATGCGTGCATGGGTTGCTGAATAATAAACTAAAATTGTGTTACAATGTAATAAATAGAGGATATTACACGGCGGCGTGAAGATAATCCATTATGAGTTTCATTTTTGAGTGGTAAAAACAATATTTTACGAAAGAGTGCAGCGAGTGAGTAAAAGACTGTTTTTTACCACGAGAAAATAAAATTCATATCTTCAAGCCACTGTGTAATTTCTTTTTATTATATAGACAAGAGTGTTTTTGCACAAACAACAGTGTAAAAGCGGGAAATGACGTCATCGACATCCTCACTAGTGAGGACATGGAAAATACGCCACTTGAGTCCCGGATGTAGTTTCGTATGAACTTTATGAGTGGTCTATTTTCCACTAAAACACTCGTAAAGTTCATACGAAACTACATTCGGGACTCGAGTGGCGTATTTTCCATATCCTTACTAGTGAGGGTATCAATTCTTTTATCGTGTTTAAATAAAGGATGTGATAATGATGAAGATGATGATGATGATGATGATGATGATGATGATGATGATCTTCATCATCATCATCATCATTATCATGACGTCATTTCCCGCTCTTACACTGTTGTTTGTGCAAAATACTCTTGTCCATATAATAAAAAGAAAATTACACGGTGGCTTGAAGATATCAATTTCATTTTCTCGTGGTAAAAAACAATATTTTACCACTCGAAAATAAAATTTATATCTTCACGCCGCCGTGTAATATCCTCTATATAAATAAACAACAACACGAGTTTTAACTCACATCCACCACCGCCACCTCCACCACCGCCTCCTCCACCACCTAAAAAGGATGAAACGTCGTGTCAAATGATCCAAGCTGTTACATCAATTTATTTTGGTTTGTTTGCCAGTTTTAAATGTTGTGACCAGTAAGTTTCTATCGATTATTTTCTGCCTTCTCAAAGTTCAAGCTGAAAAAGAAAATTGCGAATAAAATATTCTTTCGGAGTAGTGTAACGTAAAGTATATACATGGCAAATCTAGGGGCAAGCATGGTACATACAAATTGCTTTCATGTTAGTCCATTTAAACTAAATTCAAGAAATGATTAGGTTTTGCAAAAGGTTCAATCGTCAAACCATTTTCCGTTTAATTCATGATCACGCTTTGCTAAAGGAGGCAACTATTCACGTATTTTTTTTCCACTTTTTAACGCTTTTATTAGAATTTGAAGGGACCTATCGTTTATCTGCTCGCTTGAATCATCAACTTAACGTAAGAAAGAGAGTGGGAACCCTTGGGGCCGATTTAGACGGTACGTGTTATGCTTACGACATTTGTATGCGACTTTTGTAACGCGCGCTGCTCGCATCAAGCAAAGATTGTGAACAACTCCTCGTTCAAACATTTTGATTATCGCTACAATAGCCTGTATAACAAGCGTTTCCGTAGGCTATTGCCCTCGCTACTCCTTCCATTTTTTGCGCTCGCCCTAATTTTCGCGCGGCCAAAAGGCGAAAGATGCCTCGAACGAGTAAAGATAGCCTACGTAAACGTTTCTCGGCTACGCAGGCTATGGCTACCACTGACGTAAGGTCTTAAAACCTGTTTTAAAATCCTACGACATTTTTCAAATTGTCTGAAACTGTCATGAAGATGTTGTACGTCTGACTTTGAGGACACGATTCGTGTTGCAGACATGACGTGAGCAAGTTGTAAGCAATGCAAAAATCGTACCGGCTTAATCGACCCCAAAGATCCTAATGACCTAACAAGGAAGCAAACAAACAGAGAAACAAACCCCTCCCCCTCCCCCCCCCCCCCCCCCCCGCTGAAAAATGAACAGCCTACGTATTGTTTGCTACCGCAGGTGATGAAGTTGTACTGCATTTTTCAGGAAGATAGACAATTTCCAGCAACTAGTGTTTACATGTTTTCTTTTTTTATGAGCCCGCAATGGGGAGCGGGGTAAAACCTCTTTCTTAACTAACTATGTTCTCTTCTTTCATTTTTTCAGGTATTGTTTTATCCCACCACTGAGCTGAAAGTGTTTTACTTACAGTTTCCACAGGACTTTGGGCAGTACTTCTTGATATCAGCCTGGCTACAACGTGAGGTCCATTGCGGACAAGCTGGATGTTTATCTTGACAGCCTTTTTTGGTTAAAAAAAGAGTTATGGATTAAATTTGTATCAATTTAAGTTAGAGTAAGTTGACAATCTTGGAAGATACATTCCTCCAAAGTAAGGGCAAAACTTTGAAAACACCCTGCATTGTCATAATATACTCACTTCCACCGCCGCCACCGCCGCCACCGCCACCACCGCCGCCGCCGCCTCCACCTCCTCCTCCACCGCCACCTCCTGCAAAGTTAAGAAGTCAGGTGTGGTTTAAAGGAACACTCTTTTCAACTTCAGGAAATTGAGGACCTAATTTTAGTTGGACTTTGCACGCAAGCCAAATTAAGGTCTGCTTGAGCGGGGACCGTAATACAAAATTGATAAATATTTATGCGAGTCGCTTTGAATGGTCGAACCACACTGTTGTACAATGGAACCCTGGTACGGAACGAAGTGCCACGGGACTGGCAAAATGTGTTCGTTATAACAGTTATTGGTTATGTCGGGATCCTTTTCCATACATTTTGCTATAACTGGGCTGAAAAATATGGCTCGTTATACCGGTGTCTTCGTTATGTCAGGGTTTGTTAAAAAAATAAATCACTTTATTTAGGTGTCACTGTATCCAGGTTTAGTACGCTCTGAGTATCTTGGTCGAATGGTAAAATAAATGTTACATGGCAAATCATGAATTAAATGGTAGTTCTAGTATAATAATATCATGTAAATGAATTTCTACTTGAATGCTATCATAACAGATAAAGCTTTGCCATTGGTATTGGTACAGAAAAACTAAAATTTTGCATTTTGTTTTCTTGAGTTATACCTGACATCTTGGAGTTAATCCATCCAATGAAGCTGCTCACACGAGCGAACACTGTGTAATGATCAGTTCTGCACTGTGAATGTCCCCAGCTCACGGCACCTCGTAACACCCACCGACCACCTTCATTGCAGACAAACGGCCCTCCACTGTCTCCCTGAATGGAGAAAAAAATGACAGACATGTATTACTCAGCTAAACCGTTATTCTATCTAAAAATACCCAACCTCGAGATTAGACACCCAGTCATTAGCTAGGCCTATTACTGCAGTAAGTACCGACTTTTCAACTCCTAAGGTTAGTTATTCCTTTCATTTCTTTCTTTCAATCCTAACTGTGACGAAATGAGGCTCTTTATATTTCTCCAAGTTTGGACACGTTTTGTGGAAAATTGCTTACAATAGCTGAATTGTTCATGTTGTTTGCTTGCTTGCTAATAGTTGGCGAAGCCAGTATCACAACTGTGTGTGTATCCTCAAAAAATGAGCAGAAAACTCCGAAACGCAAAGTACAAGAACTCGCAACAAAACATAAACTCGATCTACGCATAAACATTTTCTAAGAACAAAGGTCAGCTGTATATGGATATGAAATTAGAATTCATGCTGATATGCTTGGAAATCTACAGCTACCTGCTGCGATGTTGAACACTCTTTTCACGTTCTTTATCTTTATATCCGGCAAATCCTATTACTGAATAGCCCCCTCTGACATTTTCACTCACACTGTCAGCAAAACTGATTTCACACTCTTCTTCAAGTGAGCGGGTTGTCTGCGCCAGTTGCTTACTCGTGGATGCCATTTTGTCTTTTTATTATTCAAACCTCATAGCCAGGACCTTCGGACAACTATAACAACATGCGTTGTGTTGTTGCCCAGAAATTCAGGCGAGACGTTCAGTTAGGGGCGAATTCTAAATCTCGATCTTCCGACTTAAGGAGACATAGTTATAAGCCTTATGAAACGAAAACCGGATGATCGCGCCCTGCTTTCACCCAAACAGTAATGTACAACTTGCAGTATACTCTGTTTTATTTACCTGGCATCCACCTTTGCCCTGACCTCCAGCACACACCATCGATCTCTCATCAACAGGAACCAATCTTCCGTTGACTCGATTGCAGGCACTGTGTTCAGCGACGGGAAGCATGGCCTGCTGGAGAGTGTCAGCGGCGGACCCTCCTCCGACAGTTCGTCCCCAGCCTGCATTAATCACAACAAAATGTTACATCTTTTTCTTACCATTGTCCTATCATTAGCAATGAAGAGGGTTCAGGAGGAAAGGATTAGCCCAAACTGAATTATTGAAGGGTGATTTTCCCACAACCCAGCAAAATCGGTTTTACAAGGTGTCAACGGTGCAGTTTTCCTTTGCTAAGATACCTTTTATTTCTTCTGTGGAATAATAATGAGCCTTAACTGGCAATGCAGTAGTAAAACACCCTTTGGAAATAGACAGTTGTAAACGTTTGTTTTTCACCTATGAATAACGTCAATCTGCTTTAAGACAGCCGCGTCTGATACAGAAACTGTTCTCAATATACGCCCAAGTTTAATACAAGCAGAATATTAAATTTATTTATTCTTTTTTAAATTCTCTCTCAAATCTTACTTGGTGATGTTATAGTACCTGTGATATAACATTGTGTTCCCGCGTGAACCCTGCTTCCTGAACTTGGCAAACACACTGTATTTACTTGAGAACTCGCTGAAATGGACCCGTCAAGTTGCAGGAGGGCAACATCATTGCGCAGCTGTCTCATGCTGAATTGCTCGTGTTTGAACAATTGTCTCAAACGGAAGGTCCGCTGAACGGAAGTCGATCCAGTCCGATGGTGAGCTCCTGTTGAATGGATCATTTGGTTAAATTACAGGTTGAATTGTGAGAGGTGTGTATGCCAGCATATTAACTAAAAATGTATAGATCAGTTCTTTTTATTAGGGAACAGCAGCCAAAGCAGTATTGAGGGTGAGGGAAAATTGGGTAGTAGGGGCGGAACAAATTCTCAATGTAACCTTCTTCAATATCCCATGAACAAAACGTTAAAAACTATGCCACCCTGTAAATGTTACTAGTCAACCTAGTCAATTGCTCATTCCAGTATTCTACTTAGATAAACGGTGGTGACGATATGTACGAATACCTTGATATCTGCAACATCACACTGCATCTGTAGACTTACCCACAACAACAGCGTATCCACTGGGCCTTGGGTTACGGTCCACACAGTGAGCCGCTGTGACGACCCAGTCATTTGCTATTAGTGATCCTCCACAGATGTGGCGACCGTTGACTCTAAGAGAAATCTGCCAAGGCCAGGCGTGTGGAGAGGCATTTTCACCATTCACCACCCTTGCCGAAAATGGCTTGTTTCCACAACCTCATGTGTAAGATACGAAAATGGATAGAAGTGTACAATAAGCAAGAGAGGGAAAAACATGCTTAAAGACTGCGTCTATTTTTCACTTCTAAGAGTGACACTAATAATGATTTAAAATTAATACACACCCAAACCACTTGATAAAGTTTTATAGAAATGTATTTTTTAACTAGAATTCATCCTTGCTAATTGGTTAGTGGTGGCTGTCATTACGATTCTTTCTTTTTTTTAATTCAGAATATTTTTTTAAGGGGCAAAGAATATTTCGGTTGGCAGCTAACTGCTAACTGCTATCAAAAGGGCTGACCCTTCGGATTCCGTTTCAATCTTGGATTTCTGTTTAACTTTCGCTGTGCCTGACAGAAATGTTGCACAACTACGAGGTTCAACTTATACTTCTGAGTTTCTGTATTCCGTCGCATACTTGGGTACTAGTTTGTTTAAGCTCTATCTAAGTTAAGGAAAGGTTGATTCACAAAAGGCAAGCGCTGTTGACATCTACATCTTACCGTGGGAGCTTGAAACTACAAGCACCAAAAGCACGAGTCCAATCCAGAGATTCATCTTGAAGAAATGATCTCTTCTTGTGGTAACAATTTAATAACGGCATTCATTTATAGCCTGCATTGTTGATAAAGGTGCAGTTCACCAGGGGTCCTTAATAAAACACTGCTTATACTCATGTTCATGAAGTATTTGATTTTTTGTTAAAAGGTTTGGCCAAACGATGATTCAGGTGGCACAAGGATTTTTCTTTTCCACTTTGCTCTGGCCTTTGTCTCTGCCTATCCTTTGTTTCATTGTTTTGTATTTGACATTGTTTTGAAGCTGTAGTGATGATGCAGCCCTTTTGCAATCGGAATGATCACTCAAAAGGACAGGTGAAGCTAATACAGAAATTCTTATCCAAACAGCGAAAGTGCAAATAGTAAAATAAGATTTGATTTTTACTTGGTGGCATGGCCATTTGATGATTCAGATGGACAACAGCTTCCTCTTTTTCATGTTGCACTCAATTTTGTTTGGCCAATCTTTGTTTTGTTGTTTAGTTTTTGGCTTTTTGTGTAGCCTTTAACTGTAGTTACAACCTCTGCTTTCTGAATTATGTAAAAAGGACAGCTGAACTTTCTGACGGGCTAGTTTATTTTCAAATCTTAAAGAAGAAGTCAGATAAATTTTATACAAATAAATCTGAGAAACCCCTGCTTTGCCAAAATTCCGTGCTTTTTCAAATAAAATATATAATGTAATTTCGTTAGTTTCAATAGTGAATGCCTTTAAATCTCTAAAAATGTTTGATTAATATAAGATTGACGCTGGAAATCCATGTATGTTAGTTTTGGGGCCTGTTGACAGCGCTGAGTTTCGTCCCAAGGTGACAGTCTTCCGGGACGAATTGTATCTGGTCACCTCCTTATTGCTGGTTACACGAATTTGTAGCAAGATGAATTCAAACAATGATGATTTCATCCCTGTCTTAAAGTGGTACTACGATCAAAAAAATCACTTTTATTTTTTCTTCGGATTTCGAGACTTTGTTTACTAAACACTCCCCAAGCGAAATTTTAAGCCTTAATTTCGACAAGAAGACTGTTTATTTAAACTGCAATTTTGCGATTTAATAGTCCGCCATTATTACACCAGAAAGGACAGAATGGCATCATTCACTCACGAGCTTTAGAATGCAGTGTGTGTGAAAGTGCCGTATTTAGTATGCAGCACGGGAGTTTTGAGCTTTCACACTCTCAAACTCGTGTTTTGCATAATTTGTAAGCTGCGTTCACACACTACATTCTACAGCCCTTGAGTGAATGACGTCATTGTATCCTTTCTGGTGTAATAATGGCGGACCATTAAAACGGAACATTGCAGTTTAAATTAACGGTCTTCTCCTCAAAATTAAGGCTAACAATTTCGCTTGGGGAGTGTTTAGCAAACATAGTTTCAAAATCCGAAGAAAAAATAAAAGTGATTTTTTGATCATAGTACCACTTTAAGCACAGGGATGAAAAAATATTCAATCCCAAATAGCTAATCTGCTAGTTTCGATTTCCGTCTTGTTTTTCACTGACAGGTGTTTATTTTGCTTGTTTCTCGCTAGTTGCCTAAAACACCCTGTGCAAAAGTCGCTGTTTTTAAATTTATATTTTATCATTCAAAATAATTTTAAAAAAGGAAAGAAAAAAAAGAGAATTGTACAGCAGGGGCCACAGAAGCTATAAAATGTATCAAGCTTAAGCTCAATCATGTATATTTTCCGAATTAAATGAGTGTTATATCCACTACAGTACTCAAACAAAATGTTCAGATTTAAAGTTCATTCATGCGTATGATTCCAGCACAGCTTTTGCCTCGGGTGCATGAGGGCTGAGGATCGGGGGGGAGGTGGGCGATGGGTGCCCCTGGTCATCTTGGAAGACATACTGCAGACCTGGCTTCCTACATATTTTCGACGAGTTATCAACGGCTTTCTTGTTATGTTAGAGGACAGTTCCTGCCGATCGAAGGTCAATTCACTTACTGCCATGCTCCGTCATGCGTGACTAGTATTTTCAAAAATTTAAATGGAGTTTTCGAGTTTGTACGTCGGTTTTGTAACATCATCCCAAGATTCGGAATTCCCGTGGGGATTTTACCACATTTTCGGAAAATAAAGAGCTCCAATTATCATATCATTTGAGATGTTACAGATCTGAACAATGTTAGGTTTTTTATGCGTGTAACGAAGTTATTTTTCCGTTAACTCGTGACTTTGAAAGTGTTTTCTACAGAGATCTTTAATTAAGGTTTCATTCAAATCTCGGACGTTACAAAGAAATATTCAAATGTTCATTTCAGTCTTGCGGATTACTGTTCACGCGTGACGGAGCACGGCTGTATGCAAAACGTAGGAAATAAAGGATTCATAAGAGGAACGACCTTCTAGATATATTTTTTCTTGGAGCTGCTGACGAGTTAAACACTTGGCGTACAAGAGGAAGAGATGTATACCACTACCCTCACCAAATTTTGTCCAACTTTATCAATTTTTCTCCTTGGCAACTGTGAGACATAGCTTTTGTGGTGCAAAATCTATGTACTCTGCAATAGAAACGTTTTTCAAAAGAGAATTGAACACCTTTTTTGTCAGTTGAATACGTTATAAAAGGCTAATCAATGGCAACCGAAACATCCAACCAACAGCTATTTAAAGTGTATATGACACGAAATTTTTTCCTTCGGTTTTTGAGAGTCTGGTTATAAAAAAACGATACTTAATTTAAAACCTGCCTAATATTGTTAAAAACCTCTTTTTTCGCGGGCAAAAGACCCTATTTTTCACTTCAAAACTGTCCCGGGGACAAGGACCGAATTTACCTCATAGTGACGTCAATCGACTTGATTGCGTTCCCGCGAACGCAGTGTTTTTGTCACAAATCGCCTCAAAATGTTGACATTGTTCAACAGTACCAGGGATCTTTTCGAAACTTCCAAGACCTACAGTGAGAAGGAAAAAGTAGGAGTAAAATAGAGCTGTTTTAGGTCTTATTCTGAACCAGACAAAGTCGAACATTTGCGATGTCTTCTCTTCTTTCGTACTGTGGTAAGGATGTCGATCTCAAAGTCGAAAGCACCTCAGTTGTGAGATTTCTTTCTTGAGTTCTTTTAGGGTTTATCGAAAACATCAAAGCCCTTGTGTTCACGTAAAAAGCTTACTGTTTCCATCAACCTAAGGAGAACCGAAAGTGCCTATTGTTTTGATGTTTTAATACCGCAAAAGTGTCGTCGTTCTTATAGAGAATGCGCTGGATTCTCGGTTCATTTCGATTTAAGAACGAGTTCCCAGAGTTTATTCCCAGCCTGGCCTTAGTTTTCAGTGGTTTCTGCAGCAAGCAAAAGTGTTTTTACAGAGTGTAGAGAAAAGCCAATGACGGAATCGTTTTGTTGATAATATGGCCGTACGCAATGTACTTCCAGGAGTAGTATAGGAAAATAGGAGTTCTGGTACACCCCCTCTCTTCCCTAACATTTCCAAGCTCCCCCCTCACCCCCTCTTTTCCCTAACATTCCCAAGCTCCCCCCTTAGAGTTTTTCCAAATTTTTTCAAACTTTTCCTCTTTCTCAAATTTTCCTTACATTCCCAAGCTCCCCCCTTTGAATCTTCACTTTTTTACGCGCCAGCAGAGCGGAAAAAGCTCTCCACCAAAGAGTTTTCTTTTTTCACACCACCGCTGCTCGGCCGCCTCCGTAACAGAATTTCCCCCCAAATTTTCCATTCAGAGATATATCTTTCATTGTTATGTCAAAAAGTGTAACAGAATCCAACACTCGGCGAGTTTTTGCTTTTGCCGACGTTTGTTGCCTGGGAGGTTTAAAACACGAAAATAATACTCTGGGAATAAGGTTGCATTTGTCGAACTCCTCTATTACTACTGAACAAGGCCAAAAAACAGGGGAGCGCCCGAACCGTATTAAACCTGATAACCGGAAGGGGGGTTCACTATTTAGATAGAAACGGCACCCCTGTTATATCGTTCGAACAGCGGCTATGGTTCGTGGATCAAACAACTGTCAACTTTCTGAGGCCATTTATAACCTCCCTCCAGAGCTTTGTGAAATAATTTACAAGGAGTATCTCAACATAAAACTGAGGCAGCGAGCGGCTCTGGGCTGGAACGAGGTGCATGAGGCTCTTAAAGAGGCGACTTTCTGCGAAAAACAAGGACGAATCGTAAATGTTTTGTTTTGTAGGAAATGTGTCACTTGCGGCCGGAATGGGCTGTGTTACGCGTGTAACAAAAATGGAGTCTATCACTATCTCGGCTATCCTGTGTTTGACTTTTATGACCACGACGAAATCTTTCAGAAATACTGGTAGACAGAGGTCATCCACTTCGCCCCCACCCCTCTGTTTATGTAAGCGACCAATAAACATTACAAGTTTGTAAAGTAACAGTCATTTTATTCAGTTGCTAAGGCAAATGTTTCTTGACAACGGCGGACATTCAATGTCCGCGGTAACTAAGGCAAGGGTCCCTTAACAACGGCGGACATCCAATCTCTTCAAATTAAGCCTTGAGTAATTATTACACTTAATTTCAAAATGTTTTACATTATTTTGAATTAAAACCAGAAGACTTTATTTAAACTGTCTTGATATAAAACTAATGATGTCATATAAAAAAATGGGAAACGCTGTTGCCCATATATTTATTGTCTTGATATAAAATTAGTCCGCGGTAACTAAGGCAAGTGTTTCTTAACAACGGCGGACATCCAATGTCCGCAGTAACTAAGGCAAATCTTTGTTGACAACGGAGGACATTTAATGTCCCCCGTAACTAAGGCAAGGGTTTCTTAACAACAGCGGACATCCAATGTCCGCGGTAACTAAGGCAAGTTTTCTTAACAACCGCGGACACAAAAATAGAAACTGTTGATTTGCATTAGTCCCACGCCGTGGGACACAAAAAATAAAAGCTGTTGATTAGCATATGTCCAACGCCGTGGGACACACACACCAGAAGAAAAAATAATAAAAGCTGTTGATTTGCAGAAGTCCTGCGGCGTGGGACAACCTCCAATGTTCGCGGTAATTGAGGCAAATGTTTCTTGACAACGGCGAACATTTCATATGCCGCGGTTAAAGGCACCTTTCAAGAATTGTTTTCATTTCATCGTGGTAGTTGATATGCTCTCTGAGTACTGTTTCGTGTTCTTCAGATTTTGTTGAATTTTTTGCACCACCAAGTAATAATCTGTCATAAGAGCTATCCCACGACATTTCCTCAACATCAGACAGATTGACAATTTATGTGAAACAGTGTTAATTGATGCTTTTATACAAAAAGAAGGGGGCTTCCCTTTTTGTTACGAATTAGGATGACCCAACGCCATAATATAGTTTTAAGCGGTTTTAAGCGGTTTTTGAATATGATGTCAGCTTATTTGAAAGAAAAACCCCCTCGTCACTATATTTAGACGTGAGGTCAGTACATTTCGTAACACCGAAAGTTCATGATCATTCTGTTCGAACATATGAACGCAAGGGTTACTTTAATAACTCAGAGAGAAGTCAAAGCGATATGATTGTGCTATTTCTTAAGATTTACTTGATTGTCGCCGAACTTTCTTCGCCGCCCCTGCTGAATGATGTGAGAAGAATAACATGAGTTTGTTCAGGCGATTGAAGAGACACAGGAAAATAAAACGTGCTTCGATTAACCCCCTGTTCTTGTCAAAGATTATCGATCGTTCGAAGGGCTTCGAACACAAATCTAAGCAACGGTATCACTCTGGCATCTAAGGTGGGGTAAAAAAGCGAATGCGGCTTTAAACTGAACGTAAATTTAAGTGTCATTGAAACTCCGACTCATTTTCTGCCCGAAACTTTACGATTGTTGTTGAAACACATGCCGTGTTCGAGAGGACCTGGGACTCCGGGAAAATTGGAAGGGGATCAGGGAATCGAGGATCGGGATTGAGGGACACGCGCCACGAAGCACCCTTTTCTCATGACCCGTCACACAACGTTAGAGTTACAGTCACGCTTTGTGTCACGCAATGTCACAGTTGTTGTCACACAATGGGGATTGAGGGACAAGTGCCACGAAGCACCCTTTTCTCATGACCCGTCACACAACGTTAGTTACAGTCACGCTTTGTGTCACGCAATGTCACAGTTGTTGTCACACAATGCCATGCGTTACTGTCTAGCTTTTTTGTTTTTTTGGTGCTTCATTTCAAAATGGAGAGGAAAATCGTATTATGGAACCACATCTTGTCCTGAAATGGGGTAACCATCTTTATCACGAGTGGGGGGCATTATTTTTGAGACACAATTACGAGTGTTCAATTAGAAGTTCAAAAAACCAATAACAAATGGCTGCTAAAAGTGCAATCATTTTGTTAGCGTATATAATTACTTTGAAAATCTACAACGGAGCGAATGTTTCTTCATATTTTTTACAAATAGATGGCGGAATCTCCATGCAATGATCAGTGACGAAATTATCTATCATTTTCAATCTATTAAGAAAGACCTTTTCGTCGAAGGCCTCTGAGGAAGAAGCGAATCTCATCAAGGACTTTTTGGTATTCGATCCGGGCAAAATTTGCTTGTTCTGTCTTTTTATCGTATTTCTTAAGGCTAGCCACTGCTTTTAAAATAAGACCAACCCCTGTTAAAGTTGCAATGACAACGGGGTTCAGCGTAATGCCTCCGGCTACTGCGGCGCTGATAATAAATTTGTCAGCAGGAAGATTACAAACAAAATTTTTTTCTTTGAAAACCGCGGTACAGCTTTTCATATCCAAAATGTTTCTTGTGGCAATACGCATATAAATCTTTCATTTTCTTAACTTTCTCTTTAGAAAGCGTCTGGTCGATATGGTTGAAGTCGTATATGTCGCGCATTGTGCTATATAATAACTGAAAATGTTTATGGCGCTCTGTATTCAATCAATGGTAACAGTTCTTCATCTTTTACAACCGAAGTCAGTTCCGCACCCATAAGACCAAACGCCAGTACTAAATCAATACTTATTGTCTGTAATTGAGTTGCTTGGGTTAAAGTGGAAGTGATTGATTGAGTTAAATGGTCACTGTGTTTTACTTTTAAAGAAATAGGCGTATATTGGTCTTTGTGCTTGAAATAGAGCACTTTTATAGTTGATATGTGGCTATGATTTGGAATGATTATTTTGTCACAACCATTTAATAAAAATATGTTTCCATTGTTTGTATTCAAAATCCCATTTATGTAATAAACAAAACCACGCAAACGCCTGTTTAAAGACAGGTCTGTCTGCATTACCATTTGTCCATTTTCAATGACATAGGCAGTGTCATAGACACTTGGATCTACGTTTGAAACGGTTTCTTTAAGACCATAAACGATTAGATGTCCAACTTTTAGGAATGATGTATCACGGACCATGCCGTGCAGGTCGAGAAATATGTATTGCGGGGGTGAGCAACTCCATCTGTGAAAGTGGATAAGTGTTTTGGTGTACTTCTTGAATGTTTTGGTTGTATAATTAAAAATTGAAATCGTCGTGGCTTGTGGTGTTACACTCACCTTATTAATTTTTGGTGGAAACCATTCCACAACCATCGTGTAGTAACCGACCGAAAGTGGCTGGAGGTTAAAACCGAGGCGTGTCCGGTACTGGTTCGGTGAGTCTTTTCTAAACAGGAGTTTGAGAAAGTAAGCTTTTTTATTTACTTGATGTGGAGACTCGGGGAAATCGTTCATGCCCAAAACATCGATGTTGTTTTCACTCGACGATTCATCAGTGTCTTCCATTAAGTATCTGAAGGCGTCCTTTTTATTTACCGAGCTACTCATATATGTTTCATTGAGTTGTTTAATTCTGTAGTTAACAAACTCGACACATGCGGCGTCTGTCTGGTTTGATGGAAGATCAAGATTGGTAATTGAATGAATTTTCATGTCAATGTCAGCCGCTTTATCCAGTTTTTTTTCAAGCTGATTGTCGACATACTTTTTGTTTGTGGCTTGATCTGCCCCTTCTGGGTCTTTTACGTAGTAGAGTGCATTATTATTCATATTAATGCTTGCTTCCATTTCCCCGCCTTCCTTTTTTGAAAGGAAGATATCTCTCGTGTCCTGATAGTTTATTACCTTTGTCAGATCACCGTGGATAGGATAAGGGTTGCTTTTTAACCGCAAAATATCGCACTTATTTTGCATGTCAATATCTGCGGCAACGGTGGCACTACTCTCAAGCCCAGGATCACCTTTGTCGCCTTTTGGACCCTGCGGTCCATCTCGCCCTTGGGGTTCCTGTGGACCGGCCACCCCTTGGGGACTTTGCGGTCCATTTTGCCCTTGGGGTCCCTGTGGACCGGCCTCCCCTCGAGGACCCTTCTCCCCTCGGGGACCAATCGGACCTTGTGGTCCCGCGGGGCCTATGTCACCCCTCGGCCCAGGAGGACCCACCGTTTCACTTGTCGTTTGGCTAGTTTCACCGATTTGGCTGTTAATATACCCCATTATATATCTTCATCGAAATTTTTCTTCATCAATTTTTGGGGCTTGTCATAATAAAAGAAAGAATATTTTTTATCGGTGGCGCGATCTAACGTGGTATGATCAACACTAATCTTGTCCGCAATCCGCTTGTTTTCTCGTGGAAGAAATCTGAAAATACAAAAATGGCTGCAGTTATCCCGGATATTTTTCGGCTCCTTGTAGAAGGTTTGAGTAAGGTAAATAACGCAGCAGTTTCTGTGCCGCCCGTTGATAAAATAATTTATGATGCTGTTTTGGTTGCTTTCGCAAACCAGGTCATCAAAGACAACAATTTTTTGGTTGTCCACCGGTAGCTCCTCGAGTGGAATAATTTCATCGCCGGGGGCCTCAATGACCTCGTAACCAACTCTGGGGTTGATTTGTTCAGCAAAGTCCTGCAAAAGAGCCTGGTATTTGTTCTGGTGCAGGTTCTTTGAAAAGAGGTAAGTTTTATTAAACACTAGCAACTTGTAAAGCATATGCAGTGATATGTTTGTTTTGCCAGAATTACTGGGTCCACAAATCAGCATCCGGAAAACATCGGCTGGCATGCAAGGGTGGCCTTGCTTGTAGCTACTCTCGGAAAAAGCTGGGTCATAATTTGGAATCTTCATTTTTTTTGGTTTCTATATAATCACGCTGGAAAATGTCAGTACAAAAGTGGAATCAGTTGGCTGAGGAAAAGTCGGCCGTCGATCACCAAACACAAGACATTCACCAAAAATTTAGAATGGACAAAATAAGCAAAGAATTTGGACAGCTTTCAGGGGAGGAGCTTTTTAAACCTATTACAAAAAGGCTTGATGAAAAGAGCAGCACCATTACGCAAGAGGTGGAGGAAAGTCCTGATTATGCAATGGACGAATTTGACAGAACCAACCCGTTTGGCGACAACACCACCACCATCACCATCACCAGAACCAACATCACCACCCCCACATGAAGATGGTGACGGTGATGATTTTCCACCACCACCCCCACCGCTGATGGAAGAAAAATCCACACGTAAAGAGTGGGGGATGCCGGGACCGGTTGAGCCTGAATATCACCAAGAGTCAACCCTGTTGCAAACCGTCAATCAGTTGATCACGAAATACGAAGATGACCCCAATTACATAGTAAAAAGTAAAAAATCCCCATTACATGGTTATTCCGTGGAGGAGCTAAAAAAATAAGAGATGGGATCTATGAAAAAAGAAGGGCAACCCAACCTCTATCGAAACGGCCGCAGCAGGGGAAGCAGAGCCTAAAGTCTACACCCCCAAGCAAAAGTAAAGAATCTCCTCCAACCTCCCTGGAAAAAGCTGTCATGAGCCGAAGACCTTTTGTTGAGCCTTGACTTTTCGGACGATTTTTCGAGAAGCGTGGCTAAAAACCAATTTTGGTATCTTGACTCTGACGCCACCACAGTGACTGATGGCAATGCGACGAACGTCAGAATGCGGGCAAGGGCACTTCTGTCACATGGCGGTGCGACAGTTCAAACTATTATCCCTTTGAACCGATACTCCTTCTTCGAAGGTCTGTAAGACAGGATGCTGCCACCGCTGACGACAGAGAAATGATTTTCCAAAACGATGGAACAACTCGAAGGATTGCATTGTCGTCCGTAGATTGGAGTTGTGGGTGCCACAATTACAGTTTAGTGGCCAAGGACAAACCCTGGTCAATGAAAATTTCTTGAAAGACGTTTTGCATCTTAGCAGCTCCCGAAGGGATGCAAATGGTACGTGGTTGATTACACCTGGGGTAAAAACCCGAAGCATGTCTTTTTATTTCTTCAACAACCGGAAAACAAATTCTTATACGAAAAACCCTTACATCTTTGACACATCTAATATCGACGGTGATAACTCCGCAAGATTAGCCACTTGTCGCCTTCAGTACGGCACAAGCTTTTACCCTGAGCTTGATTACGACCATGACTTTAAAATAAGAATTTTGAATGATTTAATCAATTTCAGATACAGAAAGAACGACTACAACACCGGCGTTCAGCTGCAGCTCGCCAACTTCCAGGATTTATACCCAATTATCTACTTTGATCTACGAAACACCAAAGAAAGTGTGACAGGCGACCCGAAAAAGCTCGAATTCCATTACAGACTGAATGAAGCCGCAAACGCTCAAGATTACACAATCTTTGCCGTAGTTTTGCATGAGGAAGAATTTGAGCTGAAGCAAATTGGGAATGAACTTGTCGCCGTCTAAAAAAATTCCCAATTAATATATACGCAAGATGGCTTACAACTTATCATCCATATAAAATAGCGCTGACCGATGGTCAGAAAAAGAAACTACAAAAGGCTTATGTTTCGAAAACCGCTGTGGTTCTGAGGGTAAAACAAGAGCAAATTGGACACGGTAACGAACTCCTTCTCACTGCTACTCAAATCTCAAGAGTGAAAAAAACAGCCGCGGCAGGGAAAGGGCTTGAGCTCAAATTAAGCCAGACCCAGATCAAAATACTGCGTAGCGTGGTGGAAATTTGTTTTCTGCTGTGCCTGGTTTGGCACAGCCTGCCCTTGGCGCGTTAGTAAGTGCTTGTTTGAGTTTCGGCGCTGAAAAGGAGCTGAAAAAGATATTCGGAAAGGGTTTTGGGCCGAAGGAAATTGAACTTTACAAACTTGCCCAGAGGATGACTCCTGCTCAGAAAAAGGAAGTTGAACGATATCTTGTTGGACAAGGTGTTGTAAGGGGAGGCGCCGCACAATACGGCGGTTTCCTTGGTATGTTAGCGTCCATCGGAGTACCTTTGGCTATCGACTTAGTCAAAACGATACTCGGGAAAGGCTTGCAAACTCAACCACCACGTCCACGATGCTCCCCCCGTCCCCCACTTCCAAAGGGAAGAGGAATGCAAATGCGACCCCCACCTTTCCTCGGAGCGTGGGATGATTATAAAAAAAATAGAGTTTAAAGACACGCCTCTCTCCATCATTGACCTTAGAAAATGGTGCGATTTTTTGCGCACTCCCATCAAAGGTATTCTTAGCAGAAATGAACCAAAACCTCTGTCCCATTCCCCGTGCATTATAAACTTGGATGATTTTGGAAATTTGGGAACTCATTGGGTGTGTTGTTGGCATTCCAAAAATGGAACATATGAGTATTTCGACTGATTTGGACTTCCACCACCTTTAGAATGGGAAAAAGAAACATTAATGCACGGAAAGAAACACTTTTAGAAACGACAACCAAATTCAATGGGAAGAAAGTGTGAGATGTGGTTATTACTGCCTTCTCTTTTTAAACAAAAGAAACAAAGGCACAAGTTTCGCCAACATTTTGAAAATGTTCACCGACGATGTCCTTCAAAACGAACGCATCGTAAAGAATTATTTTTCATAAGATATACAAAAATGGAAGTGCACTGTGTGAAAGAAAAACGGCACACCCCCAATGTGAAAGGAAGTGAAAAGGTTGTACTTACAAAGAACAATCGAATTCTCTCAAAGGCAAAATGCGCTAGTTGCGGAATAACAAAAACACGTTTTCTGCTGGGAAACTAGGCGAGCCCTCCCGAGCGGAGGGCGGTAGTGTTCTTGGTAATATCACTATGATGGTGGGTGATCTAGCCATTGAAAAAGGAATCCCGTTTCTTGCGAAAAAAGGGCTCGAGGCGGGACGTTATTACGCGTCTGAAGCTTTGCGAGACCTCAGTCTGCAAAAGAAAGCAATCAGTTATACTCTAGACAAAGCCCGCCCAGTTTTTCAAAAAGTTGGCAGTGAGATGCTCGATCAAATTTCACCCAAAGTTCGATTAATCAGACGCCACAAAACAGACAGACCGGATTTAGATGGGGCGGGGATTGACATTCATTCAGCGATTGGAAAACTCCCCAAACCAAAACGGGGTTGGACGTTACAGGGCCATTATACCGGGCCATATAGTCCCCTTGAACAGCAGGTGAACTACGATCCAGAAACAGGTCAGATTAAGCAAATATATCACCAACAAAGGGGGCAACAGACGCGATCGCAATGAAACATGAAGTGGACTATGGTGTCCTTTCGAACCGAAACGAAAAATACGGTGAAAATGAAAAAATTGCAAACACAAAGCGGACAAAAAAATGGTGAAGGCTCTCGACGTAGTTCCGTGGAAACAAAGGCAGTGGGGACATGCGGTAGCAAGGAACACAATTAATTTAAAACAAAAGTTGGGGTTGGGTTTCAAACAGAAGTAGTGCTGCGCCATTCATCAAACTCCTGTTTTGCGCGTCGCCTGGCTGCAAAGGATTTAGGAAGGCGATGAGTAATAGATTCCACAATTTCTTTTTTGCAGGGTCAGACTTCAGAAGGGACAATTTCAAAATAATTGTGCAGAAAGCAGGAATAGTTCACTGACTTGCCGGTTTTCGCCTGAAATTGAACAATAACATTTCCTAGAAAAGAGATCTGGTTGAAAGAAAACATAGCAGAGGGAGCAGCAGATCTGCCTGGGCTCAGCCCCTTGGAACTGATCATCATCATATTCAAACACTCTATGGCATTCTGGGCTGTGATTCACGACAGAACTCATTCATCACATTTACTAGGTGCACCTCGAATGAAGGACAATGATTAATCCTTGGCAGTTCATTAAACTTTTTTTCCACCATTTCTGAGGTCAGTTTGTAAAGGTCGTGCTCGACCGACTCCACACCTCGCAAACAACCAAATGGGTCGTCCATTTTTTTTTCATTGTGTGATATACAATGAGCGCGCAAAGTTTCAATAAGTTTTCAAAAATTTATTACAGCCCTCGAGGGTATTGGAAAGGGTTTGCAGCGATCAAAACATTAGCAGAAGCTGCGAAAGTCTCTGAAGATGTTGCTCAAAACTGGTTGGTGAAGCAAGCTCTTTGGTAGATTTACTTACCAGCGTCGCGGTACATTCAAAGACTGAAATTTGATGTGCCTGTTCCAAACAAAGTTCACCAAGCCGATCTTCTGTATCTCCCACACGATCGCCCACCACGCTCCCGTAAAACTTTTAAGTACGCCCTCACAGTGGTAGATGTGGCCTTCTCGCCATAGAAGTCGCAGCTGCTCTGGAACGGATTTATAGCTGGAGCCCTTTGAGTTGGCCAAAACTGCTTCAGGTAGATCCTGGTCGTGAGTTTATGGGCGCTGTGAATCAGCTGCTTTCGAAACATAATGTCGAGGTAAGACGCGATCGTGTGGATATTCACCGTGATCAAGCTATCGTTGAAAGATTCAACCGCACCCTGGCTGAACGACTGTTTGGACACCAATATGGGGTTGAAATGCGCCTCCCAGACAACAAAAGATCGACTGAATGGGTGACACGATTGCCCGCTGTTATTTCAGCTTTGAATAAAGAAGTCACTCGACTGACCTGTAAGAAACCCGCCGAGGCCATCAAAAAGAAAACTGTTTCAGCGAATCCCTCGACCCCTTATTTGGGACCCGTTGGTGTGAACGAAAAAAAGCTCCCTTCCGGTGTAAGTGTTCGCTATCTCTACCAAACCGGTGAACTTGAAGGTGGACGCCGAAGAGCAACCGACCCAATCTGGTCTCTGAACGTTTACGAGATTGAAAAGATTATGATAAAGCCGGACGCACCGGTTATCTATTATTTGTTTGACGGCCCAAAACGCTGGTTTGCCCGTGAAGAGCTGTTGGTTGTCCCTCCAAACACAGAGTTACCACCCGAGCAACTCTAAAGCTTCTTCGGCTGCAGCGATTTCAGCAATTTCAGTATCTGTAAATTTAAATGTAAATTTAAAGGGGGGTTGTACCCGTAAGCTTTTGTATGGATCCCATCTTCTGCTATCCATCGCTTTGAATCAAATGGGGAAAGCGAGATTTTGTTAACATACATGCCGTAGATCTCATGCCTCTGGCTTCGAAGAATATTTATTCCATGCCATAACTGCTTCTTACCAAAAAGCGTTTCCTTGTACTGTTCATGCATTATTTGTTTCTTTACGACGCACTTTTTTACGCCCTTCGCTATTTTTATATTTTTTTCGTCACCCTTCAGGATCGAATACATTTTCGGTCTCAGACAGACGCACTCTGCTATGGGGGTTCCATTGCATTCGTCTTTCATTTTGCCTAAGACCTTTTTGTTGGCGTTTGAATAAAGTGGATGCTCTTTCGGAAAATCGCTCGTGTCGTAAAGGTTTTTATTTGATTTCATGTCTTCGTAAAAGTCTTCTGTTTCAATCTCAAGAAGAAGGCTTTCCGTGCCTGTGTATAAAAGCTCGCATCGCGGGCCGTATTTTTTTTTCAGCTCGTTGTAGAAAAAATCGTACATGAAGATCTTGCTGCTGTCAAGGATCGTCGTCCAGGTGTAGACCGGTTTGTTCAGAAGAAGCTTGCTTTTGCGCATGTTGATTCCGACCAGGTCGTTCGAAAACTCAACATGCCTTGAGTACAAAAGGCTTGCAACCAATTTCCTCATTTAGTCCGTCTCATTGCTGTGCACAATTTTTATGTCAACGCGGTTGCGAAGGTTTTCCATTGTTTTACCAAAAACAGAGTTGTTCATTAGCTTGTAAAAGTTCTTTTCGAAGTCACTCTTCGCGTTTTTCCTGAACTCTGTGTTCATCCGGATGTACGGCTCCATCCAGCATTCTTGTTCGAACTCCAGCACCCTGTGCACACGCTTTAGTTTCATACCCTGCTTCAGATAAAACTGCAAATTCCGGTAATGCACGACGTAGTTCTTTTTGTCTTGAAGGGTCAACAACAACTTGTTGCATTTTGGTGGTTTCAGATCCAAGTCTTTTATCAAACTGTTTTGGTAGTCCGACATCCATTTTTTTTTACCTGCCTTTTCTCCGGGGCAAGGGGAAAGCTGTTGTGTTCTTCATGTAGTTCCTGCGGATAATCAAGATCAACCTCAAGAATCCATCCAGTTTCCGCTTTCTTTTTTATCTAAAATTTCCTTTTCTGTGGGCAAAACACGTTTCCATTTGAAATTCTTTTTTGGAAGAGGTTTGCTCATTGCCCAGCCGTAAAGGTTGTTTGCGTCCAGGTACACAATGTATTTATTTGGTTTGTGGGGGTCATAATCCGACACCAGTGGGTTGTTTGCCTTTCTTGGGTTGTTCTCGTCGTTCAGTTTGCTGTAAAACTTCTCTTTGTCTGGCAGACTTGCCTCACTGAATCTTTCCCACGAGTCCATGTACTCGTAAGGGTAGATCCCTTTTTTGTAAAGCAGTTCGCTGCCTTTTGCAATCGTTGATGTTATTTTCAATGCCTCCTTTGGCATTGCTCTTACCAGTGAATCAAGGCTTCCTTGCAAAAAATTCAAGCTGTCAATGAAACGCAGACCTCCGACAGAAAAAGATATGTATTTTTCCATGTTGTTGGCGATGCATTTCACCTCTTTATCGAGTTGCGACATCTCTTGCATTAAATGGTGTGGGTCGTAGCCCCAAGATTGTGAAATACAACAGGTATGGGAGTCGTTTTGGGGTTAATACGCAGTTTTACATTGCAATTGTTGTGCGCCGCACCGCGGTACCTACCCGTTATGTGGCAATGGTCTTTCACTGCGTCTCTGAATTTTTTCTGAAGTAAAGGGTTCCCAGAGAACATACAATTTTTCTGTTTTTTTGCTTCCAGCTGGTCTTTTTTGTCTGTCAATCTTTTCCGCCTAAGAACCCCCCATTTTTGCTGTTGCTCATTCTGCGCTTTGTAAAAACATTTTTTATGCCCTTGGCCCTTATAGCTGCATTTTTCTCCGCCTTCACCGCCTTCTATGCTCCAAACCAGTAAAGAGTCTAAGAATTCATCTTTTATCAAACTTTTGTTACAAATGTGGCAATCTGTTGCGCTTTTGAATTTCTCCCAGTCTTCAGGCTCCATCACAATCGGCTTTGGTGCGGCTAAACTCTCACTTATTTTCACCTCTTCCTGCAGAATCTCTCTAAAAAATGTTCCCACCGCGTTTATCCCCCTGTAAACTTTTGGTCCTAAAACTTCACCGTCGCTTCTCACAACCGTGTAAGAAAACCTACATGCCTCGTGTTGTTCCGTCTTCACAGTGAAGCTTTTTTCTTTGTCCTGGCGTTCACAGTGCGGGGTTTTTTTTATCAAAGCCTCAAAATCCGCATATATCACGAAAGGCGCTTTCATCTGTTTGTGGTGATTTTGGAATGTGAGCGTTTTTTCCTCCTCTTTGGGCATCTCAATCCTTGTCGGCCTCCCGTTTAGTCCGTTGCAGAATTTTTTGTGGCTTTCTAACAAATCCTCTCTCGAAAAACCTGAAAGACATAACATGCAATAGTGTTTTGTGTTGTGGGATTTGCTCTGGTCGGCGCTTACTCTTTGGACGAAAAAATAGTGCCGCTTTTCCCCCGACTCAATCAGCATCAGGTTAATCCGCGGCAAACATTTTTCTTTTTTGCTTATTCTGTGCACAATCACACAATCCTTTTCCCAGCCAAAGACGTTTATTGCGAGGCCGCTGTTTTGCGCCCCAAGCCTGTCTATTTGTTTTAGTGGTGTGGGGAAAACGATGCCGCTCCAGTCAATACCGTCGTTGACCAGGTAGGAGCTTGGCCTGATTAAATTTTTTCCTTCCGGTTTGGGAAACAAAGCTGATCTGAGTGTCCACTTCAAACACTCGTTGTCCCTGTTTTGCACGTTGATTATCGCTTTCTTGTTTTTCAGCTTTTCTGGAAGTGGCAAATAAGTCCCGCCTCGCAGTGGCTGAAAACGTGCGATATTCACGTAGACAAGCTCAATTTTTTCTACTTCCCATCCTGACCTTTCTTTCACCCATTCATCGATTTTATTGTTGATTAATTCGAAAGTGTCCTCAAAATATCCTTTTATCTTGTTTTCATCATCGTTTATGCTGAAAACATCCGGTTGATCTTTTCGAAAATAATTTTCTATGTACTGAATTTCTCCTTCTTCGTTTTCTTTTTTGAATTTAATTTTCATCTCCAAACTTACTTTTATATTTTTTAACTCTTCAAGCTCACTTTTTATCAATTGTGTAAAAGTTTCTTTTTGTGATGTTGCAAACGCAAAAAGATCTTTATTGTGGGTTTTTTTTCTGATACAATCATTTTCCAAACACGAAGCCATTCAAAATAATTGTTTTGGGATGTGAAAAACACGTCTTCGCGCTGGTTTGGAGGGACCTGCTGCGAATTTTCACCGTACATTTGTTGAACATAGTTCTGACGACTTACTGCAGACATGTTGGAATCTGTTACACTTTTTGACATAACAATGAAAGATATATCTCTAAATGGAAATTTTGGGGGGGGGATTCTGTTACGGAGGCGGCCGAGCTGCGGGGTGTGCAAAATGAAAACTCTTTGGTGGGGAGCTTTTTTCGCTCTGCTGGCGCGTAAAAAAGTGAAAATTCAAAGGGGGGAGCTTGGGAATGTAAGGAAAATTTGAGAAAGAGGAAAATTTTGAGAAAATTTGGAAAAACTCTAAGGGGGGAGCTTGGGAATGGTAGGGAAAAGAGGGGGTGAGGGGGGAGCTTGGAAATGTTAGGGAAGAGAAGGGGTGTACCAGAACTCCTATTTTCCTATACTACTCCAGGCCAGAAAAGACATTTATTTCCACTGTCGTGTTATCCTGCCATTAGAATCTTTTTACGCTTTACTTTAAAAACGGCACTGAAACTGACTTCGGCTCGCATGCTACTTGCCACATCACGGGCTGATTCAGCAAATATAGCAGATTAAGACTGTTGCTATCTAGAGTATCAATATTAGGGTATTAACACTAATCTTGGCTCAGTAATTTTTCAAACAACTCGGTACCATGAAGGCAATGTCACATTTCGCATTAAAATACAGTTCATTTTTTGTTTTGTTTTGCAATGGGTATGGTTTTCCAATATTGTAGAACTGTTATTGAATCATAACCATGTTCATTAGCTTTTAAAATAACTGGTGTCCTTGAGCTTCTTTAATAGCTTTTGGTGTTTCTAATGCCACAGGAGGGGAGCGCAGCACATCAAACTCTTCTAAAACTAACAGTTAATTATAAATAAACTAACAGGAATTGAAAATTGACGAGTACATTTGCAAATCAACAGTGGGTCTCAATATTGACTCCTTGGCAAACAATTTTCCTATGAACAGTGGAAATCAACATCAACCTTAATCAATAATAATAATTATCTTTATCAATAATAACTGGTCGATAACCAAAGCATATGTATCACTCAGACACAGTGATGAGGATCAATACATCCCTTGTAGATATTATTTACAACAGCTCACTCTCCCCCCCCCCCCCCCCACACACACACACACACACAAACACACAATACAGGTTCCTGACACAGGGCTGGCCCCGTAAGCTTAATCTGCTTAAGCCTGATCCTAATGGAGAGAGGTGGAAGCCCAGTATAGAGCATCTAAATTAATACCATAGTTCCTAATAACTGGAGACAGAGTTAAAGCTTGGGGCATTTTGTGGCATCCTTAACAACAATGTAAATCACCAGTCAATTTTTACTTAGGAATAATTATTGTGTTTGTAACATCATGTCATAGTGTACCTGTTTCGTAACAGCCAACAAAGAGCGGCAGTACAACAACAACAACAACAATTTATCTAAGTATTCCTATATGGGAAGTTTCTAAAATAGTAAATTAAATACAATGAACTGTATCGTTCTTGTTGACAATAGGCCACAATCATTGCAACAGAAGGAATGCCCTTCTGTCATCATCACTTGATCTTCAATTTTGATAGTTGATATTTATTGATTTATCAGAACCACCACCAAACATAAAGCAACAAGAGATAATGATTCCATGTTTACTTTATCTGACCAAAAAGCAAGGGGGGGGGAGGTCTGAATGCCCTGTGTCAGTATCAACAACCACCCAATTTCTCTCGAGGCCTGGATGGATCTAGCTTAGTTACAGCTGTTGGTATTAACAGGGATTTTTGTTGTTGGCAAGCTGATGTAAAACAGGTCGGGTCAGGTCATGGTCATCAGTGAAAAGGCAGGCAATTTATTTCAGCCTAATCCTGATTGGCAAAAATCTTGATACGTAGACATAGGATTAAACAAACTCCTAGAAAATGTTTGTCTTCATAAACAAATATAACCTAGTGAGACATTTTCTTGGAATTCTTTCAGCGACCTCTTGATTTTCTTTCTATTTTCACTCTCTAACAACGAAGCATTTACAGACTCCTCACAGGAAGAGTCAAACAAAATCCTGAACTCTTGTCTTGCTAAAAAGGTGATTTATTTAAGTTAAAATCCTTCATCCGGTGCAGTCAGGTTAAGACAGTGTATGTACAGTCCAGTGTAAAAATGTTATGAGTAGGTGATCGTCGTTGAAATTATATTGATATCATAATGTCTTACTAAGGACCAGAAAAGAATAAAAACAAATTTCATTTAAGACCGTACTGGTAGCTCTGTTCGCCTGTACAGTCGAAAGTCAGACCACGCTATCGTACCTCTCCTGCTTTGCGAATAAAAAGTATCCCTGGGCTTTGCAGTAAAACTTCTTTGCTTATCGAGACGGATCCTTATAAAAAAATGCTCGTTCGTAACCATATCTTCAAGTTAAAAACATAGCAAACATCAAAATCTCGAGTAGCCTGAGTGCTTCGATCTTGCATCTCCTTCAACACAATTATTTCGATTTCCGTGTCCTAAAATCCTGGATCCGAGGAAAACTGAGTACTTTCCCTCCATATCGCCAAAAGGAATACGCAAACCACTGCTTATTAGGCGCTTCAGCTACGAGAAACCTTTCCCAAGTCTGCCAAGTTCCTTGCACTTTGACGCCACGTTGGTTTTGTTATTAAGTCGATTGACGTCACATTAGCTAATCACGTGATATTTTGGCCGCGCGAGACGGCGACACTTTTGAAGTCAAATTTGCGCTATTTTCACCGCGAAAAAAGTACGATTGAAAAGTTTGATGCCAGTTTAAAGCTTAGAATCGTTTTTTATTCACGCAAAACAATCAAAAACCGAAGAAAAAATTTTCGTGTCATATACACTTTAAGATCTCTGTTATACATAACATGCAAGTTCTGCACTTTTGCACTTAAAACTGTAGAAAATTGTGAAGTCGTAATAGCCTTTGGGATGTTACAGGCCCCCTGGAGCGCAATTGGAGTGTTTTCGCCATCATAATATTCTGATGTTTTCTACACAGGACATGCTGGAAATATAATACGACCTTGATAAACTGTTGAAGGGCTAAAAGTTAGCGTTGTCCATCCTGTCACAATAGCTACCAGTTGAGAGAACGTCATACTTGATACGAAATTGTACCTCCATTCGTGCGGGGGATAATTAACAGTGGTGCTTAACATTCCCCTCATGGAACTGAATTAAGTAACCACTAATACAAAGTTGGTTAATAGTGCTTTTTTGAATGCTTTATTGCAATGCTTTCTATTCGATTGACTTCCATCTACTTTGATTGTTTCTGGTACAATCAGTTATCTTTAACCTGCAGTGGTGGAAATAAACAAAAAATTAAATACGGTTAAACTGGTATGACAATTACACGACAGTTTCAACAATTATAAAACAAAAATGTGTATGCTGTCAGTTTTGAGTAAACGAACTTTTGCATTCAGTGGAATCATTGACAGACAATGAAAAGTTGGTCTTATTAAATCCTATCCAGCCTAAGTGGGGAATCAATGTTTGCTTGATTCAACAACGTTATGTATTTAAAATTGTCCGTAACTTTGCTTTGCATAGACCTTGTACCTTCGGTTCAGATAAATGGAAATATACAGTACACAGATAAAACGGCCCTCAAGCTAGTGAGCTTTGGATGATAGCGCGAGAAAAAGAGGTCAGAGGAAGTATTCGCGTTGTCTGTATTAATCAGCATCCATTTTACGTCGGTACAAAAAAACCTATTCGTAATAAGTGGGGTTCCACAGTAACTTCTATTTTCTCTTATAATTTGATTGTTTATTCAACTGCTTCAACTGCTCTTGCCGTTTTTCGTATTTTGTTTTGGAGAAGTCGAAAGTCCACGGTGGTTGATCAAAGACGGCAGCAGTTCGGAAGTTATGACGTAATTGTCACGTTATGTGACGTCATTATCTCTTCTAGGGCCTCTTAGGAAAAACTCTTAGCAAAGACTCTAAAAATAGGCCAACGATGATTGTAGGGTTCACGGTGTCTTCAGATCAACAAGCTTGTTTTTCAGACATGACTGGATAGGCCTCTGTTTGGGACAAAAAGTAACTGGGCGGTCAGGAGGGTGCAATTTAACTAGGATCACTTTGTTCAGTTACAACGATTGAGCAAGTTAAACGTGAAAGGTTGATCATGTTAACAACAATACACTACTTATTGTTTCCTATTGTTATGACTGATACTTACAGACACCACATGTCTTGGGACATGCTTTCCTGATATGGGGCTTATATCGACAGTACCACTTATAAGTGGGACATTGCGGAGAACTGTCTTGACAACCTGTAAATTAAAATTAAAAAAGCGTCATGTTGGAATATGTTGAGAATATTAGTGTAGTAGGTTTCTCTTTTCTGTCTTTTTTTTTCTGTTCTTTTCTTGGTGGGCTAAATGTCAGATCCTTAGTAAGGTATGCCACCTCACACATTTGAGGTTCATCAAGATTTAAACTCGGACAAAAATAGTCCTGGCTGATCGAGACAAAACCACGTAAATCCGGAGTTACATGAAACCACGTCACACTACGGGTATTGTACAAAAGATTCTAAACATGCAGTAGAACCAAAAAGATGTCATGTTATCCACATAATAGAACTTACTTCCACCACCGCCTGCGCCTCCGCCTCCTCCTCCTCCACCACCGTCTCCACCTGAAAGGTAACAAAAGTGACTGTGTTTTGTCATGTCATTATTCCTCCCTTATCCACGCGGAGCATTGCCCGTTCCTGGTACTAGATCTAGATCTAGAGTTGGTAGCTTTTTAATTAAGTGCTAAATATTTATCGTCAAGTACATTGAGGCTCTCTTGCCATGATGGCGTAATTAGCAACAACATCAACAATAACAACAACAACAACAAACTCCTCTTTGGTAAGGAATTCCTGTCTTTTGTTTGGTATAGTATGATAAGAAATGCACAAATTACCTGACATCTTCGTTTTGATCCATTCAATGAAGCTGCTCACACGAGCGAACACAGTGTAATGATCAGTTCTGCACCGTGAATGTCCCCAGCTCACGGCACCTCGTAACACCCACCGACCACCTTCATTGCAGACAAACGGCCCTCCACTGTCTCCCTGATTGTAATCAACGAAACGATAAAAGAGACATAAACAACTGATACATTTGGAGGGGGAAAAAGGACCATCTATTACCAAATAGGACAGACGTTCTTCCGAAGGTCAGGAAGAATTTAATCAGAACGTTTGTTAGAAGAAAATAAAAAATAAATAAAAACAAATGGTGTCATTCTTCGTTTCATAGAAATTAGCTCAATGATCAGCTCAATGAAAGATTAACATGTCAATGTTTTCTCGCCATGCATTTCCTCGTCGAGACCAACAATTCTTTTATGCTGTTATACGTTAAGCGCATTTTCCTCCAGTTGCTATTTGTCTCTCTCTCTTGGTTTTATTTAATTATCTTTCTTTTTCTTTTTCTCAGCTATCTATAAATATCCTTTAGATAACGTATCTCGATCTCAACATAATTATTATTAAATCTTTAAACTTGATACTTCTGATCAGATTTGGAGCCAGAAAATAAATAAGTGTAAAGGAGATCCTCGCAGTTATTAACGCAACTTATGCAGTTGCGAAAGGAAAGCTTGAAAAAATCAGGCTTGCCGGGATTCGAACCCTGACCTCTGCGATACCGGTGCAGATCCATTCAATTTTTTTTTTCAAGTTTTTTTTTTTCAAGCTTTCTTTTCGCAACTGCATACGTTGCGTTAATAACTGCGAGGATCTCCTTTACACTTATTTCTTCATTCCGCAGTTCAAATAAATGAGTTTCATATATTCATAATTTCAGAAAATAAATAGTTTTTCTCGTGTGCAGCAGTTTTACACTTGGGATTCTTTGAAAGCCTAGTTTTCTTTTGTTACCTGGCATCCACCCTTTCCTTGTCCTCCCGCACACACCATCGATCTCTTATCAACAGGAACCAATCTTCCATTGATTCGACTGCAGGCGCTGTGTTCAGCAACAGGCAGCATGGCCTGCTGCAGAGTGTCAGCGGCAGAACCGCCTCCGACAGTTCGTCCCCAGCCTACAAAATGCCAAGCATAACAAGTACTTTTAAGTCTAATTGCAACTGAGAATGGATAAACCTAGAATTGCATGCGTTTTCGTTTTTTAAGCGTTGGAAGTAATAACTCAAGTGATAAGAAAATGACAGCAGCGGTAAGCTTTCGAAAGGATATTAGTAAGCTATAACAAAAAACAAGTGAAAGAACGATGACCGACAACAAGCGATCATAAAATGTGAAGAGGACTTGAAGAGGTCACTGAAAAAAAAGACATTAATGCACTTCTTTGAATAACAGCCATTAAAGGGTACAAAAATACGCTTTTTACATGTTCGTGCCAGCGTCTCTTCCAGGGATTTTTTTTTTCGCCATTGTTCTGGCAATCGCTAGAAAAACAACAGCAAACAATTAAGAACCGTAGAAATAAGTGGCATTAGGGCAATATTTACTGCTGGAGTAGCTGGTTGGACAATACAATTTAGTTACCTGTAATGTAGCATCGTTTTCCTGCCGGTATCCTGCTTTCTGAACGTGGCAAACATACGGTGTTCACCCTTGAACCGGCTTGAATAGACCCCGCTAGTTGCAGAAGGGCAATGTCATTTTTCAGCTGCCTCATGTTAAACCCCTCGTGTTTAAACAATTTTTTCAATCGGAAGGTCTGCTGAACAGAAGTCGATCCAGTCCGACGATGGGCTCCTAGGAATATAAGAGAAACTTTGGTTAGTTATTTGACAGCGATTTTAAGCTTTAATGCAACGTTGTGAGACGAAGAGAAATACACAGTGCTACATTATATTGATCTCCTGTGAAGATATTTAACAATTATCCTGCGAAATCGCGCGGAATATCACCTGATACTTAGCCGACCAGGCCGTAGGCCGAGTTGGCTAAATCAGGGGATATTCCGCAAGATTGAGCAGGATAATTGTTTTATTATTCAACAAATTCCCATCGACTACCATTTTCATAACGAGAAAAACTACGGCTCTATGATAAAAACGCTAAAAGCTAGCAACACATAAAGCTTAATAAAAATCAAAACCGAACTTCAAGAAATCGAAGTTTACTACCGTTCACTTAAAAAGACTCAAACTCATGTTTGGAAATGACAAGACAAAGGAAAAAAATAGATTGCTACCTTACCGAGAATAAGTCCTCTTCCTGTGAATTAAAATCTTTTCAACTTAAGTCTACAACTTTCCGTGAGCAAGTGTGCTGCTTCGTTCGCAATAGCATTTTCTTGGTTGAGTTCTCTCTATGAAAATTCCAGGTCAACCTCCGGATATCTTTGTGAGATGAAGCAAATACTTGTTGACCTTTTGAGAGCATTTAATCGTGGAAAGTTTCTTCCAGGGAGTTAAAATTTCCGGAGAACACTGCTAAAACTGCCTCGCTTTTCAAAATGGCTGCCAAACAAGCAATGAAAGAAAATCTGCAGTGCACTTCCAAATATGGTCATTTACGTATATCGCAGGATATCTGTCATGTAGGATGACAGATATTAAGGGCTTCCTTACCATATATGGGCATAGTGACAATTTGTTGAATAATAATAAGGTATAGCTGCCAAAGAAGGAAAGCTTTTGAGTTGACCAAAGCAGAGCCGTCAGGTGGTGAGAAACCGAACCAATACTATTGGCAGAGAGGGTGATGAGTGACGAGTGTGCGTAAAGCATCGAAAGCGCACGTTACTATACCCTTTAACAGCCGTGCATAGTGAAGATACAGGGCGGTATAAAACAGAACACAATTCGTTCCAGTTGGTACCGATTTAATATTTGCACACCTTGCCTCCTCGATCTCTACCTTCGTCCTATACCCTTTTATTATTCCTGACAATATGCCACTAATTATAAAGGATCAGGAAAATCACCATAAAAGGTTGTACCCTTGGAAAAATAAGTGGATAAAGAAAAGCATGGAGTTGTTAATTAAACAGTCGCGTTGGATCATACACTGTATTTATATGCATCTATGTACAACATAAATATGTTATTCACCGACCGGGAGGTCCGTATAGAAAAAAAAACCTGTGAGCGAGGTCTCGAGTACGGCCCGAAGCCGCAGGCCGAGGGCCGTATTCAAGACCGAGGGTACTGTTTTCCTTATACAGACCGACCTAGGCGGGTGAATAACGTGTTTACTTTTTCTTCCTTTTTTTAACGCGGTACGAGGCGAACTGGTTCTTCTTTTCAAGTACGCTATCTCCCACGATCAAAATTCAAAATTATTACAAACCTTATGAGAAAGAGCTGCTGGCAAACCATAGGGATAAAGGATAGACTTTTGACATTTTTTCATAAAAGAATAAAGGTTAACAATAAATCATAGCGTCTCATAGCAAGAATAAATAAATATCGAACTTCAACAAAGATCTTAGAAAAAACTCGCTTTTGTGAGCTTTGTCTTGTTCGAAGTGAAATTATACGATCAAATTCTGTTTTACCGAAAGATCTTCAAAACAAAAAAGACTTTGAATGAAAAGTACTCACACTCCATAGACTCTGCCTGTATTTCTCAGTATTTTAAGCATTTTTGTTCGTTCTTGGTCAAGATTTTGGCAAATCGATACTTTGAGAAAACTACACTTGAAAAACATGTTGACATGCAAAAGTTCTTCTCGAAGACACAGCGTTGTGAGGTTTTTCAGGTTTTTGTTTGGAAGCTATTAATGGGACAAGATAAGAAACAAGATCTCCAAGGAAAATGAAGAAATTTCAACCGAGTAACTTCGGTTGAAAGACTAATTTGATGTTAGGCCGTGTTAATTCAAATGGAGATCCATTTGTAGAAACAAGTCTGAAAAAAGCAAGCAGCAAAGTTTTGTCAACAAAAACACAGGAACATATATATTTCTGCCTCTTTCGGAGAATAACCAGGCCTTTTATTCCATTGATGATTTGTCCTTTCAGTTCACTGCGGTTAGTGAGAGAAAGAACCATTTTGAGAGGGAAAACCCAACGTTTTTTGCACCGGAGTAAAATGATTTCACTTCAAGTTTTCTCGTGTTTCCTGAGAGGAGGCGATGGCATCGTGAGCCAGACCGGAAAATCCCACCCACTCCCGGAGCTAATCAGATTGCAGAATTTAAAAAAATCGGCCCGGCCACGCACTGAGAAAAAAAAAACAATATGATAACGACTTACCCACGACGACAGTGTAACCACTGGGGCGTGGATTTCGATCTACACAATGGGCTGCTGTGACAACCCAGTCTTTTTCTATCAGTGATCCTCCACAGATGTGGCGACCGTTCACTCTGAGAGAAATCTGCCAAGGCCAGGCATGTTGAGGGGCGTTTTCACCATTCACCACTCTTGCCGAAAATGGCTTCTTTCCACAACCTGAAAAATTAAGCCCAAATGGAATGAAAAGGCCATCACAAGAAGACATAGCTAATGAAAGTGCCAGCTCCGAAGATAATAAAAAATCGATGATTGAATATCAGAAATTTTTTTGGGGGGGGGGGGGGGGTTTGCACAGTAAAATATATTAAGCCCCGAACTAAAATGGTGCATATAACCTATTTCACTACACAACTCTTTCTTAACGCAAAAGAAGGTTTTTGGTCATATATCAGCATGGATTCGAACTCCTGTTAAGCCTTGGGCTGCCATTGTGTAAAAAGTATAAATGTGGATAACTACATAAAAACGAATTGTCGTGTTCTATTCTTAATTTAAGTACTGCAGTACCTTTTTTTATCGCCTTTAATGACTAAAAATCATGAAAACCGATAAAAAAAGAGATGTGTTAAGTAAAAACCAGAGTTTTCTCACTGTTTTCGTTTTCTCAGCTAATTGTGCCTTACCTTGAGAGCTTGAAACTCCAAGCAACAAAAGTGCGACTCCAATACAGAGATGCATCTTGAAAAAAATGATCTCCAAATGTGGTAGCAAGCTCAGATTGGCATCTTTTTTTATAGTCTGCAATATTGTATTAGATGCCCATCACTTGGCAGGTTGTGTGTAAACATTGCACATGATCATGGAAGTTCATGAATTAACATAATTGGAATCGGTATAGGGCTATGTAACGACTCAGAGGAGCGAGTGTTTTTCCTTTTCATTTTGCATGCATTGAACTTAAAGACCTATCATCTTTTACTGATTTTTTACTGCTTTATTTTAGGACTGATGTTCTGATATTAAGGCTTATAAGGTTTCTGCTTTCAACAAAGTTTGAAGTTGAAATTATGAATATATGAAATTTATGCTCAAAGTTTGAAGTGTTAAACAATATTTATGGTTCGGATGGCCAAATGGGTTTTCTTTTATGATTTCACATGGATTATGTTTGGCAAATCTTTTGTTTAAAGGATTCCTTTTTTGGTTTTGTTTGGTATTCTAATAGACGAATTGGCTCTTTGATTCAAGGAAGGTTTAAAATGGTCGACTATCTGATGATTCAGGTGGACACATGTTTTTTTTCTGTTCATTTTTCATATATTTGGTAGGAACATCCTTTGTTTCTTAAAGTTGACTTTTGTCTTTTTTTGATGCGCCTGAAAAAATGCAGACTGACGTCCGCGTCAAACTGATAACTTCGCAAGAACAGCTGAAACGCCTGTTTTAATGCAATTTGCTTAAGTTTGCTTTGACTTTTAACTAGCATTTCTGCTCTTTACTTTATTGTCTTTTCTCAGCTTTGTATGTTGTTTTGGAATTGATGCAGGCTCTTTGCCCATTCATACTGCAGCTCAACAACTGCAGCTGAACGTTCTGACAAATGCATTTTGCTGGAGTTTACATTTAATTTTACAAGTAAGCTTGTTTCCTACTACAGATCAAAAGCCTATTATACGCCCGTTTTAGTTTCACAGAAAAAAAAATACACAAATACACTCATACAAAGCTAATGGCCCAGAAGGCTGAATGCTTTTCTTAATTTTTTTTGCTATCACTTGTACTTTGCTTGAATGTTTCTAATCTTTCTGGATATTTCCGTTATTGATTTTCGTTTCTTGGCCGATTCAAATGATAATTAAATAAGTGCAGCTAGGAAAACTGACTAAAACTCACTAAATGCAGTTGAACTTTGTTAAGTTAAAAAAGTTCCTGTATTTGATTAATCTAATGTTGCTTCCTCGACAGAAACGATAAACGATTCAGTTCAATTTTAAAAAAATGGGAAAATAACGACGTCGTCAATAATTTTACTTTTGGTTCCGCTGTGGTCAATTTAAGAAAACGATTTTTTCCCGAAACTTCATGACTCTCTTGCAATCAAAGTACGATTCCTTTCGCTTTTTTAGCATTGCAGTACAGCTATAAAAGTTTGTTATAAACCAAAAACAAGTTCTCGAAAACCAATTATAAGGTAAGTCCATACTGTAAAGCAAGAGGATTCTTGGCCCCTACCCGAAGTCTTCAGTCACTAATTGAATATTCCTGCTATTCGTTGCCACCAAAATTGTTGACTTTTCCTTTAATTCACCTGGGAACAATTTGGTATAGCACGTCCTTGGTCATCAAATTTGACGTAATAATACCATGCTACCACATTTTGACAGACTTTTTTAAGTTTGAGTTTTCCTCTTTTTACTTTCTAGACGTAACTTTTGCATTTTTTAGATATAATCGCTACGGATATTTTTACTCTTTGGTCAATATATTACTTGGGGCTTTTCGGAAGATTTTGGGAAAAAAGAAAAAACCAAGATGGAGAATCCAAGATGGCTGCCGTTTAGGAACATGTCGTAACTCTAACGTGGTATGACGTCATTTGTTCGTGTTGCCATCTACCTTCCTAGTGTCAGTCTCAGAAGAGGGAATTCCTTTTCGCCTAATTTCGTTCGAACTGTTTCCTTATGATCACTAGTCGAAAAAAAGAAAAGAATCGAACATATGGTATTGCATTAAAAAACAGTAATTCTATATCAACGTTACGAAAGTTAACGCTCTTTGCAACCAACTTTGGCCTTCGTTTTCTCCGCTTCAAACTTCACAGAAAATCCCCATCTCTCGGATTTGTCTGTAATTTAATATGACCTTTCATATACTTTTGGGTATGTTTTATTTTTTACCTAAAGACGTTGGTTAATTGTGGCGTTAATTGGTTTTAAATAAAGCAAGACCATGTTTCTTTGATGTTCAATTTTATTTTCCTTTTTACAGATTTAACCATACGTTAATTATATCGTGTTTTCGTTTTCGCACTATTGTTGACACCTTGCACATCCTGTAAATAAAAAATAAAAACAAAAGAAAGAGTTAGTGGCCACTATTGACTGTTGCTTTTTTTTTCTTTCTTTTCTCTTTTTCTTTTGAAGACCGTCTTAACCCTTTCTTGGCTCTTAAAGGTGGCATGTTTCCTATTTTATATAGATATTAAGCACTGAAAAAATGCATGAGGTAGGTATATGTACCTGTGCTGCTAACATAAGTTGCACGTACGACGACACATCTGAGTGACCCAGTTATACGGACACATATTCGCGTATTGTTGGCAGTTCGAGGAGACGTCATCGCATCCTATAAGGAGAAAGAATTTATATTAAGAAATGAAGCAAAACAAAATCTTAAATATTAAAAAATTATTATCACAAATAAACCATAGAACAGTAAATATATTTATAAAAGAGTTATGATAATATTCACAACTTAACGCAAAAGATGAACGCCATTGAAGCCTAAATTTATTCTCGTGATTTCTTTGATTCTCCTTAATCGAGGGGCTTTTAAATTAAATCCAGTGATGGAATAGACCTAAATCATGAACAACCTGGACTGCGTTCATTTCTTGCTGATTCTTGCTCGGTGTCTGGAAAATAAATAGCAAATCAGTAACTACAACGCTTCCGTAACTTACGCAATATTCAAAATAGCTTATTTCATTGTTATTTTCCAGTTGTATTCAGTGATAGTCGATCACGTTTTCTTCGACTTACAGGTACGTCAAGACGGTTGAAAACGTCACGTTCAATTTCACTGCAATTAATGCAAAATACCTCAAACGGCTTGTTGACCAAGAGTGATGCTCTTAGTGAATGGGCTTGATAGAGAGTACCCTACAAGCAGAGGTTTCTTGGTCGCCCTATGGTCCGGCGGGCGAATAAGTAACCTCTGCGCAAAACCGTCCGATTTCCTGTCGTGCATGCGCAAATTCGTCATACACGTCGTCACTTACCTCTTGCACGCGCGCTCATACGTCAGCTTAAACAAAACTTGTGAACTCTACGAAATCGTTACTTGTTACTTGCACCCGCTTTATTTGAGCGTCACTTTCAACTCCGAATAAATATCAGTAACATAGAGTTTTGACAATTGCTGCCTTGTCTTTCTGCGGATTTTCTGAGCTAGGAGAAATGACAAAAGAATTTTGTAACAAAAAAAAGCAAATCTGTCGCGTACAACAAGTTTGCAAGCGTATCACAGCGCGCGCACTTTTTGACAGCATTCACGGCATCCGTCACCTTCAAAACCGGTTGAGCGCTGGTTAGAAACAAGTATTTTTAAATAATTCGTCCAAAATCCTGGACGGCGGCAGATCAAAGAATCGGACGGTTTTGCGCAGAGGTTACTTATTCGCCAGCCGGAACATAGGGCGGCCAAGAAACCTCTGCTTGCAGGGTAGATAGAGAGTGCCGTTTTATATTAAAACCAACTTGAAATCTAAGTAATCATAAAGTAGCAGGGATGACATTGGATCAGTGACATTTGCAAAAGCGCAGACATGGAACAAAATATACGATATCCACCATGCACGCAATAGCTGGTCCTCTTTGTTAAGAGCGTCTGGCTTCGTGTAGTAAAAACGTTTTAAGTGCATAAGTGTTTTATGGTAGGAATATTGATGATCTCGAGAAAAGACCCTCAATAAAGCATATTATCTTAATGGCATATATAATGTGATTGACTATTCTTGGCAAGAAAAGTATTTTCAGTATCAAAGACTTTCGTATGATGAAAAGCGAATTAGTGAGTATTAGGACGCTATGGTTTCTTGCCTAAAACAAATACGTTATTTTTCTCCAATAAAGCGATTCTTTTCAGATTATCTAATTGCAAACTTCTACGACATTATTAGTTGCAAGAATTGTTCGTTTCATCCTAAAACATGCGTGCTTTAATCCAAATACAGCTGCAACTGGGAGATATTTATTAAAATTTCAACTTCGATAACTTGATTTGCTCATCTAAGACAAAAGAAGATAAAAAAGAAATACATAGCATGGCTAAACGGAGGTTCAAAAATACTTTAGTCGCTCCGCCACATCTGGCTGCAACGTGCCAAACCATAACCAGTCTAACCGGCATTGATAGAATTTATCAGAATCGAATCGTGCTATTCGCCTCAAGAATATTAGGAACGTTTCATAAAGCCGTCAACAACTAGCTTTCACATTGACGTTGTAAGACGCACTTTTTGCTTTCTACGTCTTTACAAAATGTTCATTTGAAGCGGAGTATAAGTATTTTTAAAGTTCGAGATCCGGACTCTCTATTAAGAAGAGAATGTTATGCATTCCCTTCCTCTTAATTATCTGCACTAGTTTTGGGAGCGAGTTCAGGAAACCGCAAACAATTAACGTAGAAAAACTTTCTTCTATTACCCAAAGGTGCTTTCGTCTGTCTTATCGGCAAATCGGTCCTCCTTTTTTGGTAAACCTACTCAAAAATAGGCATCCTTAAAATGGTACTTTTAATTATCTTTTTCGCCTTTTGTATTCTCTGAGTGTAATGACGGCTTTTGTTACCCGTCCGAATACAAAATTAAAAATCACGAAATCGTTTCATTCCGAGCTTAATTTTGGGTTTTAAAATTATTTTCTTAATCGAGCTGTTCAGCACAGCCGCTACTTTTTATTTTTAGAAATGCGTGTAATACTACTGTGCAGTGGCAAGCCGCAATCAATTTCATAACACGGCACAAGGCAAATGATTCCACAGCGACTTAGAACTTACCTTCTTCCCTTGCCAGAGTTAAACTGAGCGAAGAAAAAAGCAGCAACACTAAGGCGATCTTCATCTTTAATATTGAAGGCGATGGCAACTCAGAATCTGATGGTTTCACGGATCGATTTTGAATTTGTCATTAACATGGAAGACAGCTCCTATGGTGTAAAGTCTCAGATCATCCCAGAACAAATACAACAGTCAGGTAATGACACTTTCTTGGCCAATGACCGAGGGGTGTTTAACTACCCTTTGTTACTTTATTGTTTGTTTAAAAAAGGTGCATTTGTTAAAAAAAAAGGTGGAATGACTAGAACACAATGTTATTTGCCAAACAGAACGATGTAAAATAATATTAAAAAGATAACTAACACATTTTTACATGTTTTTTTTTGTTTTGTTATTTATTGCATTTTTATCTCTTTACACGTTCGTTAAAACACTTTTAAAAAATAGGGTACAATACCATGGAAAAAAGTGTAATAGAGGGCCATAAATGTGGCTGTTTGTACCACGTCAAAATATCAACCATAAACGACTCTCTGAGACTCCCGAACTATTCTATCATTCATTTTAGGAAAATATATAAGTTTTTTCGTGTTTTGGTCTGTTTATTGAGGTTTTAAGAGGCCACCTTGCAGTATTTCGTAACCGTGGTAAAGTAACGTGTAAAAGTGTCACCGCACCACCATGGTGCCTGAAAGGCTAAAATAAGTCTCGCGCTACCATCCTGAATATATCCTTTGAAAATTGCCTATTAGTCGCAATATTTTTATCGAAAAATGATATTGGGACTGTTAACTGATACTTTGACCTCTGCAGGGTAGTGGCCAACGAAATTCTTAATTGGCCAAGGTAATATATAATTACAAACAAAATTACGGAAATGTGTAGCCGTCTTAGCCATCTCAGTATGGTTTCATCAGACACACGCAAACTGTTTTTTTCGAGGATTCTATTGTGGTTACGCTCCTGACTTGTAGCGCTCCAAACGCCAGTTTGCTCGTATACGTTCATTCCACCATTGTCCTACTCAGAAACATGTTTCACTTAAACTAACGCCTTTATACGATGCAGTGGTCAAGTTGAACCTACACCGATTCGTTTTATAGCAGTCCGCTCGTGGGGCTCTCAGCTAATAAATTTCCCCCACGGCTCGCAACCATTTTTTTTTAATTAGTAGTTTAGCTCCAACTTTGTATGACTGAACAATTTATGAAAAAATTTCTTCCTTTAAGTAGAGCTGAAATAAAGCTTAGTCTTGAAAGAAATCCCCCGCTACCCGAAACTGTCTGCAAAAAAATGGTCAGTTTCAAAGCTTTGCAAACCGGATTATTTTGCTGTCATTCTATGCGAGTGTATAAGACTATAAATGATGTAAAATTGTTGTGGTTTTTTAAGGCCGCTTTTGTTAGTTACTCTGGTACCAATTCAAAACAAGCAGTGTTTACCACGGAATTCCTTAGTATCGGACACTTTTTAACGTGGTAATATACTTAATAATCATAATCATAATAATAATAATAATAACAATAATAATAATGACTTTAATACAGGATCCACAAAGTGGCTCTTCGCCTGTACAGTAAAAACTATCTATCTAACTCATATTCTAACAATTATAATTTTAATAACAAATGAATTCTGTGGGAAGTGGTTTAAAAAAATAGTCGTAAAATGCTAAAAAAAAAATCAATATTCTGATTTATGACATTAAAATATCAATGTGTCATTGAAATAGAGTCAAATCCGGGACATTATAACAATGGCATTATTGATTTGCAAAAGAGTCCGTAGTCCTTAATGTTTCTGACATGGGATGGTAGATTGTTGAAAAACGTTGCAGCAGTGTCCTGAAAAGTGCCAGATTCTTCGGGGATACGTAACAGTGGAGCAACAGAGGATCTTAAGTTGTATGCAGACACTGCACGTATACTAGGTCTAAGGTATTCAGGAAAATTTGTACCATTCAGAGATTTAAAGGTCAATTTAAGAACAGAAAGTTTACAGATATTCCACGACTAATGTCAAGTTAAAAATTAAGATCCAAATAAATTAAAATCTAAAATTAATATTACTAACCACTGTGATGATCAGTATTATTAGATGTGATATAAATTAAAATAGTAAAAGGGTTAACGACAACAATCGTGGACAGAACGTATGGGACACTTAACCAAATTTTTATTAACACGCCAATAATATCTACTCTCCTTCTCCCTAAACAATGTTGACCGTCAAGAGTCCAACACATCTCGGATATCTTGTACAGTTTCTGTACTTCAACATTGTTTAGGGGGAGCGGGGGAAAGACCTCTGTAAAATGCTTTGGGGGGTAATGTTATCGCCTATTTTCAAATTGCTCAAGAAAAGATTAAGAAAAGCCTAATATACGTGTCCCTTAACCAATTGGCCAGAATTGAAGGTCCTCCCATTGGTCTTCCACTCAAGCTAAATAATTTGCGTTTTGTCTACTACCACTAATTAATATAATATATAGATTTAGCCAAGCCTAAAAGCGGAGCCCCCCCCCCCCCCTTTTTTTGCGGGCACTTATTAATTTGTGAAAATACTCTCATTCAAGTCGTTAAATTAAAAAAAAAAAAAGAAAAAAAGAAAAAAAATGACGTTGCTGGGAGCTGAACCCGGATCGACTGCATCATTAGCCGGCAATTATTCCACTAGGCCATGAGCGTCTATTATTGTGTTTACGCGTTAATCTTACCACATATTTCTTTCTTCGTGACAAGCTGCCTATCAACCTGAAAATGCTGGCAAAATGTGTTTGGACCGCCGAAAAAACCATGGTTGTGGACAGAAAAAACCAAAAAGCACTAGCTCTGCTATATTTGGTGTCGAAACCGCTGCGAAAAGCTGTGAACTCAAGCGGTATGCCGACCGAGTTCGCAACAGAACCGACAAGGCAAATTTGAACTTTTCGCCTGAACTTTATCGCCTAATCTTTTTTGCCTAAATTGAACTTTTCGCCTTCCACCAAAAAGACACGATGAACTGAGTATTCTTTTGAACTTTTTTTCCCATTAACAAATTTGTTTTTGACTTTTGTTGTCTTTGCTCGTTTTGCTGCAACACGGGTCAACATGCCCCTTTCGCGCCAAAAACACGGGATTCAGCACAGGGTTATATCCAGTGTATGCCACTTCATATTGGTGACCCTGTAGTGCGGACGGACGGACGTACGGACGGACGGACGTACGGACGTAGGGATGTAGGGAAGAACGGACGGACGGTCACGTGACTATTACGTCACTACCCAAATTTCTTGGCTTGATAGGTTACCAAATTTCCTTAGCAATGGTACTCCGCTGACGCGCTAGCGCGCTGGCTCCGCTATTAGGTCCTTCCTCTTTTCGGAAACATTATCGATGCCAATCTTTGAAGGTTTCATCTGTAAAAAATTTAAAGGCGCGTAGAAATCGCCGGACCGTTCTCCTGTTAAATCAATGTGCAAGAGATGCTGCGTTTAACCACCAGTTAACATATTCGCGCCTTGTGCCTGTCGGAAACCATTTCTTCCTGGTATGTAAAGGTTTTTTTTTTATTATGGATTTTTTAAATAGCCATTGTTCAAGCGTATTGGGTCCTTCCGTTACAGCGTACAAGAAGCTCACTAAACACCGATGGTAAGCGGGTGTCAAAACCTGATGTTAAAGAAAAGGTTTTCGTTGAAAAGGACACTTGTTTTACTAACGAACCTTCTTTAGTAAGGAATTCATAACATTTTACAATGCTTCGATACTACAATTTATGTTGGGCGCTATGTTGATTCGACGCGGAAATTTCTTGCCGTCGATTAAAAAAGATATTCTACTAATCCCGCAATCAGGCCTTGTTTCTCAGTGAGAAACATTGTTCGGGGTATATGATGCTTTTTTATCGTTATTGTTGTTTTTCAATCGCATTGACTCTAGACATAAAGTCCTACCGTTCAAGCTTACCGAAAGCTAAAAACTCCGGTGGTAGAGGGGTGTTATAACATCAAAAACCTTGGATTTATACATTTTAAAGCCGAACATTTTAGAGAATGGTAGTTAGATAAGGTTGAAAAAGATATTCTACTAACCCCAGCACACGAAACCCTTCCACGTGAACAGGAAAGAGTTTGTGGAGATTTTCAAAGGGTCACTGAGGTAAATATTTGATGAAATTGCACTAAACTGCAGTTGCGACATGGCCGCTAGTAAATCAGAAAAGCTGTCTTTGCAAGGTACTGCACGTGTGACTAGATCGTAGATGTTGTCTACGGGAAAACAACGTCTAACAGATGCAGCTTTTTACTACCAATTAACGTATTCGGCCTTGTTTCTCTCGAATAACATTGTTCGTGGTATATGAAGCTTTGTTTATAACTTTTTTTTTCAATACCAATTGTAAAAGCGTTTTGACTATCCACATAAAGTCTTCCAGTTAAAGCTTACCGAAAGCTACAAACTTCGGTGGTGGAAGGGTATCAAAAACTAAACCTAATTCGCCATGGCCTTAACATCTCTGGTAGATGTCATAGAAAGAATTTTCCCTTCAAATGGAAAGTTTTGTATACAGGAAACTCTGATAGTTACGCATCCACCGCTTGCTGCAATGCTTAGATACTACAATCTATATTGGGTGCTCAGCTTTTTCGACACAGAATAGCTTGTGGCTGTCCATGTTGTACACAAACACGTTTTCTTTTACGATGGCTTCTAAAGTTTAAAACGGTGTCCTACCTGACATTTTAGTGCGCATAAAACCTAAGGACCCGCTTCAATATATCTACGAGATGATCTCTCGCTTATAACAAAAAACCGTGGGATTTATAAATTTTTTAAGCCGAACATTTTAAAGAATGGTAGTAAGGGAAGGTAGAAGGTTGAAAAAGATTATCTACTAACTCTGGCACATAAAATCCTTCCACGTGAACAGGAAAGAGTTTGTGGAGATTTCCAAAGGTTCAGGTAAATATTCCATATGAAATTGAACTATGGCCGCTAGTAAATCACAAAAACTGTCCTTGCAAGGTACTGCACGTGTGACTAGATGCTCTGTACAGGAAATCAACTTTTAACAGATGCAGCGTTTTACTACCAATTAACGTATTCAAGCCTTATTTCTCTTGGAGAACATTGTTCGTGGTATATGAACGTTTTTTTTTAATAATTATTGTTTTTCAATTCCAATATTAAGAGCGTATAGACTCTGATTGATCCACAACGTGTTGCAATGCGTCGATACTACAATCTATATTGGGTGCTTAGCTGCTTCGACAAAGAATAGCTTGCGGACGTCCATGTTGTACACAAACACGTTTCCTTTTACGATGGCTTCTAAAGCTGAAAACGATGTCCTCCCTGACCTTTTAGTGGGGATAAAACCTGAGGACAAACTTTAATTTATCTACGAGATAATCTCTAGCTTATAACAACAAATACGTTGGATTTATAATTTTTTTAAGCCGGACATTTTAACGGATGGTAGTAAGGGAAGGTAGTAGGTTGAAAAGATATTCGACTAACTCCGGCGCCTGAAAGCCTTCCACGTGAACAGGAAAGAGTTTGTGGAGATTTTCAAAGGGTCAACGTATACCACGAACAATGTTTTGCGAGAGAAATAAGACCCGAATACGTTAATTGGCAGTAAAACGCTGCACCTGTTAAAAGTTGATTTCGCGTAGAAAACATCTAGTCACACGTGCAGTATCTTGCAAAGACAGTTTTTGTGATTTACTAGCGGCCTTTGAAAATCTCCACAAAAAGGTAGTTTTTGACATCCCTCCACTACCGAAGTTTTTAGCTTTCGGTAAGCTTTAACGGGATGACTTTATGTGCGGAGTCAATACGCTTTTAATATAGGTATTGATATATAACGTATTCGGGCCTTGTAGATTATAAATTCACTTTCTTTTCACTCTTTCACCTTTTTTCGCATTTTTGCGCAGTCTTTCAATTCCATCTCATGATCAATTGTTCCATTCAAGAAGGAATATGCTGATTTTAAACTTCTTTCATTAAATGTTCGAGAGATTCGGTCCACAAAGAAAAGAAAGGCTCTTTTTATGTGGTTGAATGAACGCAAATATGACATTGTATTTCTACAAGCAACATACAGCACGGTGGAAGTTGAAGACATCTGGAAAACACAATGGCAAGGTAAGCTCTTCTTTTCACACGGTACTAATCGTAGCTGTGGAGTAATGGCCCTAGTAAGGAGTGATTTAGATTTCAAATTAAACTCTGTCAATGCCGATAATGAAGGGCGCTACTTAATAATAGAAGCTGAAGTACAAAGTTCAGCTTTCCTACTTGTAAATATTTATGCACCTAATAAGGTGCAAGAGCAATGTGATTTTTTGGAAACGTTAATAAGACCATTGAAAATCTTGTCGCCGATAAAGAGCACAAAATTTTTATCGGAGGTAACTTTAATGTTGCGCTCGACACCGATCTTGACTGCTCTGGTGGCAACCCGTCTAAAAAGGATTCCACAAAAAATATCAGCGATTTATACTTAGATTTTGATTTAGTAGACATATGGAGAATAAGAAATCCTGAAACTAAACGATATACTTGGAGGCAAAAACGTCCGCTTATTCAAAGAAGACTTAATTATTGGTTAATAAGTGACGCTTGTCAGGAAGACATTGAAAGAACTGATATTATCTCCTCCATAAATTCTGATCATTCGGCAATTGTGCTTCATTTTGATAATATAAGTAAGCAAAAACACGGCCCTTGTTTTTGGAAATTTAACGCCAGCCTGGCGGAGGAAGACAACTTTATCACATTAATTAATGAGAGTATGCCAATTTGGTTGGATGAATTCAACACAATTACCGATAAAAGGCTTTTGTGGGACTTAATTAAATATAGAATACGACAGGTTTCGATAGAATTAACGGCAAAGAAAAGGCGCGTAAAAAAAGGAAAAAGTAACTGACATTGAGGCTTCTTTGAAAACCTGCGAAGAAAACTGTGCACAATACCCATCCGATGAAAACCTTCAACAACTAGAATATTTAAAGATAGAATAAGATAATTTACATGAAAATTTAGCTCAAGGTGCAATAATTCGATCAAAAGCAACCTGGTATGAAAAAGGAGAGAAGAGCAATAAATATTTCTTAAATCTCGAATCACACAAAAAGGCAAAAAGCTCCGTCCGCAAAGTTTTTAATAAGGGGGGTACTTTAATTTATTTACTGATCCAAAAAATGTTATGTATGAGATTGAAAAGTTCTACACGGATCTTTATAAAGACGACTCTTTGACTCCTTCAATAGACTTGCTTAACTCTTTTCTTGAGAACCCTGAAATACCCAAACTCACCGCTGATAATGCTCAAATCTGTGAAGGGAAATTCAAAGTTGCCGAATGTTTTAAAAGTCTTCAATTATTTGAGAACAACAAATCGCCAGGCGAAGATGGCCTAACAGTCGAATTCTATAAGGCCTATTGGAACATTGTCGGAAATTTGATGGTGGAGAGCCTAAATTACTCTTATGATCACGGAGAGTTGTCCAACTCACAGAAGCGAGCTATCATAACACTTGTTGAAAAGAAAGATAAAGACAGAAGGGATATATCAAATTGGAGGCCAATATCGCTCATAAACGTTGACGTAAAAATTGGCTCAAAAGCCATCTCAAAAAGACTAGAAGCTGTTCTCCCTAACATCATACACCATAATCAAAGTGCATATGTCAAAGACAGAACTATCTGTGATGCTGTAAGATCTATCGACGACGTTTTGGATTACACTAAAAGATATCAAATTCAAGGAAGACTAATAGCGATTGATTTTAAAAAAGCGTTTGATTCTGTAAGTAGGGATTTCCTGTTTCGCACCCTTTCTGCTTTTCGTTTTGGACCTTCGTTTATTCAATGGATTAAGTCTTTTTACAATAATATATCAAGTTGCGTGATGAATAACGGTTTTGCTACTGCTCCTTTTGAAATTCAGCGAGGTGTAAGGCAGGGAGACCCACTTACCTCCTATTTGTTTACCATTGTCTTTGAGATTTTAAATATAAGTATACGAAGTAACAAAAACATCCAGGGAATAACGGTAGACGGAGAAGAAATAAAACTGCAGATTTTTGCAGATGATTTAACGGCTTTTCTCCTGAACGATATTTCTTTATTAAGATTTCTTAAGCTCCTAGAATTGTTTGGAGAGTGCTCTGGACTTAACATTAACCGTGACAAATCAGAAATTATGTTACTTGGAAACTCCAGAAATTTATCCCTCGACCTTAACCTTCTTAACGGTATAAAGATTAAAAAAGCTCTCAAAATCCTCGGAATCTATTTCACATATGACAATCGAACTAAACAGAAGTTAAATTTTGATGAATTGATCGACTCTATTAAGAAAAAGTTAAAAATATGGAGGTGGAGAGACTTAACCCTTATCGGCAGAATTCAAATAGTTAAAACGTTTATTATCCCAGTATTCTTATACCGCGCGAGTATGATTTGTTTAGATAAAGAATTTGTTAACGAAGCTAATAAAATCATTCTTAACTTTATTTGGAAAGGAAGAGACAAAGTCAAACGTCTTGCTCTTGTGAGCGAGGTCGAAGATGGCGGACTCAAAGCCCCACACCTTGACTCCATTATAAGAACCCAGAGAATTCTTTGTTGTAAAAGACTCGCAAGTAAACAACCCAGCAACTGGAAAACGATTTTACTGCATTATTTAAAACCTGTTGGTGGCAAGTTTATTCTATGTTGTGAGTTTGATGTAAAAAAATTGCCTATCAAACTTCCAATTTTTTTATGAAGAATGTTTAAAATACTTTGCAGAATGCTCGGCGGCAAGGCAAGATATTGCAAACAACATCACAGGTGGTGACTTTTCAAAAATTGTTCTGTGGAACAATAAAGCTATCTGCATTAATGGAAAATCAGTTTACAATCATAGACTTGCAGGTAAGGGTATACTTAGATTAGGAGACGTGGTCTCTGAAGATAACGAGCTCATTACAAGACATAAGCTAAGGGAATTTAATATCTCTCCGTTAGACGTATTTAAACTTTGTTGTGTAATTGATGCCCTTCCTGAAGAATGGCGTAGATTTCTAAGAACGTACAATTATAGTGATATCGAGCCCTTCAACTTACAAAATCAAACCCAGTTACAGTTAAACGGGCAAAATGTTTTAATTTCTAAAGCTGTTTCGAAGACTATTTACAAGGAACTCCGAAATAGATTCATCCTACAGCTCAACTTAAATACAACACTTTGTTCAAAAATGATGATGAATTGAATTGGAAGAAAATATATCGCTTTCCACATCGTGTTGCTTTGGACACAAAATCGCGGGAATTTCAATATAAACTTCTCAACAGATGTCTTGCAACAAATGTCCTCCTAAGCAAAGTTGGACTAACATCATCTCCAGCCTGCTCCTTTTGCGGGAAGGCAGACGAATCTCTCGAACATATCTTTTCAACTTGCCACTATACCGAGAAGTTTTGCCGGGGGAGAAGTTATAAAATGGATGGACCAGCAGAATATTCAAATTAAATCCTTTTCTCTTAAAGATATAATGTTAGGCATAACCGACGAAGAGGGTTTGTTTATCAACCACATTTTGTTAATTGCAAAGAAACATATATATTGGTGTAGATCTATTAAGGTTAAACCATCTATTATTACATTTAAGGCTCAAGTAAAGAAAATTTATCAACTTGAAACCAGTATTGTTAAATCTAGTAATAAATGGCCAATCCATGCAAAAAAATGGGGCAAGTATATCGAGGTGTAAAAATCGTATAAAACTGTCCTGTACTGCGCATAATATAAGTTATAAGTTATATATTTCTTTTTTTTTAAAGTTGTAATTCAGAATACGAACCAGGTAAAGGGTCTGTTGTACTTGTAATACGCGTGTAGTCTTTTGTTCGTGTATGTAAATAAATATATGTTATTTACCGGCCGGGAGGTCTGTATAGGGAAAAACTGTGCCCGCGGTCTTGAGTACGGCCCAAGGCCGCAGGCCGAGGGCCGTACTCAAGACCAAGGGCACAGTGTTTCCCTATACGGACCGACCTAGGCAGGTAAATAACATATTTATTTTTTTCCCAACATTTGCGAGTTTGCAGATCAATCTTGAAAGGTTGTCAGAAGGCACGTAAGTTTCACTGAGTCAGATGGCAGGAAACCGTGGAGCGAATGTACTCATAAACACTTCAAACTTTTTTAAAACTTAAGTGTAATATTTTCGACTAGAAACTACCGTATCAACACGGAAAAGGTTGTTTTTCAAGAACAGACACACACATGGAAAATCCTGTCCGGCATAGGGATAAACAACCCAATTAAATACTTAAGATAATTAAGCTTGAGCTTACTAAAAACAAAACCAAAGGACTCAATCGTTAGGACAGCTTTAACTGCCCTTGCGTAAAAAATGAAAGAGAATAATACTTTGAAAAACATTTCTGTTCAGCCTAATTACTTTCTTTTTATGTTTTGCTTCGTACCTGTAAACGTATGTGCTGGTTCTTTGGATATAAACAATTTAATTATTTAGCGAAATCGTTCGGTTTGATCTCAGTTTTAACCAAAGCGAACGGTGCGCTGGCTTTTAAGCTTATTTTCATTTACGACAGATGAAAAAGCAAAATTCCAGTTTAAGCCTGCACAATTTCTTGAATGAAAATATACCGAACCTCGTTAATTTAAGAGAAAAAACTGAAAAACGAAGTCATTAAAGTAAATATCGGAGGCAAAAGGCATTGTGGTGATCGCAATTTAAAAACTAAAACTGCTGTGTTAAGTGAATTCAACAACAAACTCACCAACCGCCATGCTAAGCTACACAAAACTAAAACGAGTACTTGCCTTTTGAAGGTATTTCAAGGTCTTTAATTCCCCTCCTTGTTGAACTTTCCATTTATAACATACACAAGAATCGTGACTTGCCAAAAAAGTCGCATCTTTGAGCCGTACATAAAAAAATTCTCGAGTTCAACCGAGGTATGTTGTTTTTGAACTTTCATTCAATGGTTTTCGCGCGGTTAATTCACGCGGTTACCATGACAAAACCGGTCCGGATAGGAAAAAACTGGACCGGCGGAACGCGCTTCAACAGCCAATCAAATTCAAGGATTGCGGATTCCGGACCGGAAAAATGCTTAAGAAAAAAATAATAGTGTGTATTGTAAGATGTAAGAAATTACTAATATCAAATAAAAATATTAAAATACAAAAAAAAAAAAAAACAACAACGCGTTGCAATGCTTAGATATTACGATTGTACCTGTGGCCGGTCGCCGAAAACGCCGCACAATTTTGAAAACGCTCTTCCAGAGTGGTAATTTTTGGAAAATGCTGGTTTTCCATACTAGTGGATGGATGAAAACGGAAATTGTGAAAATGAAGACGTCACAGTATCTGATCTCATGCCTGCATCACCGTCATCTTGCCTTTTTTAGACTTGAAGCATATCTTCTGAACTGAAAAAAAATGAAAGAATTGAAAGAAACATAGCCTGACGCATTGTTTCCTTGCGCAATTTATACCTTTTGCTATGAGTTAGTGGGAAGCAGTGAAGTATATGATTCGAGTATCATAGTGTCAAAACAATTATTAAACAGTTTACTTTATTTTAACTGCAAAGGTTTCATTAAAAAGCTATTTCATTTGTTTTTACGTTTAGCTGTCTGGACTGTATGACTTGGCTGAGAAGGATTCCATCACTGCATTCTTTTGTTGCGACTGCAGTGGGCAATACCAAAGAAGAAAAATTTAACCACTCGGGATTGCTTAACCAAAAGTAAAAAGCAACCAAAAGTACTCTTGTGCTTGGAGTTTGTGCTGGTTAGCTGTTATTGTACAATCTTAATTAGGAAGTTCACCTTTCGTGTGTGTGTTTGTGTATGTGTGCGCGCGTTTCTTTCATAATGAAATTATTTGCTAAAACCCTGTACTCAGTCATGCCTCAATGAGATTACCTACATACATACATACATACATACATACATACATACATACATACATACATACATACATACATACATACATACATACATACATACATACATACATACATACATACGTCAATGGAAATCTTTTTGGACGTACAATCTGCCCTCTAAGTTTCGCTGTCATAGCTTTAATATTCTAGAAGTTAAGGAGAGGGCGGAAACATATGACGGCATAAGCTCATGTGATAAAGGAATTTTTAGACGTGCTTTGTAGCTTTTTTGTATCTTTGTCGCTGCGCTAGTACGGGAGGAGTTAAGGGGGTGTGGGGGTATGGGATGGGGTAGAATTCCGCCCCAATTCCCTTTCTCAGGAGACAAAAACGTGACAGTAACGTGGAATGGTAAAATTACGTTCGCTTTGCGCCTGTTGAAAACAAAATGAGGCCTCAACAAGATTCAAAACTTTGACCGTCATGTTATACTGGTATGTTCTAACGCTATTGTCAACTGGGCTACTGTGCTACTCAATGGGAATGAAATGCCTACAAAGGTAAGACCAGGAACCCAGAAATCTGAATCGCATTTTAACATGTCCGTGGCAAAAGCTTTTCTATTAGCTTCGAGAAACTGAAAAAAAAAATTCGTATAGACGCTGATCATGAGTAGCGATTGTGGACTTGCGCTTCACTGGGCGCCACCAAGGATGAAAGGGTTGGTTTCAATGTCAGAGAAAGATTCGCGGCCAGTGAGTACGGAAAGGCACGCAGTGGGGGTGAGTGGTGATGGGCGTTTATGCAAAATGAAAGACTGAAATGAAGTATACTAAGATCGACGTAATCTCTCCTTTAATAATCCAAACTCGGCTCAACAATGTTCAGTGATAATCAAAAGAACTGGCCTCAATTTTCTTTCACCAACCTGCAATTAAAAGGGCACGTTTTAAATCACCAAAGTTTGCTAAGATGTGTTAACTTCTAGATTATTAAAGCTACATGTAATTTTAAATAATGATGATGATGACGATGATGATGATGATGATGATGATGATGATGATGATGATGATGATGATGATGATGATGACATAATATAAACTCCTAACTCATTCTCTTGGACATCTATTATTTATTATTTAAAAAAGGACGCGGCTTAAGGCTTCTTCACAAATCAAGCTAATCGAACCGAAAAAAACAGCAACAAAAAGGAAATTTAAGGACGTTCGCGCTAATTGTTTCTGCGCATCCTTACTGCGCACGCAATTCACTGCCACGTCATGCATTGAGCGCGCGCGCTGTTGGAGAAATGTGGAGATATATAGCGCTAGTAGGCACTTTAGTATCTATGGACGAGATTAACTCTCTTAAATGTTCGGTGACCCCATATTTTCTTTTCATAAATCACTTTGTCTGTCAATTATCTACATTTTGAGAAAAATTAAAGAAAATCTGTATTGTGAAAGTTTGATTTTTTTCAACTTTTCTGCCAGCGCATCATCGAATAATGCTATTATTGTAGCTGCACGGTGTTCGCAAAAGTCCATCTTAGAGGATGAGTTTAACTAACAGGATGACACCAGCTCACATTGTTTACTTGACAGACCCACTTAAATAAAGTTTGGCTAAGAAAGTGGGTCTACAGCGAATCATTTTTAATATTTTTAAACTAACACGCATTGAGGCCATGTCGAGTTGCGAGGGCCGATTTGTCAAAATTGGGGTAGTTTTCCACGTGCTTTATTTTGAAAACGAAGTCGGTGACCCCTCAATTTTTTTGCATTTCTGACATAGGTAACTCATTATCTGACTGTAGCCAAAGTATGAAAAAAATCTGTATTGTAGAAGTTTTTCGCGCGAACGTCCTTAAGTGGCAAATCACGGCTCGTGATTTCGCCAATGACCCCGCTCATGATCTCAAGTCTGTGACTTGCTGTTTATTCAGTTCTGAAATTAATAAAACTGATTCTCAAACTAACCTCGTTCTCAGCAAAGTCGGCATGTTCTCTTGCAGTTTGCCCTGACATACTGGTTTTTGCTGCAGTGGCTTCTCCACCCACTACAACGACGATCATTGTCACGGCACCCTGTTGGTAAAATGAAAGGATATAACGGCATATATATGTTATATACATACCTGATCATACAAAAAGTCACATATTGGACCTGGATTAGTTAAATCTCTTAAGGAGACTTGGGTTCAATTTCCAGCTGAACCACATTTCACTCATGTCTTTGTTGCTTATACAATTTCTGTTCCCACGTCACACTTATTTATAGAATTGGTCGGTAAATGAAAAATAATATTGACATATATGTAGTTATTCCTTCCTAGAAATCACGTTTTCACTATGCTGAATTTAATATTATGTTAACATTTTACATTCACTTAATTACACACCTACCACATGCTATCTGTGATAAACTATCCCCAGCCACTACCAAGAGAGGAAATACACCTCTCTCACCTATCCTTCCTACGTAGCTTGGAAGACCCAACATTATCAAGGAAGAGTCCTTTATGAGGATTCCTACGTATCTCTCTCTTCCCTCATCAAAAAAGGGAGAAGAAACAAAGACTGCAAAACTCACCACTACCACCACCACCGCCACCTCCGCCACCTCCTCCTCCACCAGATCCTGTAAAGACATATATATATACAGTTAGGCCTTGAGCAAAAAAATCAAACAAACAAACTGCGTTTATTTAGAGTGCAGCATCGATTACCCTTAGTGTTACCCATAGCAGCTGTTCGTTAAATCTACCTTTTTTATTGATAAAATGATGAAATGGTCGTTGGGTCGTCACTGATCTTTGTCAAACGAAAAAAAAATGCCCTTTTAACTTAAGATATATATAAGACACAATAAAAAAGAGTTACTGTTGTGGGGTTTTATGTCTTGTTATCCAATGCTAGGACAGGGAATGTTTATTTTATTTATTTATTTATTTATTTATTTATTTATTTATTTATTGTCATAAGGATGTTGCATGTTGGGCTCAAACCCTCCCAATGTTCCGTTTGTCATTGCGCACAGTGTCATGTTTTCTGTTTGAGGTACACCTAAAACAATTTAATTTGCTTTCTAACTGAACTACTATTTGTGCCATGCGCTGCAAATCAAGTCAGAAGTAAAAAGAAAAAGGTAAATGTTTACCGCCAGTTTTCTGATTGATCCAGTTCACAAAAGTGCTAACTCGAGCGAACACGGTAAAGTAGTCGGTCCTGCAGTATTGGTGGCCCCAGCTTACAGCGCCTCGCAGAACCCATCGTCCTCCTTCGTTGCACACAAATGGCCCGCCACTGTCTCCCTGTGAGAACATACAGAAACAAGTGTAACAAGTTGACAAAGTAAAATTCTATAATTACGTTAAGCTTAAATCGGTTTGCTTTTGAATGGCAGAGTGCCATAAAGTATATTGTGCATGCACAGTTTTTATAACTTTTAGTTGGTAGAATAACAAGGAGATACACAGTGGAAAAATATTCACAGTGAAATGCAAATAACTCTACCTTTGAAATCAAAGTTGAAGATGACCTCGAACAGTTTAGACGGCATAGCAGCCATGCCATTTTTTTCTATTGAAAGTTGCAGAGGGACGTTCAAATTGCTAAAAAATTGTTCTCTATATCCAAACTCTCATACGCCTTTTTATCTGAGGCCGTGTGGTTCATTGTACGCCGGAAGAAAGGCAGAAAAAACTTGGGATGTCTTGCAGTTTACGAAAAAATGTAGAAAGGAAAAGGCTTAAAACATTTATGTGGTTTAAAACATTTATAACATTTGCATGTTTTAACCTGACATCCGCCTCGCCCTTGGCCTCCAGCACAGATCATAGTGTCACTATAGACGCGACCAAGCCTTCCATTTACTTGCTGGCATCTCCTGTCATCCGCAACTGGCAACATGGCTTGCTGCAGAATGTTCGCCCCTTGTCCACCCCCTACAGTTCGCCCCCACCCTGAGAATTCAAACAGTCAAAGGTAACAAATTATAACTAACATAAACACTGGGCGTATGGCGGCAACGTTAGCAAAACGAGCGAGTTTAATTAAGCAGTAACATCCGAGCAGACACCATCTTTGATATCTCGATTTCTCCATAACTGCACTGAGCTGACGACTCGATTGCAATCGTGATGGATGTTGTTAATCGCTACAAATAAAAACATTCAACCTTGTTTTTCTGAATTGACATTAAAAACTCTGAACTTAAAAAATAAATTTAATAAAATCGCAATCGTAACGGATGTTGTTCATCGCTGCAAGTAAAAACATTCAACCTTGTTTTTGTGAACTGACATTAAAAACTCTGAACATAAAAAATAAATAAAGAAATAAAGAAATAAAATAAAAGCCTGTGTTTTGGCAGTGATGAAACAAACAAACAAACAAATGGTACAGGTTCTTCGTGTCAATAAAAAAAATGACTGACAGGGAACAGGGAAACCTTTGTTTCCGCATGCGAATACTTGTCTCGCTAAACGTGACTGTCCACCTCTAACTGTGCAAACGTCAGTACCGTGCTTCAACACCACACTGAATCTTCTTTCCATGAAGGGCCCCACGTCCACACTAACCTGTGATGTAACACTGCGATCCGGGACGAGCTCTGCTCCCATGCTGGGGCAAACAAACCGGTTTAGCCTTGTGACTAAACTGGATTTGTCTGTTAAGTTGCAGAAGAGCGACGTCGAAGTTCAGCTGACCATATCTTTCGTGCATAATCACTCGGTTGAGGCCAAAGACTTGATCGTTGCTGGGTCTTTCACTTTGAGCATGTCCTCCTGTTTATCAAGCAACACACAAAAATCTTTATAAGTTTTATTTAATGTATATAATAATGTAAAGTAACTGAATGTAAATAAGTAAAGTACATTCAAGGAAGCCATAAAAAATTACCGACAACCACGGTGTACCCTCTTGGGTATGGATTTCTTTCAACACAATGAGAAGCAGTTAAAATCCACTGTGAGCCTATAATGGACCCTCCGCAGATGTGACGGCCATTAACTCTGAGTGAGATTTGCCAGGGCCAAGCATGACGCTGTGCATTCTGTCCGTTAACAACTCTAGAACCGATGCGTTGCCCACAGTCTTAGAAAGGGAGAATAAATGGCAAAATAGCACAACATGCATTAGTTATTAGAGCTAGATAAAGTATAAGCGGTAATGTAAACACCAAGAAGTCGGGAATGAGGCAAAAAAGGTTCATGCAATCTCAGGTTGAAGTTTTTTCTTTTTTTTTTCTCAATGCATTTTCAATATCTTTAGTTATCAGTATCAGATTGCGATCTCATATTAAGGTACTTACTTTGGCTAGCAGAAGGCCTTAGAATGGCAAAGGCCGTAAGCAGAACGACCATCAGTTTGTGTACCATCTTGATCCGAAGCAAGACGAAAAACTAAAACATACTAACCTATTTTATATCTGCGTTTTAAGCATAAGGTGTGGCAGGCTTAATACATCTGTACTGCTGTCTAAAGACCAAAAGAATTTCATTTAACCTTTAGACACAGAGAGTTAGGCTGTTTAAACTAGAAGCAGTACACCCGTCAAATATACGATTTAATGCGAATATTTACCACTTTATGTCCAATTTCGGTTTTTATGCTGTGTTTGTTTTACTTATTACAGTATGTCATGATGATTTCAAATTCATAAAGGAGGTTTCAAACCGTCGACGTAATTCGAAAGGTAGGATGCTCTGATCAAATTGTCGCTCAAGTGTTTTATAATGATTCTACCAACACGCCGGAGGTATAGACAGCTGTGTTAGTCCAGGATGCGTTGCAGCTGGATAGCTTGTGACATACCGTCCGTGTTATGTTTATTTTATTGCCTTTTATTTATTTTTTTTCTTTCTCTCTTTTGTAAGCCTCCCTTCTTTCTTCTTTCTCCTCTTTCGGTGAACCACAACACAAGTCACAAGTTATTTTTCATGGTTCTGCAACTAATAGCTCCCTTGGAAGAAATTGCACTGTCTGCAGATATTTAGATGTTACACTACTTGAAAAACTGTCCCCTCAAACTCAAGAAAAGTACTACTTTTTGATTGCGGTCCTCCACTGAGCTGGCAACAAGAATTTATCAGCCTAGAAATAACATAATATGGCAATTAATTAGGTATTCTAAATGGGAAAAAGCCCCCCCCCCCCTCCCCCCCACCTCCCCAGTTGGCTTTTGTATTAGCCAAAAGAAAGTAAATTCGGGAACGTTTGCGAACACAAATCTAGCTAGATTCGAGGTTGAAGGGTGGTGGGGGGGCAGGGGGAAGAAAGATTATCGACTTTCATGCCACCCAACCACAATTTTCCGCAGTCTTGTATGAATGGAAACGAATAGTGGGCAATTAAAAACTGGGAAAGTGTGTTTGTTATAACAGGGATTCATTATTAACTACAACCGGATATAATGAATTTTTGGGATTGAGAACAGCCAAAATCTTCGATATACTGGGAATTGGTTAACAACATCTTTTAGTAAAACAAGCAAAACAAACATGCAAACAAAAAAAGCACTGCGAATGAGTAAGAGTAATGTTAACAATATCATCTTGGCGATATGTTTAGCAGTGTGCAATTTAAGAGGGAGTTTCCAATTCCAACATGGATCGGGCCTTCTGAGACAAGCATGTCGGGAAAGGGCGTTGATTCCAAACCCGCTTTTAACTCCGATAATATCAACTCATTAACCCTTTCCAGCCTGCATGGGCACCTGATTATACCGTGGGGCCCCTTTTCGCGAAATTTCCGATAATATACCGGCCGCGGGTCCCCAGAACTATTCTATGTAGAGACTAGCTTTTTATAATTAGTATCGGTTTCGAAAGCAGGATTTAAAGTGCCACTGAGACGAAAGTTCGTAGGTTTATTTCCGCCAAATTCTGCCGCAGAATATCGCGTTGTGTCTATATTTACCCAGAAAACTGAACAATAAACCGTCCATCCTAACATTTTTTAGCTCCAAAGTTGCGTAAAATGTGTCCGCCAATACTGAAAACGTGTTCCTGGGTGATTGCGCAATTTTAATAGCTTGTGACATCAGAGGCTCTCCTCAGTCGCGTTTCCTTGTGTTTTGACTCAAGATGCCTACCGTCGACTGCGAAACCTCCGAAGAGTATTTCTACGATTCGGAACAGTCTTTAGCTTCCGAAGCATCAGAGGATTCATTTAATTCGGAAAATGAAGAATTTTTCTTACCGTACGATGTAAGAACTGATGTCAGGAGATTTCAGCTTATTAAGCTTGTAAACAAACTGTTCAATTTTGTTTTTCTCGCCTTATTGGCGAGAGTTTAAAATATGCGCGAAACAGTGATTACAGTTCAGGCACAAGTTTCTCAAAGAGCGGATAAGTCTTACCCAACGGATAAATGGCTGTCCAGCTATTCGAAAAATTGATGTTTTAAGCTTTGGAAATTTAGACAAAACACCTATAAAAACTCTAGAATTTGAAGCTGACGCGAATTCTCAAGCATCGGTCGATCGATTTTATTGTTCGCTTCGTTGGAGAAATAAAAGAAGCTAAATTTTTTTTGCCGTTGTTTTATTCATTATTTATTGTAAAGCATTGAGATTTTTTGCCATTCTTAGCATAGTATGGGAAACTTTCTTGAAGAGCCGTAATGCTGTAGTCATCTGGCAGTCAGCTTATGAAGCTTATCGTGTCCATCATAGTACAGTGGTCGCTTGCATTGAAACACAAGTGCTTGGTGTTTCCAAATATTTTGAACAGTTTTTGTCGGATTCTTAGCTTGAGCCGAAAAAAGTGAAATAAACGAAGACCTTCTTTTAAGAACTGGAGACCTTGTGTGACCGGAATCTAAATATTTGTAGTGCAAATCAAAGCCACAAGGAAAATTTTCTGCTGCTCAAGTGCGGACCGCCGAAGCTTTCACCTGCTTTATTCACTGAGTAAAAATAATAACTTGATATCTGATCATTTTTCTTGGTAGTTCATTTACTAATTAAGATTGCTATGACAGTTAAAAGAAATAACATTGTAAAACCCTTAGACAAATAGTGGCGTGTGATATTTTTTCCCAACTTAAATTTCCACGTAAGACGAGCCGACATATCGACATGATCGAAGCCTTTATATATTTCGAACAATAATGTCAATCCAGGCCCGTAACCAGGGGGAGTGCACGGGGTGCGTTCGCAGCTCCCCACAGGCCCCAAAGGTCCACATTTTGATACTCAATGTCTAAGCTAAGGAGTACAGTCGATTAAACTGAAGGATACTAGTAAATCTGTAAAACTTAACAGTGATAGTTAAACAAAACCAAACAGTGGAAATAGAAGTAATGTATTCATTGGGAAACTAAAACCAGCTGCACTCTAGTAGCCCCAGCCACTCAGAACATTTCAATAACAGCAAAGAGGTCCGAGCTTATCTAAATGGATAATGAAATTAGACGAGTGAGCCATTGACAAGGGATCGATCTCACGATTTTTGTCAGACACGTCTGCTAACGCGTCGGGTAGTATTCTCTATTTGTACGAGCGCATGAACGCACAAAGGTGCAAAATCATTTTTTGTGGAATACCTTATGGGTAGGCGAGAACAGGAAAATAGAAAGAGAAAGGATTCAGCTAAATCTTGCCAGTCTCTCGGTACGTGGGTCAGTAAAGTGCCCCATCAAGAGCCATCAGACACTGACAACCTTGCATACGGTGAAATTTGAATTAACCAATCAGCATTCAGTAGGCGGGAAAAACTGTGGTGTCCTGACGTCACGCAGATTTTCAACCTCGTACCCAGGGTCCTCTCTCTTCCTCCCTCGAGAAAGTACCCTGGTTTCGGCTGGTCACATGGCACCCAAAATCTGGGTGCTAACAAGAATGTGCTACAGGGGAGAGGTAGCAAAGTGTAAGATTGTCACTAGTGTCAGAATGGTGGAAAGTACCGGAGGTGATGTAAGCTTTTTCAGGAATATTGCGGTGACAAGAACTCCTTTTATAGACAAGTATTTCTTCGTTACATACGAACGTTCGACATCGAAGCAGTCCATGTTATTTTCGACTCAGAAAAACACGTTTACAAGTCTCTGAATTTCAAAACACTGTCGCTAACCATCGTCATAGTCAACGTAAACTGGCAAGAGTCACAACATAACAAATTTACAACAAGGAGAGCCGTTGGCTTCATGAGAGGACGGATAAAGCGTTAACTGTAAGTATCGTTTCACGCAGAGCTTTTTTCGGCTTTTCCTAGGAAAGTGTGAAAATCTGTTTAACTGTTGGAAATCAAGCTGTCATCGCTTCTAATGAAGACACGGGGAATATTGTAAAATGACACTATGCTCTGAATGAAAGACATAAAGTTCTGGTTTTCGTCGAAACGTGATTCCCTGAAATAAATAAAAGACTGAATTTTGTGACATTCCGCCACGAGTAAGTTGTACACAGTCTTTCACCCCTTCGGTAGCCGATGAAATTGTTTTCTAAGGCAAAGCTGTGTTCGATTTCGAATTTATCCTCGTTATTTATCCTCCGACTATTCTTGGAGGCTAACAAAGCGTAAATCAAGGCGTATCAGAGGAGGTGATCTAGTGTCTCTCAATAATTCACGCGGATTTCCGTCCATCCTGTTAGTAAACTTTTCGATTTTGCAGACAGAGGGTAAAACTAAGCTCTCGAAGAATGGAAAGAAAAACATGAGGTTCTTTGTTATCCTGTCGTGATCAACAAAAAACAAGGAGCAGTGTCTCTGGCTTTTCTACACAGGTTATTCGAGTAAAAATATATGTGTGCGAGTGTGCGAGCGATTGAGACTATAATAAAGTTATTTGATTTTGATTTGTAAAAGCCGCCTGCCGCGAGAAAACGTGCTTCGCTTTTGCATTGAGCCGAGCACAACGAGTGTGTAACTGTGCGCCTCAAAATGTATCATTGTACAATCTCTACAGGAATGATGGTCACCACAGGCGTCCCAAACTCACGATTCGAGAAATCGCTCGTCCACGAATAAATGATTTATGTAAGCGTATGAATGATTTATGTAAGCGTATGAGTGATTTATGTAAGCGCATCGAGTGGGACGTGACTGCTTGAAGTGCGCGGTGTTGTGTTACAATTTAGGCCGTTGGAAATTTGAGCGCTCTATAAGACTTTGTATAGAGTTTAAAATAACGTGGAATAAAAGCGCTCGACGAAATAAAATTTTACCTTCTTTTCAATAAAATAAAGAAAATGTACTCACCTTTCTTGATTTCTGTTGTCCTTTTGGGCTATTTCATCGTTTTTGGGGGGTTTTGAGGTTTTTGTCGTAGCCTTCATAAGACGAAGTCAAGGCTGGACAGAGCCATTTCGAACGAGTCGTGCCGCGAGGCCGTTTTCTCGCCAAAATTCAAATCCGCGGCTTGATTTTCCCTTCCGACGTAAAGAAGGAAAGTTCATTTTTCTCCTCGTCTGGTCAGCTTGGAAAAAACTTCATCCTTTCCGCTCCAATTCGAACGATTTATGCATCACTACTGGAGCTTTCAGCTTTCCTGAGCACCTTGTTCCCGTCTTTTCGACTACGGCACAGTTGGAAATCAAACTTTGCGACCGCTCCAGCGTGACAACTGCGACTGACCGGACGGGTGCACAGTCAAAATTTCCCATTAAAAATCTTACTCTTTCCCCACGACCCCACGGGAGCATTTTGACGCCCCTTTGTGATGTAAGACCAATCGCGTGACAGATAAAGCGAAAACAGGAAAATCGAATTCAAAAACCGTTTCTTTGCGCTCGGAAATTGTTTGTAATCTGCTCTTCATGCAATGGATATACATTATTTTCTGTTTAAATGAACACTAGTTGTCATTGTCATGCTTTGTCATGTTTTATTTGCTAAATGCGTCGGCCTGTTGTAATTATTGATGCTAGCACGCCGCAATGGAAATCCCTGGCTCGTTGTCATCTTGTGCATTAACGTTAGAAATTGCTTTTTTTATGCAGTTTTCACAGGAAGTCCCGGTAAATGCCCGGGTTGATGGTAAGCTGACGATTCTAAAGCCTCGTTGTTTGCGATTTGTTATTATCTGAACGGTTTACATCAATTAAAGGTGAGAAAAATCGTCTCGCGAACTCGTATCCGTTTCTTTGCGCCGTGTTTGTAATTACTCTGCGATGGATATACAGTATCTCACTTTATATATCGACATTAATTGCCATCATTTGTCTTTTTTCTATTTGGAAAATGCGTCGGTATATTGCCATTTTTGCCGCAAGTGCGATTGATAATCCTTAGTTTGTTATCATTTTAAGCATCCAAAATAGAAATTACTACTTTTTAATGAAGTTTTTCACAGGAACTTCACGGAAATGGTTAATTGTTTTGGTATTTCGACTGGCCTTTAGTTAGTAAGTTATGGCCTCTAGAAGCCACACTCACAATCTGTGCTTGACCCGGTGTTAAAACGCTCATTGTAGTGTTGACCCTTACATTTTTCGACTACAGCTGACAGCCATTAAATATAAATTAAAGACAAAATTTTCCCTGATCCGAAGTTTGTGTTCTGATTGCCACGAAATGTTTGAGTTTTAGTTTGCACCTAAATTTTTCTCACCTCTAATTGATGTAACCCGTTCTGATAACAATAGAGCTTTATGATTACCATCGTAAACGGCCAGTCGGAAATACCAAAACAATTAACCATTTCCGGGAAGTTCCTGTGAAAAACTTCATTAAAAAGTAGCAATTTCTATTTTGGATGCTTAAAATGATAACAAACTAAGGATTATCAATCGCACTTGCGGCAAAAATGGCAATATACCGACGCATTTTCCAAATAGAAAAAAGACAAGTGATGGCAATTAATGTCGATATATAAAGTGAGATACTGTATATCCATCGCAGAGTAATTACAAACACGGCGCAAAGAAACGGATATGAGTTCGCGAGACGATTTTTCTCACCTTTAATTGATGTAAACCGTTCAGATAATAATAAATCGCAAACAACGAGGCTTTAGAATCGTCAGCTTACCATCAACCCGGGCATTTACCGGGACTTCCTGTGAAAACTGCATAAAAAAAGCAATTTCTAACGTTAATGCACAAGATGACAACGAGCCAGAGATTTCCATTGCGGGGTGCTAGCATCAATAATTACAACGTGGGGGGGGGGGGGGACAGGGGGGCGGGAGACCGGGAGAAAAGGGGGCGGGAGAAGAGGGGGCGGGAAGCAAGATTCCCAAGGTGGCGGGAGGCGGGAGAAAAAGGGAAAAATTACGCAACATTGCGCAATATTTCGCAATCGAAAAATTGCGAAGGGGCGGGAGCCAAAAAATACAGGGCGGGAACCGGGATTAAAGGGTACGGGAAGCGGGAGGTTTAAGCCCTCCTGTCCCCCCCCCCCCCCTACAACAGGCCGACGCATTTAGCAAATAAAACATGACAAAGCATGACAATGACAACTAGTGTTCATTTAAACAGAAAATAATGTATATCCATTGCATGAAGAGTAGATTACAAACAATTTCCGAGCGCAAAGAAACGGTTTTTGAATTCGATTTTCCTGTTTTCGCTTTATCTGTCACGCGATTGGTCTTACATCACAAAGGGGCGTCAAAATGCTCCCGTGGGGTCGTGGGGAAAGAGTAAGATTTTTAATGGGAAATTTTGACTGTGCACCCGTCCGGTCAGTCGCAGTTGTCACGCTGGAGCGGTCGCAAAGTTTGATTTCCAACTGTGCCGTAGTCGAAAAGACGGGAACAAGGTGCTCAGGAAAGCTGAAAGCTCCAGTAGTGATGCATAAATCGTTCGAATTGGAGCGGAAAGGATGAAGTTTTTTCCAAGCTGACCAGACGAGGAGAAAAATGAACTTTCCTTCTTTACGTCGGAAGGGAAAATCAAGCCGCGGATTTGAATTTTGGCGAGAAAACGGCCTCGCGGCACGGCTCGTTCGAAATGGCTCTGTCCAGCCTTGACTTCGTCTTATGAAGGCTACGACAAAAACCTCAAAACCCCCCAAAAACGATGAAATAGCCCAAAAGGACAACAGAAATCAAGAAAGGTGAGTACATTTTCTTTATTTTATTGAAAAGAAGGTAAAATTTTATTTCGTCGAGCGCTTTTATTCCACGTTATTTTAAACTCCATACAAAGTCTTATAGAGCGCTCAAATTTCCAACGGCCTAAATTAAAACACAACACCGCGCACTTCAAGTAGTCACGTCCCACTCGACAAGCTTACATAAATCACTCATACGCTTACATAAATAATTTATTCGATCGATTTCTCGAATCGTGAGTTTGGGACGCCTGTGTGGTCACAAGCTGCGTTTATTCCTCGTCCTCTTCCCCAGTCTCCCCTCGTTTTTTTCCCGCTCTTTAGCTCGCTTTCTTTTTCGCTCGCGCTCCACTATCTGAACGCCTGGAACAGGCTACCTTCCAACTGATATAATTTTCTCACTATTTCGAAAAGTTCAGTTTTCAGTATCTAATTTTTTTTTATTTAATTTGCAATGTCTGCTATTTCTAGTTTCTCCGAAAGTTCTAAATACGTACAGAAACCCATCAACTGGTACGGGCAAAACTCGATTTGTGCTTGCTCAGCGTATGTCTGTATAAATATTCTCGCGTGAGTTTTAAAAGACTCAGTCAGTGCGTCTGTGATTCTTGTCACCTTCTTCAGTTGCAAGTTTGAACCGCATTCTTAGATTTTATGAAAAATGTTTCGCTTCCACAAATCATTTTTAAACTGAATTAGACTACGTGAAGTCTCTCTTTCCGCTCTGACAGGGACAGTCGAGGAAAACGAGCAAGCGAGCGAGCGACCGCGAAATCGCCTGCGGGGTTGAAACGTGACGCGCGTGTCGAGCTGCTAGTTTAGTGAGACTATCCCTGAGCGGAAAGAGAGACTGCTCGAAAATGAGATCTAAATTTCGGCGCTCCCTTCGCGTCGCGTCGCCTCGAAATTTCGCGCGCGCGCGTGTGTGTGTATTTCGCCCACCCCACAATCGCCATCGCCAAAATTAGAGACTACTGGCAGTCTATGCTAGCGAAAGATGAGTCATCTTAAGAGCAGGGATGGTTGCTACCGTCACAAAAAAACAAATATTCTTCAACTGAGTTTCAACTCTTCCATATTTTTGCTTAAACGTTACTCCTGTGAGAGCTGAGAAGACTCGTAATGTTACTCAGAGGGATTAGCCTGTATTAACTAAATTATGGACTGGCAAAATGGACATCGCAATAACTGAAATTTCAAATATCTTTCCATAAATCAGAGTTAGTAAGTGGCAAAAATACTGTCAACTTAGTGGACAGTCCTTCTAACAGAAGAGGTGCCTCTTCCATCGTCTGACTTGTTTAATAGACCGAAAAAGCAAAGCCGATTTCAAACAATACTGATTTCTTCTGATTCTTTCCTTAACATCTTACTGCAACCAAACCTTGTAAACAAATTAATGTGGATTAGCTAAAATTAATTTTAATAAATAAATTTGGTATCCAACTTGTCATACAATGCTGTTTTGCGTTTGTTCGGTCCACACAAATTCCCGCCGAAATTATAGACATTATAGTGCTTTTATTGAGCACTGATCACTGATAGGGGGCGTTCCTGCCTCTACGCGAAATACGCAAATGCGTACCAGAATTTCTCGCCTTTAATATGATATTTTTCTATTTGACGGCTTATAATATAGAAGAGGAAATTAGAACTCAAGTATAAGTAGATAAGGTAATGTTGTGCAATTTCAATATTGGCATTTTCTTCAACACACTTCATAGTACCGAGGAGTGCGCCCGGACGTATTATATTCTCTCTTCGTCTTGTACTTTCAAGTAAAACTGATATAAGTGCGTGCAATTGTATAACAGGAGATACAAACACTGATGGAAAACGAAATTAGCTGTAGCCTATGTTATTATGCGAGAACGACAATACGATTGAAATAATAAATTTTTTTCTGACTGTAATCATAATCTGTAACTATGTTTGTCTCCCTTCGGCTACGGGAAGGACCATTAGAAAAGTTATGGGGGGGGGGGGAGGAGGGGGGGCGAGCAAAGTACAAAAAAAATTCATGCAACGGAAAATTGAGTGAAAAAATTCATACACATCGAGTAGCCCAGAAAAAAAGTTCCTGCATACGGAAAAAAATATATTCCTACAAGGGAAATGTTAACAAAAAAATTCGTGCAGCTCGAAAATCCCCCCCCCCCCCCCACCTCAATAACTTTTCTAATGGTCCGTCCCTAAGTAACAATCTGACTTTGTGCGTACTGCCAAAAAATGTCTGGGAACGCCGCTGCTGATCGAAGCCGATCCAAAATAGTGGCGAGAAAAACCTGGCGTCGCGTTTGTGATTAGCAATGATTTATAGCTGTAATGAGTTGACGAAATCTCAAATGCAACCAAGCCATATCTGAGATAAATAACAACGCTGTTAAATTCAGAGAATTACAGATCGAACACGTGGGGTCGTCTCTCATATACCGGACATGTGGCTTTGTTCAGTTCTTGTAGCCCTCTAATATTTTCCCATGCCGACAAGACTACTGAGCTAGCAGCTACTTTATACCGGTAATGATTTTGCGCGGCTTACATACAGATTCAACTTAACAGAGTCCACTACGCAAGACTTTTGTAAAGGACATCAGGGAAGATTTTTCTAATCTTGTTCACTGTAATCTAGTTTGAATTTATCCCATTGTTTGATACAAAACGAAAACATGATGTCGATTCCCAGACTTCAAGTACAACGTCAATCTAATCACATCGCTTTTAGGCTTCGGAAACGAGTGCACTGACGGTATTGGAAGGAAAATAACCACTGAAATCAGCGTTTAACAACCATTTGTGACATCGCATCGTTTCTCAAGAAAATGAAACCAGAAACTGCAAGAAAACACTTCATTGATCCTTTTCGTTACTGGCATCCGGTGACAAATAATAATGTACAAAAGTCAACAGTCAAATACTGGTCGCATCCAACGAACAGACCAAGCGTCATTATTTTGTTTTTCGTCGCGTTTTTTTATTGCTTACACCTTGAGCGGTCTCACCTTGCCGCAGATAAATTTTATAAATGAGTTTTTGGTTCGAATTTCCTATTCGAATTTCCTATTTCCTGTTTCCTATTTCCTATTTCCTATTTCCTATTTCCTATTTCCTGTTTCCTATTTCCTATTTCCTATTTCCTATAACCCATTTCCTATTTCCTGTTTCCTGTTTCCTGTTTCCTATTTCCTATTTCCTGTTCGAATTTCCTATTTCGAGTTTTTGGTTCGAATTTCCAAAATTGTCTGGTGATGACTTCTGAATGATGCGTAACACTCCTCTATGGGAAAATCAAGTAACGTTTTATTAGGACTTGATGACATGTATAAGTCTGTCCTTACGTCTCCACGGCTCTGGTTTACATTTGATGCAGGGAAATTTCAATCATGAAGCAGCTAATTATGACGCCTTGCAGTAAGCCCATTAGATACGCTTGAAAAACCCCTCACAAATTCTTAGAAAAGTTTTCTAAGAATTTGTATGGGACAACAGGAGGTACTTACAGTTCGCGCTTTCTCCGTCCAGTCATGTATGCTTTACGGAGCTCGAAATGAAATGGAGTGTCAAGGATATAGGAAGCACTAATTTATTTTTGGCATCTCCAAGGAGCAGCAGAATTTTCGGCAACCGTACACAAGACAGACAAACGGCGCGATGGTAAAATCAGGTTAAATACGCCGCGCCAACGACTGAAACCACCGTTCTTGTAAGAATTTGAAAGTAATTTATTTTATTCCTGTCGAGTAGGCGAAATTGCTCTCACACCACCGATTGACCGAAAAAAAACCTAACTTTTTTTACCACAAAACAGTGACATGACGAAATGAAAAATGTGGTAAACTAAATAACAATTATAATTAAGAGCTTTGTTGACAAGAAGGTTGTACTCTGGTCTGCAGGATTGTACCATTACATTGAAGCTTGCAGATAATAATACACAAGTGCAGCGTGGGCTTTTATTATCAGAATTTTACTTGCGTTATTAGGCCAATAAATAAAATATATAGCAAACAAATGAGTGTGTGACATTTTGTTCGGGCAATACGAGCAGCTTCTTATCAAACGCCTTCGGCAAATTCAAAACAGATCGAGCCTACCGTAAAATATTTTGTTGATGGGAAATCTGCATTATTTGTGCTTCTGAAACGCCGCAGATAGTAGACTGTAGATTTTTTTCAGCGTCCCTGTCTTTGAAAAAAGTGAGCTAATGGCTTCCATTTCTCTGTCTTCGTGCCAGTTTGAAAAGATTTGCATTCGCTTTTCCCTTCGCTTCTTGAAGAAAAGCGAGTCCACCCTGGTGGGGAGCTGTTTGTTTAAGGGAGACACGTGACCAGCCGAAACCAGGGTACTTTCTCGAGGGAGGAAGAGAGAGGACCTTGGGTACGAGGTTGGCAGATTTTGTGCTCTTGGCTTCGATTTCTGCGTGATCAGCGAAGTTTATACTGTGGAAGTGCGGTTTTATTTTACCGTTTTCTTCAAATTTACCGCTTGCCTTACTTCAGTTTATTAAAAGTCACAACTGTTTGCAATTATATGGAATGGACGAGCAACCAGGATCGATTCAAAACTTTTTTTCTGCGACGAGAGACTTCGCTAACTTAACTTGAAAGCAAAGGAGGCAGTAAACGTTTTCCTCTTGTCCTACTGAATAATATTTTTCACAAGAAACTTCACCTCTCTTTCACTCTCCTTGGCCTCGTTTATCACATGGATGTCCGCTAATTGAGCAGCTCTGAGTAGCGTCGGGTACAATCCGTCTTCCGTCCTTGTAAAGATCTTCGGTCACTTCATACTTGTTTTCATCGTGTACCGTACTTCACGTCTGGTTTTAATTCACACCAACTTCCGGCTGTGATTGCCTGCTTTCAAAATTGTCATTGCATCTCAACGAGATTAGTCTTATCGGTTAAGGAAAAATGTTCTGTTCATCACATCAGAGATACATCATAAATGTTTGACAAATTTGATCCGCGGTCGATCGTTGTATGGTTGCGCTACACAGCTGATGCTTCAGATTGGAAATAGGTAAGTTTGTACAATTTTCCGCATACCCGGAGACGAATGAAAAGGCCTTTTTGGAATTCGGAGCTTCCTTATGTCATCATAACAGCAAAAAGCTCGCAGTCAAAAGCCACAGAAAATTAACTCCTCTTCTCAAAATGCAAAACTCACCTGAAATTCAGGCCAAGCGAAAACAACATGCGGACTGCTGTGGAAACGATACTTTCGCTTGCTTTATTCACCACGGAAAGTAAAAATAATTATTACCTAGCCCGTCTTTCTAAGTGGAAAATTAACTTGACTAACTTGGATTGGAACGGTAATTGCAGGGACAGTGTTTATTTAGGCAAATATTGACAGGTCTATTTTTTTTCGCTTCAATTTCCACGCTAGGTGAAGTATCCTTTAAAACTTGCAATCAATCGACTTTTACAGACAGAGAGCAAAGAGAGGAAAACGTGTAAATTCTCACGAGATTTCAAGAAGATTTGAATTGTTAAAATTAAAAGGAACAAATTTGAGAACAACTGTAGGTCATTCAGGAGGAGTTTATTCAAAATGGAGAAATGAAAGTAACTTAAAAAGACCAACATGCAGATCACAGCGGTCCTGTATCAGTCTGCAGTACCGAAAGAGATTTGGAAATATAAAACTTTGCGTTACGTCGGATTTGTTGCAAAAAGGAAAAACCGATAACTACAGGCGACTCTAAGAGATGAAGTTGTTCTTCAGAAACCAATTAACAAATTTATGATCTGGGCCCAGTTGTTCAAAGCAGGGTTAAGCTAACCCGGGATTAGAGCCAATTTTTAATTCCGTTTTGTAGCCAAGCGATACAGATTCCTGTGAATCTTTTTTGCCCTCTGATTTAAACTTCGGTTGCTTTCAAACGGTCACTTGGAATTTCTCGCGAAAACTCTTTTGAAATAAGAGAAACAGGGACCTTGGTTAAATTTTAATCCCAGGTTAGCGTTAAGCGGCTTTCGAACAACCGGGCCCTGGCTGTTAAGTTTAAGCTTATTTCTTGGGTTGTAGTTGCATTAGGCCATGTAACGTGCCTTTCGAAACTTGGGCGACTTAAATCAGAAAATGGGAGAGTGTGATAATTTTTTCTTTCTGAACAAGCACTCCTAACGCCATTCAACTTGTAACGATGCGAATGTCACTTCAACTTCTGTTTTCCAGATCATGCAAAACCGCAAAAATTCTTACTGGAATTAGCTGTTTTGTAGCTCTCATGATGGCGTTATTGTTGTTTCTCTAAATTTGATCCCAGTGGGAAGTAGAGCAGCTCGAGTCAACTCTTCTGATATAAGGAATAAATTCTGGTATAATATTACGGTTTTAGTCATCGTCTTGTCGCTCTTCATACCATTCAAACAATGCACACTTTTAATCCAACACAAGCAACACAAAACAAACGCTAGCGGCTTCGGTCTTCGTAATAGTTTTTACCTTTGTTGCAAGCGCACAAAACCCCTTAATGCAAAAGGAGGAGTAGAACAACAGGGAAATTAGAAAACTTTTTTCAGCAAAGTCAACTCAATCTGCGCGTCAGTCGCTATAAACTCTTGCTTTTGCTTACAAACCGCAAAATACTGGAGTTTTCAGTTGCAGCATTCTGAACCGTAACCGGAAACGAGAACCCAGTGCATTTCGCAAAACACCGACAGGACACCACGGTTTTGACTGCCGCTCGTACCGCCGGCGCAGTTGCCGTATGCAAGGAATGACAGTGCAGTCTGCGACGACGGCTGGCTGAGACCACGACTTCAGATCTATCTCAGTTAACGACAGTTTTACAGCGAGATATATAAGATAAATCACGCTTATTTACGCAATGCACATCAGTCTTGATCCCAGTATTATCCTCTGAAATTAACTCGCTATTCCTCAATATGAAACAAAATAACATTGCTTAATAAAGAGCCGGTAAGCGAACACAGAGAAACAATTCGGATGGGGACTAGGGAGAGGGTTAAAAGCACACCTTCTGGAAATCCATAGGCATCCCAAACCATCAAAATAGACGTTTTCGAGTCATGAAAAGGAAAAATACATTTTATGTTTCTACTGGTCTCCTATCGTCATTTCCTGATGTCGCTATTCTATGAGAAGCCGATGTGTGCTTTCTTAACAATTGTGCACTGTTAATAAAATTGTAGGGACTGCGCAAGCTCTAGTACCTGATAATACTGATGGCAATCTAACACGGCATCACTTAGAACAAGTGAAGCAACAAGAAATAAATGACATCGGGAAGGTTTCGACGACATCATAGGAATTTGGCTCTTCCTCAAATTAGCTGCCAGTTGGCCAGAAATATCACTTGATTAGAAGTCATTTTGTTCCATCGATTAACTACAATTTTCCAACGCGATTTCTTCATCAGTGCCGAAGAGGGTTTCAGTCACGATACTTCAGAGAGTACCCATGGATGGTCCTTCAGTAAATAGAGTATTTTGTAAACATTGTGCTTTGATGATATCTATGCGTTGCAGGAAAGATAAGGGCGCTTTTGTTAACAACCCTTTCATAAACTGGCGTATGCTTCAAGAAAAGGCAAAAAAACATGAGCAAATAAAGGACCATCACGGCGCAATGATCGCCACCGAATCCTTCCTTAATTCTGTTGAAAACCCAGAGCAAAACGTGAACAACTGATTAGATGACAAGAAGAGGAAGAATATTATCAGAAATAGGCACATCGTTAAATGTGTTTCAGAACCCATCCTTTTCTGTTGTTGACAGTGCATTGCCCTGCGTGGAGATAACAAAGTCTTTGAACGGTTAGCCTGTTCCAGGCGTTCAGATAGTGGAGCGCGAGTGAAAAATAAAGCGAACGAAAGAGCGGGAAAAAACGAGGGGAGACTGGGGAAGACGACGAGGGAACGCCTGTGAAATTTTCTCAAAGGAAGCCGTTCCGGTATACCAAAATCTGGTATACCCTCTGATTGGCCAAATTTGACACCTCCTGTCAACACCAGAGGGTTGTTAACGCAGACAAGAAATGCGATATGACGTGCCCGCGTGCGAAGGTCATCCTCCATCGAGTCACGCACGGTTGAATAACTGCACGACAAGCGCTTGACGATCTCCCAAATGTGGATACTTTACAAATGGAATAAGAAGATTGTCTTGAAAACGTGTTTCTGGGAAGAGGTCTCATCGCCATTCTTCCAACAGGATTTGGAAATAACTTGATCTTTCAACAGTTTCCAAGGTTAATCAACGCATTGCAAAGAAACGCTGGTCACTCCGCTTGTCGCAACCATGAAAGGCCAAGTAGAACAGCTTCAAAGCATGGGAATAAGAGCGCTGGCTATCGGAGTAGACGAAGAATAAAACGACGAAGGAGCAGGAAAAATGGATCGGCTAGATTGTTAATGAAAGTCCTGAAAGCCTGCTGTCTAAGGAATGGAGAAAAGAACAACAACAAACATATCGTAGCCATCGCAATCGATGAAGACGACGAAGTTCATTCCGTCACAGAGTGAAAAGCTTTGTATTCATCAATTTGCGTAATAAACCGATATGTAATAAAATATAAAGTCGTTTGTGATTCTCGTTGCCTTTATTGGTCCAGTAGTGGAGATGACATTTGCGTTTCCGTATCGCACAAAATTTTGCAATGTTCGTTCGGCAGGTCAGATTTCTTAAAGCATCATCTACTTTTCCCAACGCTTCAAACTCGGGTGAAACCTATTTCGGTGAGCATAATTACATAACTTTCTTGTTTACTTTGACCTGAGCTTGGGTTCGTGTTTCTCTGCCGCTGTCGGCGGTCTAAAGTGGGCGGCATAGGCTTTTTAAAATTAATTTCACAGGCGTTCCCTCGTCCTCTTCCCCAGTCTTCCCTCGTTTTTTCCCTCTCTTTCGCTCGCTTTCTTTTTCGCTCGCACTCCACTATCTGAACGCCTGGAACAGGCTATTGAACGGTGAGGGTCGTGGGAATACAGGCAACTTCTTAGCGGCCCTGCAGATGATATGATAGCTAACCACGACGACATATGCATGGGCCAAGAAAGGCTGTCGTCCCTAGCATAATGCACAGCCATTATCAAGTTAAAATTGATTTGGATGAGGTGGTTAATCTGTTTGCCACCAAACACCCACGAAGGCTGGAGCTCGGGACAACTGATCCTGAATGATTAGTCCCGCAGTATTTTGATGTATCGTTTTACATCGTAAATTAGTCGTTTGTAACTTAATTCAAACAATTTTATTCGAAAAATGTAATATTCGTTCCTACCGTGTACTTAGTCGTTACGTTACAATTTCTCATGTGTTGCTACTTCCCGAAATAAACGGATCAGACAATAAGAAATACATTTCGGTAGTTTGGTCCACTTTGGTCTCGTTAGCACCCCCCCCACCCCCCCCCAGATAAAATCCTGGTTACGGGCCTGCAATCGACTCTTCAGCGACAGGGAATAAGGAGAAAAGTTTCTCTACATTCAGGATGGTATGCTATAAAATAACTGTCCATGCTTCTAAGCGATTACTGCTTTGAAATTAACACAAGCGGAATTTAAAAAAAGAGGAAGAAAGCTAAGCAATACAAACTACTGGCTTAATCACGGCGGTCCTGCATTCGCCCAGGATGCATTTTATGAGGACTACGCCGAAGATCTTCGCACTAGCAGACGGCAGAACTGAAAGGGTTTTCTACAAGCAAAATAAACTTTAAAATACGTTTTGCACAATGGTGGATGCGTTGAAAAAGAAACAAACTATCACTTCAACTGCATTGAGATTAGGTACCTTTCGTCTCGTTTTTTCCGTTCTTTCCATACAGTTGGGATGGACAATGGCATAATCGACCTCTGGGATCCTTCGACATAAACAGCCCTCTGGAAACACTCGTTTGTGAAGTGATCTGAACAGCCGACAAAAATCCCTCTCGGGTTGAAATTTGTACTGTGTGTAAGTACGAACATTATCTATAATGATTTTTTCGTTGCAGGTCCGCTCGCAAGGTTTTGATGTAGCGAAATACCAGCTCGGTGGTTGGATTTATTGTTGTAGCATTGTACAACACAAGTAATACCCTTCATAACTGCTGCAGCAACGAGAATTTCCACGCCGTAGAGCAAACAGTTGGCACAAAATGTTCCCTCGACAACAATTAAATTTCCCGCGGCAAGTAACCGAATGAAGCCTGACTTGGTTTGAGGTGAGCCTCTAACGTCACTTCCGCTAATTCGCAAGCCAGCTTCCGGAACAAGGGCCAGTAATGGCGGCCGTAAAAATCTCGACAAAAACCGTCCGAAAAAGCGACTTCCAGTCATCGTAATGAGTTGAAATTTGGCATGGTGACTAACAACCACACACTATTCTCGAAAATGCAAAAATATGGAATATCAAAATTCTGGTCCCAGTGGTACTTTAAATTGTTTATGTAATTATATGGGACACACTAACACGTTTACGCTAATAATTATCACCAATCGAAAAAAATATTCGGAAAATAAACAAAAACAAATAAACTTATCTGGCCTGAGGCCCTCTTCTCGAAAGTCCCAATAACTTTTCGGGCCCGGAAAGCTATTTTAGAGGGCATGGTTTATCTTAAAGGTTCAAATTTTTGTTGGTTTTTAAAACTAAGCAGTAAAATTGCAAGTTGGCGAAACAAGTCGAGCTGGTTTGCGGACTAAAAGTTACACCACCATTCAAGAGAATTTTGATTTTAAAATATAACTCCAGGCCCGAAAAGTTACCTGGCCTTTCGTAAAACGGGCCCCTGGAAAACCATCCAGGCCCGATTTGTTTCGATTTATTTTCCAATCAGTTTGTGCTCTAAGACGTATCCCTTATTATTTGTTACCTTAAGAGCTGCAAAATGAGCTATAGTTTTGGGTAATAGTTACTATACATGAAGAGTAGGGGATTCTTCACAAGAATCGCTGCTCAAACCGGGTGTATACAAAACCTGGGCTAGGCCATGGCCCACCCTATGGCCCACCCTATGGCCTACCCTATGGCCCACCCAAAATTTTGCAGTTTTTACAAAGAAAGCACGTTCAGGAAATTTTAGTCAAAATTTAGTCAAGTGCGGTATGGAGCCGGCGGAAGATTGCGGACATCACGAAACAGGATACTGTGCTACCGTGAAATGTGATGCCTTTTGACAATGGTTGCAATGGGCAAAAAAACAACTCCAGTCAAGATTACCTCTACCCGACCTTGGGGAACAACGATCCGTGGCATTAAGAAACAAATGCGAAAAAGTAGATACAAGAAATTAAAACAATTTTTTTATTAAGACAAATTGAATCTAGTCAAACCCTTCGCCCGTGACGTCACCATTTTTCAAGATGGCGCTCGCTTCTTCGAAAGTCAAGTCAAACACGCTTCAATTTCTCATAAATATACGGAACGACTGATCCTTACGGCAGTTAAAGAAACGAAGACACAGAAGACGAAATACGTAAAGCAAAAAAATGTATGAAACAAAAAATTGCCCGATATTTCGGTTTGGAAAACAAACCTTCTTCAGGGGCTACAAAAGTAGAATGAGTAAATACGTTACAGGACCGTTAACATAAAAGTTTAAAAATTTAAAATAAATGAATATAATAGGTTGGTAGTTGAACAAGAAGTGTCATTAATGTAGCTCATCACGTCTGTTTAATCCTTGCGGCTCAAGTGTCTTGGCCTTGTCAATTAAGTGTGCCTCACGTGCTTTTCTTACGGAGTCGCGGTTAGTATGTATTAGTTCCAAGGGAATGAGACGGATGTCGTTGACGGAGTGCCCGGGTAAGTTGAAATGTTCCGAAACAGGGGTTGGGTTAGCAAGCTGTTGATGATTTTGGACGGAACGACGATGTTCGCCAAAGCGTTCGTGAAGATGTCGTTTAGTCTCCCCAATGTATTGGCAAGGTAAGTTACGTGTAGCGCATTTTTTACATTCAATTAAATAAATAAGGTTTTTAGATTTACAAGTTAAAGTGTCTTTAATACGTCGTTCTTCGTTAGTAGAAAAAAAGATATATTTGTCTTGCCCATCTTGTAAGAAAGGACACGTGAGGCAACGTGGATGCTTACATCTGTAAATGCCCGCGGTCGATCTTTGATCTTTATTTTTGGGGTCACGCAATCTGGTGCGAACCAATAGATCACGCAGACTGGCACTTCTTTTGTAAGCGAGGACTGGTGGGGAGGAGAATGTTTGTTTGCAGTGGTTTGAAGATTGGAGAATGCCCAGATGTTTCCGCACAGTAGAAGCAGGGTTAGGAAGAGCGGGATTGAAGGTAATAACGAACGGTACTCGGTTTGCGTTGCTATTTTGTTGTCGTGGTTTCAAGGTTTCGTGACGTGGGATGCAGCGGACGCGATTAATTTCTTTTGTGATGAAGGATTGATTGTAGCCGCGTTTAACGAGATAAGCAATGAGTTCTTTACAGCGTTGATCAAAGAAGGTGTCTTTGGAGCATATGCGACGTAGTCGCAAGGCCAGGCTAAAAGGGATAGTTCGCTTGGTGTGATTAGGATGGCATGAAGATTTTAGAAGATACTGATGCTTGTCTGTGGGTTTCGTGTGAAGATCGGTTTGGATTTCGTTGTTGTGAAGGTGAACTTGAACGTCCAGGAATGGGAGGGTTTGATTGCGGGAACTTGAATACTCGTGAGTAAACTTGATGGTTGGGTGGATTGAGTTTAAGTAGCTAATGAAGGTCTTGAGATGTTCTTCGCCCTCTGTCCACACCATGAAAATGTCATCGCATATGCTCCACAGACACCTTCTTTGATCAACGCTGTAAAGAACTCATTGCTTATCTCGTTAAACGCGGCTACAATCAATCTCCTTCATCACAAAAGAAATTAATCGCGTCCGCTGCATCCCACGTCACGAAACCTTGAAACCACGACAACAAAATAGCAACGCAAACCGAGTACCGTTCGTTGTTGCCTTCAATCCCGCTCTTCCTAACCCTGCTTCTACTGTGCGGAAACATCTGGGCATTCTCCAATCTTCAAACCACCGCAAACAAACATTCTCCTCCCCACCAGTCCTCGCTTACAAAAGAAGTGCCAGTCTGCGTGATCTATTGGTTCGCACCAGATTGCGTGACTCCAAAAATAAAGATCAAAGATCGACCGCGGGCATTTACAGATGTAAGCATCCACGTTGCCTCACGTGTCCTTTCTTACAAGATGGGCAAGACAAATATCTCTTTTTTTCTACTAACGAAGAACGACGTATTAAAGACACTTTAACTTGTAAATCTAAAAACCTTATTTATTTAATTGAATGTAAAAAATGCGCTACACGTAACTTACCTTGCCAATACATTGGGGAGACTAAACGACATCTTCACGAACGCTTTGGCGAACATCGTCGTTCCGTCCAAAATCATCAACAGCTTGCTAACCCAACCCCTGTTTCGGAACATTTCAACTTACCCGGGCACTCCGTCAACGACATCCGTCTCATTCCCTTGGAACTAATACATACTAACCGCGACTCCGTAAGAAAAGCACGTGAGGCACACTTAATTGACAAGGCCAAGACACTTGAGCCGCAAGGATTAAACAGACGTGATGAGCTACATTAATGACACTTCTTGTTCAACTACCAACCTATTATATTCATTTATTTTAAATTTTTAAACTTTTATGTTAACGGTCCTGTAACGTATTTACTCATTCTACTTTTGTAGCCCCTGAAGAAGGTTTGTTTTCCAAACCGAAATATCGGGCAATTTTTTGTTTCATACATTTTTTTGCTTTACGTATTTCGTCTTCTGTGTCTTCGTTTCTTTAACTGCCGTAAGGATCAGTCGTTCCGTATATTTTTTTACTTCAAATGTTTTACTGATCCAGGTCTACTTAAGATCCGGCAACTCTCAACGCCTTGTCGCTGTGGTCTTTCCAGTTTATAAACTTTGTATTATTCAATTTCTCACCCCAACGCTTTCGCCCCCACACCAACACCACATGTCTGAGTTCACATCATTCAAAGGCAGAGGAATTCCTCCACGGAGGTTCCACCGGGGATTTTTCCCCGTTCGAAAAAAAACTTAATATCTGCGCTCGATCTGCGTGGCCACCAACAAAAGCGCTATAAGATTAGACGAAGAATTCCTTTTTTCCCAATTCCTCCTTGAGAAAAAAATCAATCTTGGCCAAAAAAAAAAAGAAAAAATCTTCCCCGCGACCTCGGTTGGATTAGAACTCGTTCACTCCAAAAAAAAACACCACACTGGACCTCCCAGCACGATGCCCCCCCCCCGGTGCGCGCCCGAGTCCGCAATCCCACACCCACCGGTCAGCGGTCCGTCCGTCCCAAACCACATTCCATTCTGATGACATCACCACTCGAGGGTTGGGTCTTTTCGATACAACACGCTATACCGACGCCCCTTACTACTACTATTGAGAAGTAGCAGAATTTCTTGGAAACGAAGTTGACAGTTCTTTTCTTATCTTTCTATATATCTGTTTCTTTGTGCGTGTGTTAGTTTGTTTTACTTTGTATGCCTTTACTCTTGTTTGGCTTTTTTCTGGTTATTTTGTAAAATCTGCAAAATTTTGGGTGGGCCATAGAGTGGGCCATAGGGTGGGTCATGGCCCGGGCCATGGCCTAGCCCAGGTTTTGTATACACCCCTTCGCCCTTGGGCAAGCAATCCCGCCACCTACGGGTGTATACAAAACCTGGGCTAGGCCATGACCCGGGCCATGACCCACCCTATGGCCCACCCAAAATTTTGCAGTTTTTACAAATATAGCACGGTCAGGAAAATTTAGGGTTAAAGTGTTGAAAGGACGAACGATAGGTATCACGAGCATTTTTATTGCTCATCCTCGGGTCTCTCGGCTTTAGTTTTCAAGATAGCGGCACTTTAGACGTGCAAAGGCTTTAGGCATAACACGCCATCTCGCAACCTCGTTTCCAGTCGTCCTTTGCGAGTACCGATGACGTCACCTGTCAAGCTTGCCGGGAGAAAGACGAGAGAGAATGTTGGGAAATTTGAGGATTCACCTATAGTGTTTGGTCCCAAGCCTTCTTCGCTCACTCACATAGCGCAAACTGGCCTGGGGACGAGACCGGCCATCTTGGATTTGCATTCAGCCCTAGACGCCTGGGGAATTGCTTGTGACGATGAGCGATAGCATGGACGAATCGAAAGTAAGCAATCTGATATTTTGTATCTGAAAACAGGCCACCGAGTCAAGTGTTATTGCCATTATTAACCCTTGATAACATCGCTTTTACATCACAATATATTTAGCTTACATCTGCCAAGGTTATTTCAAATTTACATAGCAATTACTTTTGACAAGGTGAATTGATCGGGCCTGTAAACAACAGTTGGTCAACGCAAATTACAGTTAAGCCTAGTTTTGCTTGTGTACAGATGTTTTTTTAATGGTCTATCGGTAGAACTCCAACGATCAGGCAATCCTATGTATTATTTCTTCTCAACTAAAACATAAACCGAATTTTAGCTGTCCCCCGGCTCTGTTTTTATCGTTATTTGTGATTGAGTTATGCCAAAGTCGACACATTGACATCTCGGGATCTCTTCATATCCCAAGAATGATGTATAAATTATTTTATAATATATAATTTACAAGATAAAAGCAAACACTCGCCCCAGCCGTAGCCACCATGTTTCTCAACGTTTGGTAAATTTCACCGTGGGATCAAGTTTGACAAGGCTGCAGGACCAAGAAAAGATTAAGGCAAGCTTCAAGCATTCTTTAAGTGAAATGGAAATTTCTTTCAGCCCATACCCAGAATCATGTCATCACAAATAAAAACTATTATTATTATTATTATTATTATTATTATTATTATTTCATCTTGATTCTTTCCTTTGAGAATTTTGCAAGCAGCATTTCACTTGGTTCACCTAAAATCAGCTCCAAAACGTTCCCTGTTTTTTTTTCAAAGGATAACCGGCTTAGATAGGAACACTTGAAATGTGTATCATAGCTGTTTTTGACTCCTTTTTTGCTGGTTCCTATTTTGGAACTAGTGAAATAGTAAAGAGAAATATCAATGATGCAAAAAAAATGTTTTTATGTCTTTCGTGGGTAAGTGATAAATAACTAATAAGTAATTGTTGTAGGTTGATGGATTGATAGACCTTATTGTGTCTCCAAGCAGTTCTCCGGAAAAGAAAAGGCCTAGACAAGGCACAACTGTAAGGTATGGCCATATAAAAGAAAAGTTATACTGTTTTCTCTGGAGAAACGTATTAAACAGCTTTGATAAATATTATCTTATTACATAATGTTAGAACTTGTTGTAAAAATATTCGTTTTGGGAAGTGCAATAAAATACAGAATAAATCAACCGTGACAGTCATGCAGTAGTTTAATATACGATTGACGTTATATTTAACTGTACGTCCTTTCAAATAATTTCACGATCCATGGGATTTTCGCCAAATCTTATCCTAAAGAAAAGCTGTTTTCTTTCGTGCATGCACTAATTTGCTCTAGTTCTCGAAAGTACCTTTACCCAGGATCTCGGTTATTCTTTCAAGAACGGTAATTTTATTACTTCAGTTTTAAATTTTTTTTGTGTCGATTGTGCCCTTGAAGGCCTCCATCCGGTTCGACAAGTCTGTTATAATCGAAGATAATATAAGATAATATCAGATAATATAAGATAAGATACTGTATAAGATAAGATAAAACTGTGATTCTGTCATTCAATTTCAAAACCAACTTTGCAACTTGCAATTGCGGACTTCGCCGCACATGGAAATCATCCCTTTGTTCTCAATTTCACAATCAATTTCGGACATCTGCGTAATGAAATTGCAAGGTTCTTCGGAAACTTAGGAAATTTCAAGTGAAATTCGAAAACCGTCCTTAAAAATTGTCAACCGCACTGTAAGTAAAAGAGAAAGAGTTTAATGTGAGTTAGCAGTGTAAATAACTTTTTTAATAGGTAAAAATGTTGTTTTCACCAGTAGCTATAGTAATAATCACATTTCTTTCTTTAATCTCTGTCATTCCACTAGCAACCTTTCCAAAGACCTACAATCACACAAAGTGACTTTCTACAAAGGTCGGCGAGACCTCCCCATTGTGCCGTCTGATGTGTTGACATGTGCTGAGAACGACGAAGTTCTGAAGCTTCTTCTCCATGCCCCACAGCTCTGTTATTGCGTCACGCAATCCAGTAGGTGTCCAAAACAATGTTTCTTTCGTTGTGGATCTGGATTCCTTGGATGACCCTGAAGATCTTTTATCAGATGATCTTGGTGCGTGGGAGCAGACAAAAACACGATCAAAATGGTGTCTTGTCAAGGTTACTGCTGACGGAAAAGCGTGTAATGTGACGAAAGTAGAAGACAAGTTAGACGGCTCTTATCAAGTATGCCGGAGACCTTACATCAACAAAAGCGATAGAAGCCTTCGTAAGACTGTCGTAAATGTAATACATCCTGATGGTCAACATCATAATCTCGTTTTCGTGAAGTACCATTTTGAAGGTACCGAAGAACATCCTATAAGTGTTAAGCCCCATGGAAACTCCAGTAAGTGTTCTTCCGTACTTGCGAACCTACAGAAGCACCGTCAGTAAGTTGAAGGAGGCTGTTGGAAAGGAACATTGTGGATTGAAGAGGGCTGTGCACGACGTTGAGGAGCCTGTTGGAGGGCTAGAGTTTTGCAGTTCAAAGGGGGCCCTACCACGCGGGGAAAGACAGGCCAGCTACTTCAAGACCATCGCAAACGAAAAAGTAGTTGATCCTATTCTAGACATCACACGGAAAATGAAGATGGAATCGGAAAGGGGTGCAGATAAGATTAGTCTCGATGATGACTCCCCGAAAGTGGTCCTGTTTTCCGATGATCAAGTAGATGATCTGGTGAACTTTTGTTGTAATGACGTTGTTGGTCATAATTCCTTACTTTACGTGGACGTAACCTTTTTTGTTCTCATTACTACCTACAAGAACACCACAGTGTTCACCAAGCGTTCCGACCCTCCTTCCTGTCCACTCATGATAGGACCCATGATGCTCTGTATGTTAAAAGGGAAGACGACATACCTCACACTGTTCCAGAAACTGACGGCCCAAGTTCCTGGCCTCAAAGTTTATCTGCAGGGATATTCTACTGACGCAGAGGTACCCCTGAGACAGGCTCTTGCACAGGAGCTTGAGCAGTCTTTGTCTTTCCTATGTAAAATACACGCGGAAAGAAATATCAAAGAAAAGTGTCATAAGCTGCGTTTTATACAGTCCCTTACAAATGCAATTGTCGGCGACATCTTTGGAAATGGTGGAATTATCTTTGCCGATACAGAGGAGGCTTACCAACACGGTGTTGAGAACTTAACATCAAAGTGGGACGCTCTGGAATCAGCTGAAACAGGCAAACCACCCCAATTTTCAAAGTACTATCGTGTCTACAAGTCAGATGATATTTGGCATCATGTCACTGCCAAGGTGTCCAGAGATGCTGGTTTTGAAGACCAAGCTCAAACAAATAATGCTCCAGAGTCCGGTAACGCCTTGCTTAAAAGATGGCAAGATTTTCAAACCTCGGATATGAGCTCATTCATCGATGACGTGAAGGATCTAGTGAACAAGTAGCAAAATGACATAAGAAGAGCTTTTCTTGGTCTTCATAGTCCTTACATTGTGCGACCTGAGTACACAGAGTATGTGAAGTCTCAGGCAGGCTTTTTTTTAATGGTAACCCGGGAAAACACGCCTCTCCAGACAAGTCGATTGTTGACCCAGTCAAGTACGAAGAAGTGTATCAGTATCGGCACGCGCCCCCTCGACATTTGGGATTGGAGAAGCTGGAGAATCTTGAAACAGTCAGTGACCATGTTATCCTTGAAGACGACCAGTTCCCATCAAGTGATGTTGTGTCACAGGCTGTGTGTACCAACAGCAAATCTGTTTAGTCCCCGAAGGCTTTTTGACGTTGTCGATATCGAAGATGCAACTGATGCTGACTGTACTACAGTTGAAGCCAGTGTTTGCAATCAGTCTTCAGCTGCGGCTCAGCTTCCGAGTAGCTCAGAAAAATTGCACAGTGTATGCAAACATGTACTGCAGGGAGTTTTTACCGAAAAGGACTTAGACGCCCTTTCAGCCAAAGCAACACAGCTCATCGAGAAGGATTCAATTCGGGATGGTTTTGATTCCCAGAGTCATTTTGTTAAAAGCACATCTTCTAACAATCCTCACACAGTAAACAGGTTAGCCTCTGGAATGTTTGCCTGCGGCAACGAGTGTCTCGGGTACAAGACTAGAAAGCTGTGTTCCCATGTTATTGCTGTAGCCTTCCGCGAAAACCATCTTACAGAGTTCCTAAGCAAATTCAAGGAAGGAATAGGCAAACGAACCCAAAACCTGACCACTTTAACAACATTTGGTGTGAATTCCAATGCTGGTAAGAAAAGACCTATGGCATCAAGAGCCCAGCGTAAATCCCCCGATCCAGTGACATCTGCGATGACCACAAGGCAGCCCTTAACTATCGGAGATGTGCTTGCAAGTAATACCGCTGAAGAATACACAGCAGAGACGTCAAGTGATCCTCTTCGCCTCACAATCCGTTGAAGTCGCCCAGCAAAGCCTGCCGTTTCGCCAACTACTACAACCCCCTTTCGAGATAATCAACATTACAGGCAAAATCAAAGTGTGTAGGATGTTGGAAGGACTTGAAAGCTGGTCCTGATGAACACACCCGTAATCACTTGGATGAAAGGCTCTGTATAAGGCACAAGGAAGACGACTTTGTTTGGATTCAGTCCCTTCAACACTGGAAACAAACATTCGAAAACAAACATTACCACATCTTCCTTAATTGCATACAGGGTAGAAATCCCCACTTTGATGCTACAAAAGTTCAGCTAAGTCTCAAACACACTCCTGGTGCAGAAGAAGTGCAGCAATTAAAGGACAGGCTAAACTGTTAAAGGAGATTAGCGCATACAATGTATAAGGACACACTATGTTATTAATACCCAACGAGTTCAAACACAGGCCGAACTGTTAAGACCAGTGATAATAAGAACATACGAGTTCTAAGCCCTATGATGTTAAGACCCAAACAATGTTTGATTTCAAGTTGAGATTGTTCAGTTACACGGTATCCAGTCATTTCGCTAGTCTTCACTGATATACCGTTACTTTTCACGCTAATATACTCTCCTCAGGTGAATTAAGGAATGGTTCTGATCTCGGGAAATTTGTAGAAGGGGGGGGGGGGGAGGGGGGGAATGGGCTGCTTCAAAAGTGGATAAAGCCTTTTTACTTAAAACTTTGTAAGGCCTAACTAACCCGCTTTATAAAAGGATATCAGTTTCATTTTGAATAATGGCGTTTTCCTAGTCACGTGACTTGCCACACCATTTTTTGCTATAAATTTTGATTCGAATTTACACCATTTCAAAGTGATTTGATTTAATTTTTAAAAAATTGTTTGCTATTTATGATTGTAAGTAAGGTTTTTGGAAATTTACTGTTTTCTGTAAACTGTTACGTTTTCATTTTAGAGAGAGACTGGGGAGAGAAGAAAACATTGAATTGTTACAAAGAAATAACACTTTTTTAAAACTTACCGATAAAATTGACATGTTTAGCACTCAACTAAATACAATAAAAAATTGAGAACTTAAGGGTTTGTATTTAAGTGTTTGTATAAGTGATGTAACTCTAAAATTTAAAATTTCGCACAATTATGGGCGTGGCTGGTCATGTGACTTCAAAATGTGCAATGTCAGCACCAATAATAGTTCCTTTCATCCGTGCTCAGTTATAATCAATGATAAAGGGAGTGTGAAGCAAAACGAGAAAAATAAGGGTAAAAGCCAGATATCAGTCAGGAGCCATTCCTTAATTCACACGCAAGGAGGAAATAAAGGTCCCCCTACTGTGCTTTACGTGAAATTCAATAGGTTCGTTTTTGACAATTTCCTAAAAGGTTGTTCTTGGCGCGTAAAATAGAAGGATTTTGCTTGGATTTTTTCATTCTTCAAGGTCGATATTGGAAGCTCTTTTGTATTGCATTTGTTTTTGGTTATTTAAGGTTCCCTTAGCAGTAGAATTTCTAAACACATTCGTGGTCTGTGCTATTTTTCCAAGCCTTTCTTTGGGAGCCATTTGGCCTGAGGACGCCATTGTTTACGTTTTGTCCTTTGACAAAGGTATGCTAAATTCCATTTCTTTTGTAACGTAATGGATACATTAGCCTTTTGAAGAGTCCAACCTCTGCTTTAAAGCGTGAAGAACGGTAGCAATCGCAATGTACTCTAATGCACTCACGTTTTCAGTGAGTAAGGACCGAATTTAAATTACTCAAAACTTGGCGCCAACCGTCATTTTCCTCGACTAGTGTCACGGCAGCGACTGGTGCTTTTGATTGCTAGTCCTTGCAACGTTAGACATGTTACTGTAGCTTATCGGCAGCTATTCACTTCCTTGGCACGTTTTTATCCGTAATAAGGTTCTTGTGATACTGTATTCGCGAAATCGCTAAACTCTGGGCTGATTTCCATTTAAACGAGGTCATGTTTGCAAGTTGTGTGATTGATTTGTGACCTTTCTGCTTCTTAGTTCCAGATGTCGTGAGTCAGGTCTTTCAGCACTGACACGATGCTGTCCACTAGGAAATCCACGTACCCCAGTTCCACCCCACTGACAGACGAAGTTGTTTAATAACAGCCGCGTTTTACTCGTTAACAAATTTGTAGTTACACCGTACTATAAACCTCTCATATAAATTTTTTCTCTTTGTATTCTCAACCAATTTCTAAGTTTAATACGCCATTTGAAAGCTAAGAAAATGTAGATTTTACTATACACAATGATTTCAAGTTGAAGAGATGTTAAATAACCCAAATTTTATGGCTTGTTTGACTAAGTTAGTGTTTGTAACGCGATCCAAACAATTCAACAATGCCTCATAAATAATTTTTTTTCTCCTTCTATTCTCAACCGATTCCTAAGTTTAATTTGCCATTGAAAGCTACGAAAATGTAGATTTCACTGCACACAATGATTTGGAGTTGAAGGGATGCTAAATAACCCAAATATTATGGCGTGTTCGATTGAGTTAGTCAGTGTCGCTTTGTAACGCGATCCAGAAAATGCCTTTGCGGAACTTTCGCGGTAGTCTGTAAACCTCTCACGTAAATATTTTTTCTCCTTCTATTCTCAACCGATTCCTAAGTTTAATATGCCACTTGAAAGCTAAGAAAATGTCGATTCTACTGTACACAATGATTTGAAGTTGAAGGGATGTTAAATAACCCAGATCTTATTGGGTGCTTGACTAAGTTAGCCGTGTCGGTTTGTAGCGCGATCCAAACAGTGTCTTTGTAATCACACAGCGCTATAAACCTCTCACATAAATAATTTTTTTTCCTTCTATTCTCAACCGCCTCATAAGTTTAATACGCCATGTGAAAGCTAAGAGAACGTAGTTTCCAGTGTGCACAATGATTTGGAGTTGAAGAGATGTAAAATAACCCAAATTTTATGACGTGATATTTAATTATCATCGAGCGGCAAAAAGTCTTCGATCGAATTTGCGATCGATTCCCCGCATCAGAGAAAACACATTAAACCGGTGAACGGCCAGTTCGCTGGGAAAACTGAGTTGTCCAAACACAGACCTAACTACGAGGCACGGAAGACTAAAACATAGAACTTGCTTCTTCTAAAATCGAGACAGCACTGCGACACAAGCTTGCCATTTCACACGATGTTCATCGCGTTCAAGTCCAAATGTGACATCACGTGGGCAACGATCGGTGATAACATACTTGGTTGCAAGGCATTATGGGCGGACTTTCTTTCCTCCTTGATTCACACGAGTCGCTTTACAGACGGCTGAAAAATAATTGCACCTTTTTCTGTGCACCTCTTCAATTCGTGTGAAAAGCACCTTGATCTAACATATTTTTGCATACGACACTACGAAAATAATTTGAAGCATAATAACTGGTAATAAGCGTGATACTGTTGAATTATTATAGACTAGACTATGAACTCTAAGCTTGGATCAGTTTTGTTAACGTTTACTTTAGTTGAGTTGAGCAATTGCAAGTTTTATGCACGGTCGTATTTAGACTGTCGGATCAGCCAGGAAATCGAAAGCTAACGGGGTCTTGGGGAATAACACACATGCCGCGTCTTGCCTAATCCTAGTTACGGTCCTGCTTTAATGTTTATCTTCAGCGTCATTCCCTTTTAGATATTGTAGAATTTTGGCATCTGAACGGCTTAAAGGCACGCAGTGCGAGTCTGTGAGGTATATATTTTTTTCCAAGTCATGTCGATAGGTACTGAGAGTAATGAAATATTTTCAGTTCAGCAATCCATTTCCTCATCAAGCCTTGCTTTCAACTTGTTTTCCCATGACGTTTTACGTTGTTTACAATGAGATCATGTTTATAATAGCCTCTACTCAGAGCCACTTGCATTGTTTCTAAACCTCGTACTCGTACCAGATGCAAAAATTCTTTACATTTTTTAATGTCTGACATTCTGTAATGAACCAAAAAATGAATGAGTTGATAAGATGTACTTTAACCAGAGTTAAGAATAAAATGTTTTGTTGAGAGTGAAACGTTTTGCAATGCGCTTATTCATGTCGTGTTTAAAAGCACGATGGTGTATTATTTAAGAGTTAATTTCACCGCCTTCATGGAACTGTTCGATGGTAATCCAACTTAGTTCAACAACAATTCATTGCAATGGGGCACAATCAATCGAACGTTCGGTGTACGTTTTGTTTTAAACGGCTGAGCATGTTTTGCGGGAGGCATCCTAAAGAAAGCTGTTCGATGGTAATCCAACTTAGTTCAATAACAATTCATTGAAATGGGGCGCAATCAATCGAACGTTCGGTCTACGTTTTGTTTTAAACAGCTGAGCATGTTTTGCGGGAAGCATCCTAAAGAAAGTGGATTTTAGTATAAAAGTAATGACTAACCTCTGCTTGCTTGGTCCTTTTTTGTCTCCTTAATCGGTAGAAGTAGACAGGTTTAACCCCAAACGTTAGGAAACAGGTGAGAGAATGGGGAGAGACAGTTCTCAGACTCCTCACGGTCAGTGTAACCGAATACGAGTAGCCTGCTACCCTATGCTGCAGTACTACCTGGTAGTTTTCCTGCCTTGTTCCCAGGGGGCTTTTTTTCCTGGGTTATTGAGAAGTAGCAGATTTTCTTGGAAACGAAGTTGACAGTTCTTTTCTTAACTTTCTATATATCTGTTTCTTTGTACGTGTGTTAGTTTGTTTTACTTTGTTATGCCTTTACTCTTGTTTGGCTTTTTTTCTGGTTATTTTCGTAAAAACTGCAAAATTTTGGGTGGGCCATAGGGTGGGCCATGGCCCGGGCCATGGCCTAGCCCAGGTTTTGTATACACCCGCCACCTACGCAGGCTATGAGCTTTTTATCGGAACGTTTTAATACCAGTTTACAGGAAAGCTAAAAACTTTTTTGTGTTTATTTTGAGATGAATTGTAATTTACACTCATCGAGTCCTTTTAAATGGTCTATTAGCCGTTCCTGTTCCTTAAATCAAACAAGTTATTTTTTCGGCGCTTAATACTTTATATCGAGTAACAAAGTAGGCTAAATTTAAGAAAGAAATAAAACAACTGTTTGGTAATTTCGACATTAACTTTTATTTTCTATTTTTTTTTCTTTCGTCAGTGCCATGTTTTATCATCAGTGAAGCCCAACCGCCATCTGTAAAAACAGGTGAATTAACTATTATTAATGGTTATAAGTTCAATCTATTTTTAGTTCATTCATTCAAGTTAAAAAGAAATGCGGTCTCCGTTGATATTATCTTTCATTTATTCATGTGCAGGGTTCACTACTCTTTTTTATACGCTCAGGTTTTGAAATAAACCATGCTTGCATTGGCATGGGGGAGAGAGTGCGATAAAGGAAATACCTGTTAACCTACACAATTTTGCTATATAGATAACAATCGAAAATGCTCTATTTTTTCTTGGCCAAAAGTGAGATAAGAAAAGAAACTCGGCGTATAAGCATAATACAAAATAATACAACGATGAATCTGGCAAAACCAAGCCAAAGACGTTTTCGCCTTAATGTTTACCTAAACCTGAACTGCACTGGTTTATAGAAGTTTTAACAGCTTGTGGGAGTAGTTAACTGGGGACCAGAACCTGCTTTTCTTGGACAACAATAATCCTCTAGACCACAATAAACTTTGATAAGAAAGCAATCAAAAATTGTTTGACTTGCGGAGGAGAAAATTGGAGAGCGGTAAGGTTGCTCTTTGATTGCAGGCCAAAGGGAAGCAACATCAGGTAAAACACAACAGTATTGGTACCGTTTGATATACTAATGCCTTTAAATGAACAGATATTGCACGTTTTCTTGCAGTTTTCTCTCACAGCTGGATGAGATGAGCAGTATTTTTTCCAGTAGCTGCATTGTGAGTATCTGTCTACACAACCGGGAGAACTAGTAGCTGAATAGGAAAGCAAGACAGAAAATTAATTATAACTTTACTAGGAGAATACAAAGAAAGGAAGCTCCAGTGATAGATTGGACTTGCACTTTAAGACGAAAAGACAACGTACGAATCCTAGTAAAAAAAAAACTTAACATAGCCAAATGTCCCTATTTAATGATAAAAAATTGTTACGTTTTCTTATGGCATCAAAATAAATAATTTTATATTGATCTTTGGATTGTTTGTTTGGTTTTTTCTTTAACTGATGGACTGAAGCTTCAATTTCTAGCGTTTTTGTTCGATTGGTTATGTTTTGTTTGCTTTTGTTTTTGTAAAATTTAAGGTGGCAACAAGATCTACTCCAAGCAAAGCGGAAGTCAAGGTGTCAGTAAGAAGTCCCTAAGCAACCAGGTCAAATTTTGTGATAATGCCTAATTGCATTTGGATGTATTAATTAAATAGTGCTCTACAAAACACTTAAATGCAATACTTACGCTTACTGTGACCTACAAAATACATGAAAAGAGTATAGTATAAGCTAGGATTAAATCAATACTATGGTGGTCTTGTTGGTTCACATTTTAAAAATCTAAATATTCTAAATATCTACAAGTTGGCCTTGGTGTCCTAAAAAATATTCACCACCTCATCGCCAACACAAAATATGAGAGAACGTCCTCCAAAACCCTTAAGAAACTAATTTTTTAGTCAGTACTAAGTTCTGTGATATTCTTGAAAATTAGCAAACACTAACATCGGAATAGTACTTTTTAGTTCATTTTCGTTATCACCATTATCGAGGTGTTGCCAGCTAAACGGGAGCCATGTTTGAAGGCTTCTGACGAAGGCGCTTACCATATCTAGACTAAACATCCATTGAATTTTCAACTCCACTTAGTCTCTCAACCGACCTTAAGATGGCCAATACATCAAGAATATAAGTTAATAATGCACATCCTAACCAAAAGTCCAAAATCGATTTTTCTAGTAATTTCTACTGAGGTATATGTAGCTGGTATTTTGGTATTTTGGGGGGAATAGGGGGAGGTGTGATAACTTCTCTGATGAAATAACCTTGAGGTGAATGCTTCCATGAACTGTTAATCCGTCTGTTTTTGTCGTTGTTGTTGTTGTTTTTGGTTTTACTTTTTTTTCTAAGTTTTGGTCATAATTGCAATGGACTACTACTATACATTGTTAACATGTTTAATTCAGTAGTTTAATTGTTTTTGAAGTACGTACGCAAGTCGCTCAAGTACAGGCTCTGCTGTTACCGCATTGAATCAACATTTGTAGTGATTGGGCAAGGTGTTGGGGAATTATAAAAACTGTATTTAAATTCAAAGTTTAAAAAAGTTTGATGGTTAATATTATTGTATAATATCACGTAAAATAAAAATACTCATAACGTATCAGGGAAAGCACGTTTAAAAGAAGGGATTCTAAATTGCACTGGCCACACCGTTTTCCAGTTTATTCAGGAATTTTTTGACTGAAAAAAAAAGAAAGAAACTGAAAAAAAGGTGGAAAAAAAGAAGAAAGAAATACAAGAAAAGAGGAACAATTGCTGTAACTTTCTATTTCCATACAAACCCTTGAACTCATGATTGCCTGACAATTTATTGCTGTCTAATACCTGGAAAATGGTCCGCCTGCTTACATGAACAATGTAAATGAAATAATCGAAATATGCATGCGCAGCTGTCAGTGTAAATAATAGCAAAATAGACAATATGTATTCACAAGGAAAACGTAAATTTGCAAAGTTGAGTCTGTGTGAACAGAGTCAATTTCACACTCCCAACACTAAGGAAACCATCAGCAATTAAAGAAACTAGTTGCAAAATACTAACCAGATATTTTCTGCAAAATCCAGTTAACATAGTTGCTGATTTGAGCAAAGACTGTATAATGATCCGTTTTGCACATTCCATTTCCCCAACTTACGGCCCCACGCAACACCCATTTGCCGCCTTCCTGGCAGACGAATGGCCCACCACTGTCTCCTTGGCAACCGCCTGTTTGATTTAACACCCCACTTCCGGCACAGATCATTTTGCCTCTTACTGCAGGAACCAAGTAGGAGTTCCTTTTGTGACACTGGGCATGTGAGACGACAGGAAGCATACCTTGTTAAAGTATGTCTGCGGCCGGCCCTCCTCCTACAGTCCTTCCCCAACCTGTTTAATATTTCATATTGAAGCACATTTTCTTCAATATAGCGGAATTTTTTTGTATCAGATTTACCAAAAGTTACACAATTATTGATTTAGGTTTTGCATTGATTTAGTGGGTTGCTTTAACGGTGGGTTGGAATTTTGGCGTTTAGTACAAGCGTTTGAAGAACACAAAACAGTGAGTTTACCTTATGACACACAAAGGATCTTATTGAAACATCTTTACAACAACAACAACAACTACAACAACAACAACAACAACAACAACAACCATTCTTTTTCGCCAAATTAAATAGGAAAAATTACACTATAAACTAAATTAACTGAAATAGGCAAAAAAACTACCCAGAATAGAAATAAACTAAACGAGCTGAGTTAAGTTACAAAAAAATTAAATTGCTTTGACTAGGTTGTACATAAAAGAAGACAAAAGTAAAATAAGACAGGTAATAAGTAATTAAGTACGATGTATAAATAGTAATTTAGATAAAAAAGTAGGAAAAAAAGGGACATGGGAAAAAAAAGAAAGGAAAGGAAGAAAGAAAAGAAAACAGTACCAGTTAATGTTTGAGCCAAAATTTGTTTATATTAGTTTAATATAAGCGAAAAGAAAATTAAAATACTAAGCCAGCATTAACCATAAGTACTTAAATAATGCTTATTCATAGTTTGCTTAAATGAATGCAGAGATAGACTTTTTAGTTCTTCATCCAAGTTATTCCAAATGGAAGGACCAGAAAAGTGTAAATTAAATTTGCCATAATTAGTTCTAACACGATTGATATAGTAGGTCGATTTTGATGCCAGCCTAGTATTATAATTGTGTTTAGATGATATACTTAAGAAGAAATTGTCGAAGGCTTTAGGTAGTAAGTTATGATGGTACTGAAACATAAAAAGGGCAGTATGAATACTAACCAGATCCATTAATTTAATTAGGCCTAATTGTGAAAATAAACGACTGGAATGTGCATCTCGTTTGGAAAATGTAATTATTCGTACTGCCTTTTTTTGCAAAATTACAATAGGTTTAAGAGTTGTAGTGTAGGTGTTACCCCAAACAATTAAGCCATAGGTAAGAAAAGGATACACTAGCGAATAATATAACTGAGTAAGGATGTCATTAGTAACAAAATGTCTTAGCTTCGATAAGATGCCAATACCTCTTGAAATTTTTTTGCTCACTTCATGTGCATGCTTTTTCCAATTTAAATGACAATCAATAATAAGACCTAAGTATTTGACATAGGTCATTTGTTCCACAGGCCTACCTGAAATTTTCAAGCTAACCGGTTGAGGTTTTCTTTGTGGAGGGTGAAAAATTACAAAATTAGTTTCGTCAATATTTAAAGATATCCTATTTGATTGTAGCCATTGATTAACTTTATCTAATTCTTCATTAAATTTTAACTCAAGGCTTTTTAAGTTCTGATCTTGCAAGAAAATGTTGGTATCATCTGCAAATAGATGGAAATCTAGTACATTGGAACATTTATGCAGATCATTCACATATAACAAAAATAACAAAGGCCCCAATACTGAGCCCTGTGGTACTCCACATAGAATTTGCTGCGGGCCTAACTCCATTTGACCTAGTGAAACAAACTGACTCCTATTCGATAAATAATAGGAAGAGAACCATTTATGTGCAATACCCCTAATACCATAGTATTCCAGTTTATCAAGTAAGATATGATGGTCCATAGTGTCAAAGGCCTTACACAAATCTATGAAAACACCACATGAATAGTTCTTGTTGTCTATAGCTTTTTGGATTTTATCTACCATAAGTATAAGAGCATGAACTGTAGAATGATTTGAGCGAAAACCAAACTGCTGGTCGAAGAAAGTACAAGATTTTTCAAAATACTTAATTAATCTGTTATACATTAATCTCTCAAGAATCTTATTAAATATAGAAAGCAGTGAGATAGGACGATAATTAGATACCATAAGAGGTGAACCTTTTTTGTAAACTGGAATAACTTTTGCCATTTTAAAATGATCAGGAACAGTGCCTGTTGTAAAGGAGCAATTAAATAGGATTTCAAGAGGGTAAGAAATATAATTCTTTAAAATTTTCAAGAGGACTACTGGAATACTAAAGGGTTCAGTTGCCTTATTAGAATTCAGGGTACTTATAATATCTATGGTAACTGGTGAGAGAAAAAAACTTGAGCTGCTGGGATTGTCAAGGTAAATTTTATGTGCAAAAGCCCCACAACTGGGAATTTCAGTTGCTAACCTTGAGCCAATGGTTGCAAAATAATTATTAAATTCATTTGCTATTGATTTGACATCAGTAATCTCTTGATTGTCTTTAACAAGCCTGTTGGGCTTAAAGGAATCTTTTGACTTAAGAGTTACAAGTTGCCTTATACCTTTCCAAACATTTTTGACATTGCTTTGATTAGCTATGAAATAGTTACGGTAATAAAGCTTTTTGCTAAGTCGTAGTAGACCAACAAGTTTGTTTCTATATATTTTATATTTGAAGTGACTATGGCTAGATTTAGTTCTTATGAATTGTCTATACAGGATATCCTTATGCTTTATAGACTTTTGTAGTGCCTTAGTTATCCAAGGTTTGGAATTAAACTTGACCTCCTTTCGGGAAAGTTTTTTTAGTGGAAGGTGTTTATTTACAATTCTTGAGCACTCAGAAAAGAAAACCTCAAATAACTGATTTACATTTTGAGATTCCCTGAAAGCATCTTGCCACTGGATTAATGCAAAGACGTTGAGATTAGAGTAATCTTGTTTGTAAATTTTGTCTTTTGAGTCAGACAAAATATTGATTTCATTTACAATTAAAAAATTGGGAAGATGATCAGTAAGGTCATAAATGATATTGCCACTGATAGTATGAAAATCAAGGGAATTAAAGAAAACATTATCAATCAAAGTAGCAGTGTGGTGAGCTGTGTAAGACTGGAAACAGGTTTCAAAATCAATTTATTGAACAAAGTTACGCCTGCCATCTGATAAAGTGCCTTGAAACCAAGTATAGTAATTCCTGCAACTTTTGGAACTCTTCGGTTGACCAGAAACTGAAGAAATTGCGAGTAAATTGCAAACTCGACAATCTTTTCAAAAGAGGGATGTCAGTTTGGAAATTTTTCTTGAAAACTTGTGGTATTTGGCCTTTCAGCCAACTTTACCAAACTTGCCAAGACTGCTTATTTGACGGACCATTTAATAGTTCATTGAACTATGTGATAGTTTCCATTTTTTTGTCAGATTTTTCTTACCTACGACAACCATGTATCTGCTGGGCGTTGGGTCACGATCAACACAATGGGCTGCGGTCACCACCCAGTTAGGCCTGATTAGAGAACCCGCAGATGTGTCTATTGTAGACCCTGAGAGAAACCTGCCACGGCCAGGAGTGAGGAAGCGCTTTGACACCTCCTAGCACGCGAGAAGATGGTCCATACACCACACGTTTACCACATCCTAGCACGGACGAAGAAAAGAATTAGTGTCACTAGAAGTGCAAACATGCAGCATAACTTCTGGGTCAGCCCTACCATGACCACTAACTAGATCAGACAACACAGCCAATTTCGCATCCAATCCTATTAGCTGCTTTACTCAATTGCGCATGCGTTATACAAGACAAATACAAAAAACCCCAAACTTAACAACCCTTCGTCGTTGATATCTTAAATACTGTAAATTAAAAGACAAGAACACACGAAGGTAACATTCAGCAGACTAATATGCGCATGCGTCTGATATAAGACAGTACCGCTCTTGAGTACCAGTACCACAAGCTTTACAGCACTTTGTTCGTATGTTAAGCCAACTGACCAGCACGACAAAACAGTGCCCATTTTATAAACGGGCGGTCGCCATAGCGACGGCCGGCTAATGATGAACTCATTCGAATAACTTTCATGTAAGCTCATGACTTGGGAAGCTTGCGCGCGCTCGCAGATAATTATATAGTTGATAATATGTTCTGCATATTCATTTTTTAAACGCTAGTTTGATTCCTTGCTGATGAGACGAGTTACGTTTTACTGAAGAGTCACTTTTGAGTGACTTTATCCTGGCACACTAATTGTTGACTCTAGTTGAGCTTTGTTTCTTTTTCTTTTAAGTTTTTGTTTTGTTTTGTTTTGTTTTTTGTTTTTTTTTATGACGAAATTGCATGTAGTTGTAATTTTACGGTCTTTGGTTGTTAAGATAAAGAAGGTAAATTGATAGAGAACATAAAGTGAACTCAAAATGAAGGATAATCTTTCATCTCTTTGTTTGTATTATAACGAGTGTGTTTTATCACCAACTCTATTACCGCTCGTCATAACAAATTTCCTACAAGACAGTAAAAGAAAGTGAGGTTCATTGTTTAATCTCTTAAGACTTTTTTTTGTGCTTTTTCCTACCCTATTTCAGACCTGCCCAGGAACTATTTTAGTTTGCGTAGACGTTTGAGAAGGGATTGAAATTTGCAAAATTAATCAAAACACGCTTCTCAAGAGAATGTAGTAATAAAAGAGGAGCTTCTTGTAGAAACCATACGCAATTCCAGATACGATTGCACTAATCTTACCCTATATTCAGACCAAAATGGTCAAAATGTATACTCTATGTCAGACTAAAACGGCTCCAAAACCATACCCTTTGGCGCCGGCCATATATATCTAGCCGATAAGAGAGTACCCTTATCAGAATGGCAGGATGGAGGGGGGGGGGGGGGGCGAAAAGGTTAACAAAAAGTAAGAACTCTTCCACAGAGATGTGTTTTCTTTTACCACATAAACAAGAATACATCTCAAAAGTGCAGACGTTTGAAAATGGTCTTCCCTGGAATATGTTTTGAAATCACAACTTTTATAAATGCCTCTGAGTGCAGAAAACGCAAACTTTTAAAATGACCGATCACGTGATTTTGCAGGATTGCAGGTTGCAAGGACTTGTGTCGCCTTTGTTGTTTTCGTATTCTTGTTGTTTTGGTGTGGACACGTATGACGATGTTCAACAGGTGGTATGGGCGCAGGACCTTATTTCTTGTTTTTTTTGAATGAAAACGAAAACTTTTGAAAACACATCCGCTTAGACAGGGTTTAGAGATAAAGTAAATGAAGCGTAGAGTGTTTCTTAAACCCCTTTATTTCATTCTGTAAGCGACACGATCAACATGACATAGGGCTCGTCATTTCCCCATCTAAATGAATGGAAGTAGAATTTCCAGCTGAAAGGCTACACTTCCTGTAGAGAATGAAAAATAGTAAAATATAGCATAAATAACAGTTAATGCAGTCAACAGGACCCAGATATTCAACAGGAAATATTATCACCGAGTACATATAAAAATACATATGTTTAAGAAACGAATTTGCCAAAGCTAAGGGTGTAGCGTTAAGACAATCTTAATCTCAACATACAGGAATCAAGAAACACACAAAGATAATGGTTGATTTTTTTTTAATGACTCTACTTTTTTTTTGGTTTCTGAAACTACGAAATTAGCGAATTTGCAACACCCACAAACATCTGCCCATGTTTTCAAGTTCTCCCCTTTTTTCCAGAAGAGAAATTAGTGCACAATGATCATAGTTGATTCTGTTTTATGCATTTGCTCTTCGATACGCTAAAATACTCCCCAGCGTAACCGTCCGGCTTGTAATAATTCAATAATCTTTAAGCTCATTCTAGGCCATCTCTGACCTGACCGTAGCATCCATTTAACACAGATTGCATGTCTTCTTGCACTTCATTCGTACGAGCGCGTTAACCGAGCAGTACCCGGACAGTATTTGCTGCTGTCGGAACAGGACGGTACAACGCCGCCTCCACCTAAAGTATTTTTGAGAAAGATAGACATCCGCTAATCAAAACGTGCAACGTAGGCTTTTTTTTGGGGGGGGGGGTGGAGTTGGGTGGGGAAAGGAATTTGATTATTAATATCTTAATCAAAATAAGCAGTATTAGCGATAGAAGCTATGGGGAAACATCGGTTTTAGAACCAAAGGTGATAGAATTTCTGCCGATCAACCAACAAGACGTTCGCTCAAGGGAAAGGAAGAAAGAACACTCTAGGCTAAAAAAAACCGTAGTTGGCTAGTTTATATGATGAAATATTTATTGGATACACAAATTTACACTTATTAACAGTCGCCATGAACGTCAAAAGTCGTAGTGTCCGTCCCCTCCCCCTCAATCCACAGGGCGAGCGGGAGAGACTCTCCCGAGTCCCTTGTTGGTAGGGAGAGGGGGCCAACATTTCGGACTAGAAAGGTCAAAATATTTTTTTTCTTTGATAAACGTTTCGATGTAGTTTGTAGGGTAAAATGGTTCAAAGTATATTTTAAAAAAAGTGTCGATTGTAAAAGTCTCTTTATTTCCTCGGACAAGAAAAGGGCGTCAAGCTATTTTCTTTAGCTCCATCAACTGTCTGGTTATTGAGTTAAGATTTTATAAGTAGCTGAAAAAATACGTACACACATTGCACGACTTGGGGCACTTTGACTTGATTTGTGGATAGCTGCAGTACTGAGTGATTTGTGGATAGCTGCATTGTGGAGATTGATCTTGGCATGCTGTAGAGATATTTAAGTTAATTGATTACGGTTAGATTCCGTCCACGAGCCAGCTAATTAAATAGAGCAAGTAACTGGACGCGATGGGTAAATCGAGGGTTTGCATAAAACTATATTGTTTAAACTCATTCAGTAGTTACGGCAAACGTCAAGCAACGAGCGAAAATTCTGGAATGCGGCGATTGTGATATTCGCCTGACGGAGATGCAAGCAGCGGGAACTATGGCGCCCTTAGCTCGTTTCTTGTGGTCCGGATCGCGCCTGATTCCCGATTCTTTTCGCACCCACTGTTATCCTCGAATGAATCTAAGACCAGAGGTCTCTTGAAACCACCATTAAATACCCTTAATTAATGCTAAAAGTCCGTTAACAATGAAATATTCATCGAAAATGTGGTAAAAAGTGTTGAATAATTTTTAAGAAAAAGGACAACACTTTTGAAAACAAGACATGTTCCGATCGTGCTACGATCATCGTCAGTTGCGAGTAAAGTTACATAGGATTTGATTTTATGATATAGACGCGTGGTAATGGCCACAAATACATGGTCGAAGCATTGTGAAACTGCATAGCTTCGTTTCAAGGTTTTTCTTCTAGAGGTGAAAAAGCATAGGTTCCAAAAATTAAGGGAAAGCAAGTCATTAAATAGTCTATCTGGTTCAAAAAGCATATTCACGGGGCATCCAGGCGTCTCTTGTTTTAACATTTAAGTGGAAAAAAGTGACATCTGCAGAGTAGCAGATTATTCGATAATTTTCTCTTTTTGTGTGCGTGATTTGTCGTTCTTGGTAGACGAGGAATTCCTGCTATTTATAGTACAGTGTTTGTTTTATACAGTAGACTTACCACCACCACTTCCACCACCATTACCACCACTACTGCCACCAGACATTTTCTAATTGATCCAGTCAATGAAACTGCTGACACGAGCAAAGACGGTATAGTAATTGGTTTGGCACATTCCACTTCCCCAGCTGACGGCTCCACGCAGCACCCATTTTCCATTTTCCTCGCAAACGAATAGACCTCCACTGTCTCCTTGGCAACCGCCAGCTTGACCTGCAATTCCACTTCCTGCGCACACCATGGTCGATTCGTCAACAGGAGCTAAAGCGCTGTTCCGTTGGGCACAATTAGAGTGTGCCACTACAGGTAGTTCAGCTTGTTTCAGTACGTCTGCTGCTGCGCCACCTCCAACGGTGCGTCCCCATCCTGTTATGGTTAAACATAAAGTTTTCATGGACTCCCACTACGTTATGGTAGGCTAAAACATGCTTTCAAGTTTCAGCACTGTGCAACAGTAATGAAGACAAATTTTCGCTTGATGCACGCAGATCTTCCTGTAGAACACACGAACCTTCGGCTCGTGCTCAAGAACTTTCGTCACAAGAAAACGAGAGCTCACACGATATATTTATTTCACAACTGCGAACCCTTAGAGGGTTCGCAAGAAGTTTTGTTGACATTTCGTTTGGAACGAAACCTCGCCATTTTTTTTTTGCTGAAATCGGTGAAAATCAGTAAAGTTTAGCAAATCTCGTTTGCGTCATAACTTCACTGTAATTTACACCTGACTTATTCACCTAAAATTCACTATATACTGGAATTCAGTCGCTTATCGTCGCCAAAAAAAAACAGTCTGGACTAAGAGGAAGGAAAATGAAGCTTCCCCCACCCCCCCCCCCCCAAAAAAAAAGAAACTTAAAATGTCGCGTTAACGTTCTACAGTAAATAAGGCCATAGGCTTTATGACAAGGAGGACGTAACTGTTATGAAGCACCTTGTTCCAGGAGCAACTCTGCTCCCCTTCTCCGGCAAACATACTGTGTTCACTTTGTCGCTGAGCTGAGCAGGGCGATTGAGTTGCAGAAGGGCGATGTCGCTTCTGAGATGTCTCATGGAGAATGACTCGTGAGAGAAGAGTTGCTTCAGATTAAAGGTTTGTTGCACAGCGGTGGTGCCAGTTCTAACATGGTTGCCTAGAAAACGAAAAATAATTAAGAAACGGAGTGCCAGTTTATGTTTATGGAATTGCGTTCCAAAAGATCTAGTGCGACAAAAAAATGTATTTTATTTTCTCTCGACCCCACAAGACTATAGCAATGTATTGTATATTTATTGTATTCTCGACGATGAAATTAAAGTGTAGGTATGTTAAGCAAGAAGGAACACGTCAGTGGAAAACCTCTGTACAACAACAACAATGATAAAAAAAAAGAGTTGACGTCTTAATGTACAGTGGAAATCGAGCTGAGCTAGCAGTGTAGACGTCTGTCAAAAAAAAACAGTTTTTAACAGCCTGTCGAACATTCTATATTCTATTTTTTGGTTTTTACAACGCCTTGCGTTTGTTTACATCAATCAAACCTGATTGTTTCAACGAATTAGCAGCAAAACTGAAAAGTCAACTATTTCTGTCTTCCGCTAGTTTTCCACTAGATGATCAATGCCAATGACTTGAAAACGGATAAAAAGTTTAATCAGCAAGACTTAAGGCTTAATGGTGAATGAATTCTCCCAACACTGCCTAGAACAACTAACCTATTAGGTCACTGCTTAAAAATTAAAGGCAAGGTTTTGCCCGCCGTGATTTTGCGATGGCGATGATAATGATGATTATGATGATGACGACGACGACGACGACGACGACAATGATATTATTATTATTATTATTATTATTATTATTATTATTATTATTATTAAACAGCAACAAGAACAGCTCACCAACAACCCCAGTGTATCCACTTGGGCTTTTGTTTCGGTCAACGCAGTGGGCAGCGGTAACAACCCAGTCCGGCCTGATCAGTGATCCTCCACAGATATGTCCGCCGTTAACCCTGAGGGAAATCTGCCACGGCCACGAATGCGGCTGCGCATTGTCACCACCCACTATACGCATACCAGGAGGACGTTTTCCGCACCCTACAACAATAAAAAAATCGTCAGAGCTGCATTAATAACATAGAGTTTATTATACTTCAACCCATTTCAGAGCTTTTAAGAAGTACTTACAAAAAGGATAGATAAATAAATAAATATAAATATAAATAACCTAAAAAGGTAAATAAAACTTACAACACAGATAAACTAATATGCAAATAAATTATAAATATGAAATAGCCTAAAATAGCCTTAAATATAAAATTCTAATAATTAAGAAATTCGTTCAAAAGCTTTCTTCACATTGCAAACTTGAAAATGTTGACATTTTAACAAAATTTAAGTCCATCACTTCGATCATTCCAAAGCTTAACTGCTTGGTAATAAAAACAGCGCTGACTCCTGTGGTTGTTTTAAGAGGTGGAATATCTAATAACTCCTAGTTTGACGGCCTGAACTGATGCTAAATCGTTTGACAGACCTATCTGCTAAGTAACCTGGGACCATTTCATTCATACAATTAAAAACTAGAATAGCTTTCCTAAGATATAACTGCTACCCTTTGACTATATTCCTGCGACAAAAAATGTTTCATGAAACTGGCGTTGAAGAGGAGCAAAAGTAAAAGGGTAATAAAAAATAAAGTGCCTGCAAATAGTGGAAATTCCACATGGACGATATGATGTGAAGGGATTAGCAAAATTAAGCATGAAATCATAGAAATATTCTATCAGTTCCTAAGTATCTAGTAAGTATCTGAGATTCCTATAGTTAATATACAGTTGTAGCTTTCAATTTTATTTTAATCAAACTACTTGAAATAATGCTAACGATAAAATTAAGAAAACTACTCAATGCCGCTTTTAGAGTTAGAAGAGTACTCTCTCGTGTCACCAGCCTCGAGAAAGCAAAATTTCAGAAATTTCTAGATTTTGAAAAAGCTTACCTTCAGTCAGGGCGGAATTACACAAGACTACGATAGCAATGAACACAGACAACATGATATCCTAGTATCCTAGTATCCTGCATGGATCAGGTGTTGCTGCCCAAATCTTCAAAAAGTAAGCGAGAACTCTTTTTACCCACTGTTATGGTCGTGATACTGATAACTGATACTGTTCTTAAATAAAAAAAAATTGCATGACAAAGAAGATATCAAAACTGGCCACATATTCACCGAAGCGAAAACTGAAAAAAAGAAAAACAAACAAACAAAAAAAAAAAAAAACAATCCTCCAACGCATTCAACTTCCTGTTGATACCCATTGTTCATCACAAAACGCCTGTGTTTAAATTTCCTAATATTTCGGAGCCACTTAAATGACCGCGTTCAGTGCGCGTCCAGTGCGTCCCCTACCTCTGACGTTTTCATTGATTTCACACCTGATAGACTCAATCTTCCTGGATAAAAATTACATGGAAACACGTACATTTCCTTGCTGATGCAGCTAAAACCTCTCGGACTGCAACTTATTATTGAGACAGGGCTTGAGTTGAATGGCGTGGCCTATCTGAAAGACCTCTCAAGTGGAACTGTTGACCACTTCTCTGCGGGTTTTTAGCCCTCTCAGGGCAATTTTTTTGGTACCTGCTACTAATGCGCGCTCAGGCTGTCTCTCTCCTTTGAGATGTAAGACATATATGCGCAGTTCGCGCATGTTCAAGCTCGCAAGAGAAGCCTCTGGCACCCAGGGTAAAAACTCCGTCGCAAGAAAGATTAAATATAAGTGCATGATCCTCTACTTTCACACGGAGATGACCGAGAAATTGGACATGGCTGATGATGGAAGTCAGTCTCTTTCTATATCTATTGACAGAGAAAAGCGGTTTAGGGAAGTTGGTTTTAATTAAAGCCTCCTCACAACAATTTGCTATGGAACAGTGAAATAGAGTGACCGAAGATAATTCAGCGTAAGTGGACCTTTATACTGTGATAATTTTACACTATATATTATGAAATGTTATTTTCGCCGTCTGGTCTATAACATGCAGTCTTTGATAGGTAAAATGAGAACGATCTACAGGGAAAGTTTAACCGAGGATTATAGCTAACTCGTAGAAAAAATAGCACTACAAGGCAAAAGGCCCTACGTTTCCGAGACGGACCCACCAACACTAAATTCTTAACGAAAACCAACGTAGTAAACGATTTTCATGGTTTTCGGAACGGGGCAGTAAGACATTCCCATGGAATTTATCTGACTTAAGAGCTGGTGGGAATGAACGAAGATTGTTGAAGCACTTAATTTATTTTCCCTTGTTTTTTCTACAATAATCACATGAGTTAAAAATTGTGCTGTCAATATCGACCCGTCGTTGTAAGGCTGGCTTTCCCTATGGAAAAAAATCCGAAAAGCACAAGAAAAAAAAACGCATAGACCGTTTCTTCTTTACAAATTGACGAGGTATTAGCATAAAAACAAGGAAAACAAACTCGTTCGTCCTGCTTATGCTTATGTTTTTTTTGCGTTTATCCCTGTGAGGACAACAGAAGAAAGAGTCTGTTCGTTCTCCTTATGTCGCTGCTTGTGCTTGTGTTTGCTTGTGCCTTTGTCGCTAGTGAAGACTAGCCTTAATTGCACATTTTTAAAGCGCAAACGAGGAAACATTGTTCCAAAAACAATTTCCCCTTCTGCGCGCGCGGGCAGCATTTGCTGCGGAAGCACAACGATGTTTCTAAAAAACTTTTGAAACCTAGTTTTGCTTCTTGAAAACCTTGTCCACGTCTGTAGCAAATGATTCCTGTGCGTGCAAACCAGGAAACAATTCGGGGAACGACAATGTTTCCGCGATAATGTTTCTTCTTTTCATAACTTAACTTAGGTTAAAATTAAATCAACCGAATGCCTTTAACTCTTGATCTGTAGCCTATCAGGATAAGTTCTCTTTTACTTCACTACATGATGAAAAATCCAACAAGATGAAACCTACTTACTTTACTGCTCCAAGAAAGTTTAAGAACGATGTTTAAAATAATAGAAAAAGCGACGTTCTGATAAATTGCGAGCTATGTAAAAACACGTTTGGCGTTGAAACTCTGCTGCGAAAAAAAAATATAGAAACGCACAGTCTTATACCAAACTTAAAATGAAATATCACTCACTACAATATTACCTCACGAGTCGAACCATGTGCTATTAATATGTTTAGATAATTATGGTGATTATTGTAACGCTAGCTCTGATTGGTTGGCCAGTCATTTTGCTCGATGCTATGAAAACAACTTTGTGCAGTGGTGTTACGTTTCTTACTTTATTTCTTCTAAAGCAACATAAACTTTTTCTCCTTTTCTTGATGCAATATTTTACCCTAACCTTGTGGCGCAATTTTTTCGTTTTTAACCACACACAAAATGCTATTCATTTATTTGGAAGTCCTGACTGAATATTAATTTGACTTCAGATGCATCTTCTATGACTTGAGCAACTTTAATTTGCTGCAATCTCAAAGACAGAAGGTTTTAGGGCGGTTGAGTGACTGAAATAATAGCTAGACTAACCAGTGAAGACGATGTGAAGAAAGATGATTTGTTAGTAACTCATCATCACCTGAACAACTTTTAATTACAATTTACTTAGGTGAGTCAACAAATTTACATAATTTCAAAACCACCCTTTTTTGTTGTTAGGTTGTTCGCATAATCCTTTCATATACTACCTTGTATTTTTTTGCCTTGTTAAGATTGTCCTTTTTAAATTACATCTGATCGATTTCTGCCAGGAATTGCGCACCCAATGTGAGTTTGAATGAAAAACTGAATAGGTCAAGAGAGCTTTGTATTTAATGGAAGTCTATTAATACTCATTATGACCTCGAAAGAATTGCATGAAAGCCTGTTGCATAAAAGCTGTCTACAGCCGAGTCGTTAGTTCTGTTTTTCTTTTCTTCTTTTGGTTGTTCTTCTTGTTAACTTTAAACGCTCTCTGGTAACATAACGGAACATTTCCTAAAGAAAGCTAGAAATATTTATTATTTTAAGGTAAAGGGGGTAATAAAAGAATGAAACTTCACGTTTATTTGTTATGTCGTAACCATTATTTCCCTTTGTTTCCAAGAAAAAATTTGTGCATTGGTGTTTGTAGAATGCTGAGCCTTCAACGGCCGACGAAAAAAATGAAAGTTGATCGACGGTAAATACTGAGATTTTGGGACCAACCTAATTTAATACCTAGCAAACGTGAGTAGTATTATGAAATAAGATTTTGGAACTTTATTTTTAAGTCAAGAAAATAATTTATGAACCAAAGTTAAACCACATTTAATACTGTTTTTAAACCGACAAAGTAATACAGAGTAGATACAATGAAAATGCTTACCTCGCGTTATACTCGTTGTCGAGTGAGATGTTAATATCTTGTAAGAAATAATGTTGAAAAGCTAATGATTTCATTTATTTATTTTACGATGCATTTTAAGGCAAATAATGATTCTCTTTACTGGAGGCAGCTAAAGAAGGCGAGGTATCTTTTTTTTGAAACTGTAAAAAAGAACGAAACAAAAATAAATTTTGAAAACAATGAAAGATATAGCTTTACACGGTTTTCTTGACTTTTTGATTTTCAATTATATATATTCGATGTGTCCTAGCTATGCGTCACGAACTACGGTTTCAGAGCATTGGTTGTCTTGTCACTGAGTTTACTAAATTGTTGACAACAGCTTGCATTCAAGAGTTGAGAATTATAGGTATCTTTTTCTAAAAAGCTCATGTGTTCAAGGCATTTTCATCTTGTGATGAGGTGCAAGGCAATCTGAAGTAAAAATATTCAATGTCTTATTATTTGCGTGTGTTTTTATGTTACTTAATTGATGTAAATAAAACTCATTAAGGAAACGGTTTGGATGTGAAGCGAACACCTGTGCTTTTTTAAAAAAATGTATTATGGATATTCTAAAACATTTATCCGTAAATTGAAGAAGATCAGTTATGCTGCAGTTTAGTTCAGAACAAACCAAGCAAGCTATAATAATTTACAAAACAACAACACTTTTTATTTTTCAGTGTTTAAATTTAACTAGACGGAAAGATAACATTACAAATACACGTATCCACAGGAAAAATGATCAGTATTTTTAACATTTATCGTAAGGAAAACCAAACGAAAACAAGACATTTTATTTTCAATTTTTAAGGGTTATTTTTAACTTAAAGATTTTTTTAAAACCCGCTAATGGTCAAAATGCAATCTTTCATTAGATATTCTCGTTATGCTATATTAAGCTAGTTGAAATGAACCGGCTTCGGTTTGGTGCTGATGAAGTTCTTAACTCTTTTGCCCTAAGTACTTAATTTGTAGGAAAAAGTTTGGGAGAAATTAGAGGTCGGTCACTACAAGCCTGAATGTTTCATAAATACTGTTGCGTGTGTTCACTAAATCAACAACAAATTGTGACTGATCTTAGGGAAACAATGTTGTCATCATTTCATTTTTATAAGAAAATAATAGAATGGAAAGAAATCGTCCAAATTGTGTTTTGGGTGAATTAAAGGACACTACCTGTGTAAAATTGGATCTCGGATATTTGAAAACTTTGTTTGTCTTAAGGTATCCTATATTATAATTACTTGCAAATAATTTTTTAACAAGATTTTATGTTAAATTAACTCACAAAATTCCTTTGCATTTGAACACGGCAGTGTTCTCATAATATGCTACTGGAACGTTTTTCGTTATAACATCCTTGATTTTCTTTTGAAAGGTTACCTTTTATTTCAGTAATGTAAGCTCCACGTGAATCAATATGACCAATTTAACGCCTAGGCAGCTAGATTTTCACAGCCAACGTTATTTGTTTATCCACCTAACAAAACAACGTCTAGGGAGTTATTTCAGGTGTCTGCATGTGTGAATGTTATTAAGCAACTTCATTTCAGAATTCTCTATTAACCACTCCAAAGCAAGGGAGTGACTGGCTATGCATTAGCCATCTCTTTGAAATAGATAGTTTGATAGATGGTTTCATTCCTCGTCAGAATGAAGTTACTCCTTCTTTTACTTTTATCTTCGTCCTTAAATGTTGTTGAAGGAGTCGGTAAGTACGTTTATTCACTGTTAAGACAAATAGGCTTACACCAGAGAAAACCACGCAAAATTAAATGCCCAACCAAGTCTCAAGCTTTTCCCCATTGTATTGCAAAAAGAAAGAAACTCAAAAGGAACCAAGTTTCTAACACATTTGTCTAATTCGCTTGTCTAATTCAATCAGTATTTGTCTTGCATTTATCGCGGACAAATCTGTCAACATATTTGTCACCTATTTGTCATGTTCAAGACCAAGAACTCATTTGTCTTTAAGACATCTGTCTCACATTTGTCTTTAAGACAAATATGATCAAATCCATTATTTTATCCAGTGTCCACAGTAAGAAAAAATGCTAAACTTATCGTTTATATCTACTAAAATATTTTCATATTAAGCAATGTTTTCTTTCATGATTTCTCTAATTTAAAGAACTTTAAAATTTCAAACAATTTTTCCCAATGAGAAGTAAAAATGTACACAATTTCGAGTTTTTAATAACCAAATCAAAAAAGAAGACAACTTGAGAGAGCAAATAATGCTTGCAGTGAACACGTCTTTTTATAAATATAATAACAGTAAGCACGAATTTTGGTGATTTTACCTACACATTTACCGCCACTTCGTGCACTGAAGTGGACAAACTTTCTGTTGGCAAGTCCATTAAAAGTTGAATGAGTTGTTGATACTTGTAAAATGGACTTTTTAACCCGGCCATTTTTTGTGATAATGTGTGCTTTTCCGTTAGGCTGTCGCCTCCATTATAAGTACTCCCATGAATCTATCCTTGTTTGTTTCTTGATTCTTTTAGAGTTGAATAATCTAAGATAAGCATAACAGTGAGATTCACCGTATCGTTTATACACCATTATTAAATGCAGGTTAAGTATTCCGCCATTCTAAACGAAAACTACCCAACAAGGCCTGACGAACGGTCAAAACTGTTGTAAACAGTCGCCCTTAAAAACTAATTTGAACCTCGAAAAATCCCGCTACAACATTTTTTTTTTATTATTCAACAATGGAAATTAAAAGTTTCAGGGATTTTTTTGCTTGTTTAAAACAAAGGTTACAACACATGACTCGGTCATTGAGTTGACTTGTGATCTCAAGGTAGTGTTAGTGTCTTGCGGAAAAAACCAACCCAAGTTACACTAAGATTGCGCAGTGTGATATACCTAAGAGCATTTCCAAAGTTTTGTTTTGTTTTGTTCTGTTTTCTTTCTGCCCCACAATCGTCAGTTTCTTCGCAGCAATCTTGACAACAGGAAAAAAAGGGGGTGTTGCATGCTATGTTACAGCAGGTTACATCAGGCTTTGATTTTTGTGCAAGATAGTTAACGTTGTGTCACAATTATTTTGTTGCAAGTAAAATGCATGAAACGTTTACCTAATGTGACAACACGCCGTTAAACGGTTTGCTCCTTATGACCGCTCTGTTTCTTTTGGCGGAGGAATAGAACATATAGGGATGTGACGAAATTGGAATTGATAAACAGACATATTGTTAGTTGCTTTCAGGGTGACTATTAGCCTGTACAAACATAATTATCATGATAAGATTTTAAGCAAACGTATTCCCATTTATGAAAGTAGTTTTTAAAGAAACAAACAAACAAAAAATAATACTATTGTAAGAAAATTCTATCCACTGTAAGAAAAATTCTAATAAACATATCCTTTATATCTACTAAAATCTTTTCATATTTCGCAATGTTTTCTTTCATAATTTCCGTAATTTAAAGAGCTTTAAAATTTCAAATAATTCCTAATGCGAAGTAAATTAAAATTGCAGACAATAAATTCAAGTTCTTAAAAACCAGATGAAGAAAAGAAAACAATATGAGAGGGAGCAACTAATGTTTGCAGTGTGCACATCTTTTGTGTTATTGGCCCTAAGTGCTGTCGTCGTGAATTGTCAATTGTAGTGCTGCGGCACCGATGAGAAAACTAATTGGACCAATCTTTTGATGACAATTGCAACTAGATGTAAATATATCTTTCACTACCACGCGATAGATGTCGGCTCAAATATTGTACAACATCGGAAAAAACGTATTTTCTTTAACCGTACGCTAACTATTATAGCACAAATTGTCCACTTAAAAGGAATTTTTAAGGAGTAAAATTTTTATCAGTGCTTTCGGCTCACTTGTTTGCACAGCCTACTGTGTATTTTAAGCTTTTAAAGGGTTTAGCGGAACCTTTTTGAAATCCCGTTTAAGAGAGCTCTAATTTAAATTAATGAATTGACGGTCACACTCGTTGCCTGTGCCCATCCTTACTGCGCACGCAATTTAAGTGGCAATGTCTGTAAGAGCGGTCCACTACATTTTGGGTCAGAAAAAAGTTTCCCCTCAAACTTTGCCCTGTAAACCATTTTGGATCACATGTAATTGAAACGGTTTTCGTTTTGGGAAATACGTTAAAACGTTTTTTTTAGAGCCCACAACAGTGAGAGCGGCAAAAGGCGTAAATTAACGCCAGGCCAGACAAGGAAATTGCTTAAGTTGGCGACCTCACTACTTAAAAACAAAAACAGGAAGGGATAAAGTGTTATTATTTTCAAGTTAAGAGGTCCTTCAAGGATGTAAAGCGCATGATAAATTTTATTTGTTTTAAACTGGAAGCTCGTGATAATTAACATATTAACTCACGTCTGAGCGCTCTCGGAAAACTCCCAAAAGTATCCTGTCTTCTCCGGCATTTATTTCGCAAGTCCAGACCGAGTCGCTCTAAATTCCTATTGAATCCTGTTAATGAGATGTGAGAGAGCACAGAAATATAAAAATACCTTGCGCTTTTTGTCTTCCTTTACCGCAATGACTTCGAACTTCTGGTGATTTTTGTCAAATATGACGCATTATGCATATTAGGGCTTGAGCAAACTCAGATTGTGTGAAATAAATAGGTTCTAGATTTTAAGATTTCTCCATTTCATGTAAAAAATACAGGAAAGCATACAAAAAAACAAGTTTCGGACTGTTCAAATTGATAAAATAAGCCAATTACCAAGTCCTGATCTTTGGATGCTTCCGAAGAATTGCGTGACTTGCATTATGCAAATTAGGCTGTCTACTAAACTTGGTCCGTTCTTGTAACCGTCGCAAAAAACCTTTCTAATTTTTTGGATCCCTCTGTGTTTTTTAAATTGAACATTAAAGAAATGTTAAGACTACATGCACTTTAGGTAGAAAACCTTGATGATGAATTCAGCTAGTTACAGTACTGACTTGTATAACTCTGTTTGGAATGAAATGGACAACTTGTAACAATTATTCTGTTCTGGTGGGTAAAAAAGAATCTCTACTTTTTTGTTGTCTGTTATTGATTTTTTATGCCTACATTTTGCTCTTTTAATCTTCCTTTTCCACAGCGCCTACGAACTTTTGGTACTTTTGTCCCGGGGATTTTGTCAAGCGCTTTGTTTTGTTTATGCAGGGTTCAATTCCACCTGTTACCATCCCCCCCGGGTGCACCCCCGGGGATTTCCAATTTTTTTCTTTCTTGGTGGTCTATTCCCCACCCCCGGGCAGGCAGAAAGAGACAATTCCCCACCGCTGGGACTCCTCATCGACCACAAATACGTTGTTTTGTGTTCAAAATATAGGTAACCATATCGATTTCCGTACAATAGCAAAAGCAGACGTTTTGTCAAGAACTTAAACGCTTTTCTAGAGTATACTGAACGAAAGATACTACATGAATAGTATAAAAAAACACGAACACTACACTGAAAAAGAAAACTGAAGAAAAAAGTCTATTCCCCGCAATGAATACGGTCAGATCATGGATCAGGTGTTGCTGCCCAAATCTTCAAAAAGTAAGCGAGAACTCTTTTTACCCACTGTTATGGTCGTGATACTGATAACTGATACTGTTCTTAAATAAAAAAAAATTGCATGACAAAGAAGATATCAAAACTGGCCACATATTCACCGAAGCGAAAAATGAAAAAAAAACAAACAAACAAACAAAAAAAAAAAACAATCCTCCAACGCATTCAACTTCCTGTTGATACCCATTGTTCATCACAAACGCCTGTGTTTAAATTTCCTAATATTTCGGAGCCGCTTAAACGACCGCGTTCAGTGCGCGTCCAGTGCGTCCCCTACCTCTGACGTTTTCATTGATTTCACACCTGATAGACTCAATCTTCCTGGATAAAAATTACATGGAAACACGTACATTTCCTTGCTGATGTAGCTAAAACCTCTCGGACTGCAACTTATTATTGAGACAGGGATTGAGTTGAATGGTGTGGCCTATCTGAAAGACCTCTCAAGTGGAACTGTTGACCACTTCTCTGTGGGTTTTTGGCCCTGTCAGGTCAATTTTTTTGGTACCTGCTACTAATGCGCGCTCAGGCTGTCTCTCTCCTTTGAGATGTAAGACATATATGCGCAGTTCGCGCATGTTCAAGCTCGCAAGAGAAGCCTCTGGCACCCAGGGTAAAAACTCCGTCGCAAGAAAGATTAAATATAAGTGCATGATCCTCTACTTTCACAAGGAGATGACCGAGAAATTGGACATGGCCGATGATGGAAGTCAGTCTCTTTCTATATCTATTGACAGAGAAAAGCGCTTTAGGGAAGTTGGCTTTAATTAAAGCCTCCTCACAACAATTTGCTATGGAACAGTGAAATAGAGTGACCGAAGATAATTCAGCGTAAGTGGACCTTTATACTGTGATAATTTTACACTATATATTATGAAATGTTATTTTCGCCGTCTGGTCTATAACATGCAGTCTTTGATAGGTAAAATGAGAACGATCTACAGGGAAAGTTTAACCGAGGATTATAGCTAACTCGTAGAAAAAATAGCACTACAAGGCAAAAGGCCCTACGTTTCCGAGACGGACCCACCAACACTAAATTCTTAACGAAAAACAACAGTGAAGTCGTCTTCCGTTTTCTACCGCTTTTTCGTAGTAAACGATTTTCATGGTTTTCGGAACGGGGCAGTAAGACATTCCCATGGAATTTATCTGACTTAAGAGCTGGTGGGAATGAACGAAGATTGTTGAAGCACTTAATTTATTTTCCCTTGTTTTTTCTACAATAATCACATGAGTTAGAAATTGTGCTGTCAATATCGACCCGTCGTTGTAAGGCTGGCTTTCCCTATGGAAAAAAATCCGAAAAGCACAAGAAAAAAAAACGCATAGACCGTTTCTTCTTTACAAATTGACGAGGTATTAGCATAAAAACAAGGAAAACAAACTCGTTCGTCCTGCTTATGCTTATGTTTTTTTTGCGTTTATCCCTGTGAGGACAACAGAAGAAAGAGTCTGTTCGTTCTCCTTATGTCGCTGCTTGTCATTGTGTTTGCTTGTGCCTTTGTCGCTAGTGAAGACTAGCCTTAATTGCACATTTTTAAAGCGCAAACGAGGAAACATTGTTCCAAAAACAATTTCCCCTTCTGCGCGCGCGGGCAGCATTTGCTGCGGAAGCACAACGATGTTTCTAAAAAACTTTTGAAACCTAGTTTTGCTTCTTGAAAACCTTGTCCACGTCTGTAGCAAATGATTCCTGTGCGTGCAAACCAGGAAACAATTCGGGGAACGACAATGTTTCCGCGATAATGTTTCTTCTTTTCATAACTTAACTTAGGTTAAAATTAAATCAACCGAATGCCTTTAACTCTTGATCTGTAGCCTATCAGGATAAGTTCTCTTTTACTTCACTACATGATGAAAAATCCAACAAGATGAAACCTACTTACCGACTGCTCCAAGAAAGTTTAAGAACGATGTTTAAAATAATAGAAAAAGCGACGTTCTGATAAATTGCGAGCTATGTAAAAACACGTTTGGCGTTGAAACTCTGCTGCGAAAAAAAAATATAGAAACGCACAGTCTTATACCAAACTTAAAATGAAATATCACTCACTACAATATTACCTCACGAGTCGAACCACGTGCTATTAATATGTTTAGATAATTATGGTGATTATTATAACGCTAGCTCTGATTGGTTGGCCAGTCATTTTACTCGATGCTATGAAAACAACTTTGTGCAGTGGCGTTACGTTTCTTACTTTATTTCTTCTAAAGCAACATAAACTTTTTCTCCTTTTCTTGATGTAATATTTTACCCTAACCTTGTGGCGCAAATTTTTCGTTTTTAACCACGCACAAAATGCTATTCATTTATTTGGAAGTCCTGACTGAATTTGACTTCAGATGCATCTTCTATGACTTGAGCAACTTTAATTTGCTGCAATCTCAAAGACAGAAGGTTTTAGGGCGGTTGAGTGACTGAAATAATAGCTAGACTAACCAGTGAAGACGATGTGAAGAAAGATGATTTGTTAGTAACTCATCATCACCTGAACAACTTTTAATTACAATTTACTTAGGTGAGTCAACAAATTTACATAATTTCAAAACCACGCTTTTTTGTTGTTAGGTTGTTCGCATAATCCTTTCATATACTACCTTGTATTTTTTTGCCTTGTTAAAATTGTCCTTTTTAAATTACATCTGATCGATTTCTGCCAGGAATTGCGCACCCAATGTGAGTTTGAATGAAAAACTGAATAGGTCAAGAGAGCTTTGTATTTAATGGAAGTCTATTAATACTCATTATGACCGCGAAAGAATTGCATGAAACCCTGTTGCATAAAAGCTGTCTACAGCCGAGTCGTTAGTTCTGTTTTTCTTTTCTTCTTTTGGTTGTTCTTCTTGTTAACTTTAAACGCTCTCTGGTAACATAACGGAACATTTCCTAAAGAAAGCTAGAAATATTTATTATTTTAAGGTAAAGGGGGTAATAAAAGAATGAAACTTCACGTTTATTTGTTATGTCGTAACCATTATTTCCCTTTGTTTCCAAGAAAAAATTTGTGCATTGGTGTTTGTAGAATGCTGAGCCTTCAACGGCCGACGAAAAAAATGAAAGTAGCTCGACGGTAAATACTGAGATTTAAACCACATTTAATACTGTTTTTAAACCGACAAAGTAATACAGAGTAGATACAATGAAAATGCTTACCTCGCGTTATACTCGTTGTCGAGTGAGATGTTAATATCTTGTAAGAAATAATGTTGAAAAGCTAATGATTTCATTTATTTATTTTACGATGCATTTTAAGGCAAATAATGATTCTCTTTACTGGAGGCAGCTAAAGAAGGCGAGGTATCTTTTTTTTGAAACTGTAAAAAGAACGAAACAAAAATAAATTTTGAAAACAATGAAAGATATAGCTTTACACGGTTTTCTTGACTTTTTGATTTTCAATTATATATATTCGATGTGTCCTAGCTATGCGTCACGAACTACGGTTTCAGAGCATTGGTTGTCTTGTCACTGAGTTTACTAAATTGTTGACAACAGCTTGCATTCAAGGGTTGAGAATTATAGGTATCTTTTTCTAAAAAGCTCATGTGTTCAAGGCATTTTCACCTTGTGATGAGGTGCAAGGCAATCTGAAGTAAAAATATTCAATGTCTTATTATTTGCGTGTGTTTTTATGTTACTTAAGGACGTTCGCGCGAAAAACTTCTACAATACAGATTTTTTTCATACTTTGGCTACAGTCAGATAATGAGTTACCTATGTCAGAAATGCAAAAAAATTGAGGGGTCACCGACTTCGTTTTCAAAATAAAGCACGTTGAAAACTACCCTAATTTCGACAAATCGGCCCTCGCAACTTGACATACTCGGCTCAATGCTTGTTAGTTTAAAAATATTAAAAATTATTCGCTGTAGACCCACTTTCTTAGCCAAACTTTATTTAAGTGGGTCTGTCAAGTAAACAATGTGAGCTGGTGTCATCCTTTTAGTTAAACTCATCCTCTAAGATGGACTTTTGCGAACACCGTGCAGCTACAATAATAGCATAATTCGATGATGCGAGGGCAGAAAAGTTGAAAAAATCAAACTTCCACAATACAAATTTTCTTTAATTTTTCTCAAAATGTAGATAATGGACAGACAAAGTGATTTATCAAAAGAAAATGTGGGGTCACCGAACATTTAAGAGAGTTAAACTCGTGCATAGATACTAAAGTGCCTACTAGCGCTATATATCTCCACATTTCTCCAACAGCGCGCGCGCGCTCAATGCATGACGTGGCAGTGAATTGCGTGCGCAGTAAGGATGCGCAGAAACAATTAGCGCGAACGTCCTTAATTGATGTAAATAAAACTCATTAAGGAAACGGTTTGGATGTGAAGCGAACACCTGTGCTTTTTTTAAAAAATGTATTATGGATATTCTAAAACATTTATCCGTAAATTGAAGAAGATCAGTTATGCTGCAGTTTAGTTCAGAACAAACCAAGCAAGCTATAATAATTTACAAAACAACAACACTTTTTATTTTTCAGTGTTTAAATTTAACTAGACGGAAAGATAACATTACAAATACACGTATCCACAGGAAAAATGATCAGCATTTTTAACATTTATCGTAAGGAAAACCAAACGAAAACAAGATATTTTATTTTCAATTTTTAAGGGTTATTTTTAACTTAAAGATTTTTTTAAACCCCGCTAATGGTCAAAATGCAATCTTTCATTAGATATTCTCGTTATGCTATATTAAGCTAGTTGAAATGAACCGGCTTCGGTTTGGTGCTGATGAAGTTCTTAACTCTTTTGCCCTAAGTACTTAATTTGTAGGAAAAAGTTTGGGAGAAATTAGAGGTCGGTCACTACAAGCCTGAATGTTTCATAAATACTGTTGCGTGTGTTCACTAAATCAACAACAAATTGTGACTGATCTTAGGGAAACAATGTTGTCATCATTTCATTTTTATAAGAAAATAATAGAATGGAAAGAAATCGTCCAAATTGTGTTTTGGGTGAATTAAAGGACACTACCTGTGTAAAATTGGATCTGGGATATTTGAAAACTTTGTTTGTCTTAAGGTATCCTATATTATAATTACTTGCAAATAATTTTTTAACAAGATTTTATGTTAAATTAACTCACAAAATTCCTTTGCATTTGAACACGGCAGTGTTCTCATAATATGCTACTGGAACGTTTTTCGTTATAACATCCTTGATTTTCTTTTGAAAGGTTATCTTTTATTTCAGTAATGTAAGCTCCACGTGAATCAATATGACCAATTTACTGACGCCTAGGCGGCTAGATTTTCACAGCCAACGTTTGTTTATCCACCTAACAAAACAACGTCTAGGGAGTTATTTCAGGTGTCTGCATGTGTGAATGTTATTAAGCAACTTCATTTCAGAATTCTCTATTAACCACTCCAAAGCAAGGGAGTGACTGGCTATGCAGTAGCCATCTCTTTGGAATAGATAGTTTGATAGATGGTTTCATTCCTCGTCAGAATGAAGTTACTCCTTCTTTTACTTTTATCTTCGTCCTTAAATGTTGTTGAAGGAGTCGGTAAGTACGTTTATTCACTGTTAAGACAAATAGGCTTACACCAGAGAAAACCACGCAAAATTAAATGCCCAACCAAGTCTCAAGCTTTTCCCCATTGTATTGCAAAAAGAAAGAAGCTCAAAAGGAACCAAGTTTCTAACACATTTGCCTAATTCGCTTCATATTTGTACGTGGGCTAAATATCACTTCAAATTCAATCAGTATTTGTCTTGCATTTATCGCGGACAAATCTGTCAACATATTTGTCACATATTTGTCATGTTCAAGACCAAGACAAATACGATATTAGATTTGTCTCACATTTGTCTTTAAGACAAATATGATCAAATCCATTACTTTATCCAGTGCTAGTATGCAGTGAGAATGAAAATGGCTATATCTATAAGGAATTTATGTTAACCAGCTGACACATGGCAAGCATCGGCCTTCTTTCTATTACTTAAAACTCCAAGCCATCTTATTTCATTTCTGCAGCTGCTTATATTTTTAAGAAAATTAATTTCTCGTTCAATAGCATGTTGTTGTTTACACTAACGGGTGAAAACGGGGTTTTATTGAATATTTAAAGGCCACAAAATGAAAAAGGTATTCTTTAATTTTAGCTATCCTTTCACACACTGGTGACAAATATCTGTTTGAATGTATAAGCTCATGTGAACAAATAAACATTGATACGTCCAAACCCAGGTTATTATAACGTTCTTTGGATAAATGTTGCTCTCCTTTGGCTTGTCCGCCCCCCTTCCCCCCCCCCCCCCCCCACAATGTTATATGGACAAAAATGATACAAAAATGATGATAACTTTATTTCAGAACACACGACGATGAAAAAGCTAATATGAAAGGAAACTGACAAGATGTTTGGCATTCTTTCGTCCTGACTGAATTTTTTTTCCCTTTGAGCGAACTGTATGTTGAAAACTGAATTTCTTTCGACTTTTAAAATATTGCCTTGAAATCGCACCTGTTTAAATAAGCTTCATGGAAAATCTGTTTGCATACAACGAGTCAAAACTGTGTGCTATGTATTTCTTTGTTTTTTGAACAAACAGTCTTGTGAAAGCGGGAAAAAAACTTCATTAAAATCGTTACTGGTGAGGATAAAGAAAATGTCCACTCGCAAGTACGGGATGTAGTTTCCTATGAACTTTTAAGAGTAGTCTATTTTTACTTTAAAAGTGGTAAGCAAAAGAAAAGTATACCACTCTTCGGCTTGTTGAAATCATAGATTTTGTCTATTAAAAGCTTTACAATTAAACTCGTGAAATGGCGCCTCAGCGCTAATGAGTCGGTTTCGTTTCATTGATTTACAGCGTTAGTCTCGGCGAACGTTTACCAAACTAAGGTGTAAAAAGAAGTTCTACACTGAGAAATTAGGAGCTGGTGTTTACTTTTTAAGACCGCGAGCTTGCAGTTATTTAAAAAGACGTGGTCAAGTCTTTGTTGCCTTATTCCTTCTCAGCAACCTAGGTAGCTTTGTCAGTAGTCTACTTCTGTTTTAAATATTCATGTGAAAAGAGATTCGTGGTTCTGGAAAGCTAGAAAAAACCCTCAAAACCCTCCCCTGAAATCTCAAACTTTTTAGCCTCACTCATCCCCCTCTCCTCCCCTCCCCAGGGCTTGATATTTAGGACTTCAGGCATTGCCAACCTATAAGGCACCCGCACCAACGTAGACTACGAGAAGTCTCTCCTTCCGCTGAGGGATAGTCGAGGAAAACGAACAAGCGAGCCGGTGCGAAATCGCCTGCCGCTGTTGTAGTGAGCTCGACACACTCGCATGTTTCAACGCCGCGGGTGATTTTCGCGCTCGGTCGCTTGTTCTTTTTCCTTAATTAAATATCCCCGAGCGGAAGGAGATACTGCACGTAGTCTAGCACCAACAAAAACGCCATTTTTATTTTTTTCTCTTACTTTTGTAACTGAAATTCGCTCACTTATTTATTTGAAATCGCTCAGCGTGCATAAAACGGGCCACCTATAAACCCATATACAGAGAACGAAAGGCTCTAGTGTTGAGAACGCTTGCTACGTTCTCCATAAAGCGTCAAAATTGGTCTTTTCATGCAGTTTCTTTGTAAAGAACTACAAGGAAATTTTGCAGTTTTTTTTAACGTACGTTACAGAGCCATTAGAGCCATTACTTTAGTCCAGTAATTTTTTTTTTGTCATGATGTTCAGGTCGCCGTGGTTGTTGTTGCAATATGCTGGTCATTTTCTTAATACCCGTGGCCCGTATGTGTTATATTTATGCACTGATATGATGGGGAGAAATTTGATGCTGATCACTATTGGAAATTACTAACACCGCTCGTCTTATGCCGATGTCACAGCAAATTTAACATTTAAAGCGCGAAAAGAACAAACAAACGGAAACAAAACAAAATGAAAATCCTTGTTAGAATGAAAGGTACTAGTGTCCAACCATTTGCCATTTAGGACTGGAAAAAATATAATATTTTCAAATACCCAGTCAAAATTCCACGCATTTATTTCCCTTCAGTTAGTTTTACAATGGTTTTACGGTATGTTTTCCAACTGTTGAATTATCCTGAATATAGTGCCCTTACTCCAGAACTGCAATAAAATAAAATATAACGAGCGTTAGAGTTAGTTCAAGAAAGTAGATGGCTTTTCTTGCTCTCCTTGTGAAAGGAAAACACGCAAAATACTGAACATTTGGAAGAGTTAAAACGTGATATATATGTTCCCCTCATTTTGATTTCTCTTTCTGATAAGCTCCCTTTGTTAGTCTATTATTTTTAATGCTCAGTAATGGGTTGAACAATATACCAGGGTACCACTTCTCTAATAATGAGGAATTTTTTCTTGCGTTTAGATTTTTGATTGGGGAGCGGGGCGTGCTCAGTAAAAGAACGGATTTTTTGGTTTTAAACTCTGACTCCAATTAAAATGAGCATATCTGAAACAGAAGCTATTAAAGAGACCTTACTTTCTTTGTTTTCCTGTATTTTGGAAAGCTTACTGGAGAGTTTTGCTATCTAGAGCTTGTTCCTTCTTTAAACAGTAAAAAAAAAAGTTCTGACTTAAGGGTTAGAAACAGAACATAGTGCATTCACTTAACCCTTTGCATACCAAGGGGGTGGTATTTATTTCTTACAAAAATGAGAATGTTAACAAAGATGCTTGTCATGCTCATTATTTACAACAAAACCCCACAGACCCATACACATTTAGAAAGTATATAAAATATACTTTCATCTCGAATAGAGAAATTATAGGATATATCAAAATTATGACGTCACAAGCCGCATAACTAGCATAATTATGTAAATTTTTAAAGAAACTTTATTAACACTACACAACTACAAGCTCTGAAGAAGAAAAAGAATACAATTTTTGGCCTCTTACAACAAATACAAACCATTTCCAATTAATCTTTGAAGGGAAATTAAACAATAATACAGAAATCAATCTCTTTTAGGAGAAACGAACTGCCATACCTCTTGCATAATAATGAGTGTGAAGAAATCCAAACATGATTTATCTCTCTATTGTTGACATTTCTTCGGTAAGGTTCACTTAAATCGGTGTCCACGTCATGTTTTTCCTTCTCTGGGCCATTCTAAGTCCACAAAAACAATTTCCACAGCTTTTTCCTCATCAATTGACTCTTAATTTGAATCATCGCGACTGGATTCTGATACATCAAAGTAAAACTACTCTTCACAGCCTCGATGAGATTGAATACTCAATGGAAATTACAAGTCACCTTCGCCAACAAGTCATCATCTTCAACAAAGCAAAGTTTTACATCGTTTTGGTCGTCCCCAGAGTGACAATCTCACGAAGTAGCATCTGTATGAGCCGACATTTTTAAATCGCCACGTCAAAAATCATTATAGCCGAAAAAATCTCTCAAAACTCGTCCAAATACAAGGTAAATCGAGCAAATGTTGATAAAACTAAGAAACTGCTTCATGTAAATTACAATTAAATGTGATAGTAGTACCCAAGCCCTAAATCTTTCTTCCAGGGCCGCCGGAAGGGGTCCTGTATATAACTACGCATATATGCGTAGTTGGTATGCAAAGGGTTAAGTAGGCTTCCTGAGTCTGCTAAAAGTAATATGCATTTAACATTTAGGTTTTGCTTTTCATGATGCATTTCTTATTATTCAAACTACGACAGCTGTAGAAACATTGTGGAATAGATCACCTGCACCACTCCCTTCGCCTGTTAAAAACAAACAGTAAACCAAAGTTAATAAGTCCAAGATCAATGTACCATGAACGTTTCTGAGTGAAAAAAAAAAAACAAAACAAAAACAAAAAAACTGATTAGTTTAAGTTCTCGTTCGTCGTGTCTGGTATGTTTATTTTCATGAGCTCAAAACGTACCTCCTCCATTGCCGCCACCGCCTCCACCACCTAGAAAATTACAAACAAACATCTCATGTAAGTGACGTATGATCATGCCCCTCCTCGTTCTTCAAGAACGAAAGCAAAGACCATTATAATTATACAATTATGTGGTTTTCTGGAAAGCAGGAAAAACTTTGCACACCAAAAACACCAAAAACTTTGCAGTGGATGACAAGCTCGTCAGTGCCGTCTTTGCAATTCCAAGGCTTCTATATTGCTCACTTGACAGCGCGCTTTCAATTAGGAGTATTGAACCTTTTATACTGAACAACCTTGTGTACTCGCCCCGTTACCATTGAAGACCAAGCCTTGAAACGGCTTATAAGCAGTCAGGTGAAGAAAATGTACACTTGTGTGTTCATGGCTTGATATAACGTAATCAATATAATGGGATGCATTATTTTCGTTATACCGCATGTTTAGCTAATCAAAGAATAACTGTATTTTGATATAACAAAATGCAGTTGTTTAATTTTGGAACGAAAACTGGTCTAATTAACGGTAGACTACATAGTAGTCAACTAAGTTGGACAGTTAATTCAGCAGTGAAGCCAATTTCTTATCACATCGTCAGTGTTTTCGTATTGTTTCCTGTTTTTCAGTTTACTAAGAAGCATTATCAATTTGTCACTACAACTTGCCTGGGCTGCAGTGTTATTATAAATTCAACTTTGTACAACCCAATATGTTATTGACAAAATCAGTCGATGTGTTGCAGCATTCCTTAAACGAGAAAACTATTGTTCAGTTTCTTACCGCTGCCTGAAATCTTCCCATCTATCCAGTTCCTAAAAGAACTGACTCGTGCAAATACAGTGAAGTGCTCAGTAATGCACATCCCGTGACCCCAGCTGACAGCACCTCGTAGCACCCATTTCCCGTTCTCCTCACACACGTACGGTCCACCGCTGTCTCCTTGGCAACCACCGGCTTGATTTGCTACACCACTTCCTCCACAGATCATGGTGGCCTCGTCCACGGGTCCCAGGGGTTTGTTTACTGTGGAACATTTATTGGGGCTTTGGACGGGAAGTATCGCTTGTTGCAAAATATCTGCCACGTTTCCGCCCCCTTCTGTTAAGCCCCATCCTAAATTGAATTGTTAAAGACCCTCAGCCATGGCACAGTACATACCATACAGCACAATACGGTACAGAAGTTATTAAATTATCGACTCATAAACTAGTTTAACTGGACATCGGCACTAACAGTTTCTAGGATCGTTGATTGGAATGGAAATCGTGTTTTTGGAAGATCGACAATTTGCCAAAGCTTTCTGGCTGTTGACTACCCGGTATAGGACAAACTTCGTAGAATTAACGTTTTCCCTTCGATCGAAATTACTGGCGTGTTACAGACGGAAAATTGATTATTAGGAAAGATAGTATAATCTCTTGTATCAAGCTTAGCATGCAAATCGAGTCTTTCTACGGGATCGTGCAACTTCTGCACACCTGCTTGTTACAACGTACGTCAGCTTTATCTGCCACTTTTTTTAAATTTCCAGCTACACTTGTTTTGCCCTTCAAACGATATTAGAGTCTGGCTAAATTCGGGGCCGGATTTCTAATAGTTTCTGTGCTTTCTGGATTGAGGAAGACAAAACACACGTACAGAGCCCGTGGTATGATATGGCTTTCGTTTTACCTTGAGCCCCCCCCCCCCCCTCCCCCCGCGCTATCTCGGAAAAAAAAAAGAGACATGCCTGTGATATAGCACTTGTGTCCATCAGGAATCCTTGATCCTTGTGCAGGAAGACAGACAGTGTTGACTTTATCACTGAGCTTTGCCGGGGTTGCCAGCTGTAACAGGGCAATGTCATTCTTCAAATGCTGCATACTAAAACCTTCGTGAGCGAACAGTTGCTTAACTTTAATTTCCTGCTGTACTTCTGTCGTGCCAAGACGCTCGTGTGCACCTAAATTAAGGATCAGAATATTAACCTCTCTAGCTAGATCTTGTTGATTATTTTTTAACACAATATGTAAGAGACGTTGAGATTTGAGGCTGGATGATAATTTTGTTTGGACTCATCCATAGTCTTCAAGTCACGTGATTCAGGTGGCAACATAGAAGTGGTAAACAGTGTACACAATACCCTATAAATAACTGTGTATACATTGATATCAAAATTGAGACTAGTAGTCATGATCACAAAAGACAACGAGGAGATTATAGCCAATAAGGATAATAATATTAATGATAATAATAATAATAATAATAACAATGATGATAATAATAATAATTATAATAATAATAATAATAACTATAATAATAATATCTTTTGTTTTCTTACCAACAACAACGGTAAACATCTCAGGTTTATTGGGTGTGTCGTCCTCATTTACAACACAATGAGATGCGGTCACTACCCACTGGTCATTGATCAGGGAGCCTCCACAAATGTGCTGCAACGAGCCACCGTAAGAAACTCTCAAGGAAATCTGCCAAGGCCATGAATGCTTAGGAGCATTCTCTCCACCAACGACGCGAGTAGAGAATGGGCGTTTGCCACAACCTTGATGGAAAAGAATAACGTTTCCGTGCTATCGTACAAGTGGAAATACCTACACACAATGGCTGCATTTTTCGCCAAGTCGTATAAGCAAATTGCTATATATTTACTGGAAATTTAAGTCCTTATCGTGGTCACTGTCATTTATTTACTGACACTCAAATCCTTATCATGGACTTTGTTTTTAACGAGAACTTTTTCTTTAAATCAGACTTGTGAATAGGGTCTTTTGGTACTGCGTGCACCAATTTTATTTATTTTATTGTATTTTTGGGGGTGTCAATTTTTTAATTTGAAATTCGTTTTCACCTCGTTATTAATTTGTTATGATTATGGTTTTTATATATTTTTTTAATGCTTTTACCTGATGGTTTGACGGTACAAAAGTAGTCGTAGCAAAAGTTTCTCTGTAACCGATGGAACCACTTGTATTCAGTGACTCAAAATATCTCCACAAGCAAATGTATAATTGAGATACGAAGTTCACCATCCGACCGATGAAACAGATTTTTTTAACGTTACTTTTGCGTTAAGAGCTAACAGGTACCTAAAAATATAAGAAGAAAAATTTGCAATATCCTCTGCAGCGATAAAAAGAGTTTAGTGTGGCCAGTTTACCTTGAAGAGTTAGCAGCCACAGAAAGTTCAAACCCTTACCTTGCGAGAGAGCCAGGAATGGCGAAAGCACAGCAAAAACTACTAGCACATTCATCTTTGGAGAAAGAGGAGTACAGATGACTGCTCATTGGCATGTGATATTTATCCATATTCACGTTTGACACCTGTAAGGTGTATAAATTTAAGCACGAATTTTAGTGACTTTACCTTCATATTTACCGCCTCTTTGCATTGTGCACTCAGGTTACCAAACTTTCTTTTGGCAAGTCCATTAACAGTTGAATGAGTTGTTGATACTTTTGAAATGTCTTTTTTAACCCGGCCATTGTTTGCCTTAATGTGTGCTTTTCCCTTAGCTGTCCTCTCCTTAAGTACTCTCATGAATCCATCCTTGTTTATTTCTTGATTTTTTTAGAGCAGAATAATCTAAGATAAGCATTACAGTGAGATTCACCGTATCGTCTATACACCATTATTAAGTGCTGGTTAAGTGTTCCGCCATTCTAAACGGAAACTACCCAACAAGGCCTGAGTCGAACGGTCAAAACTGTTGAAAAAGTCGCCCTTAAAAACTATTTTGAACCTCGGTAAATCCCGTTAAAACATTTTTTTTGTTGTTATTATTCAACAACATTTGACACGGTCATTGATTTGACTTGTGATCTCAAGGCAGTGTTAAAATGACAGTTTATCAAACGTTTCTTGCAGAAATTATTGGGTTGGCAGTTAATACAAAAATTGTGCAGTGTGATATACCTATCATTTTGTTTTTGTTTTTGTTTAGTTTTTATGATGTTGCATGCTAAATCACGGCTGGTTACGCCAAGCTTTGCTCTTTTGTGCAACATAGTCAACCTTGTGTCGCAACTTTGTTGCAAGTAAGTTGCATGAAACGTTTACCTAATTTAACAACGCGCCATTAAACGGTTTGCTCCTAATGATCGCCCTGATTCTTTTGGCGGAGGAATAGAACATATAGGGATGTGAAGAAATTGGAATTGATAAAGTTGCTTTTGTAAGTTGCTTTGTAAGTTGCTTTGTAAGTTGCTTTGTAAGTTGCTTTTAGGGTGACTATTAGCCTGTACAAACATACAGCTGTCCTGAGCAAACATAATTAGCATGATGGGATTTTAAGTAGCCCGCCCTCCCCCCTCCAGTTTTCCCATTTTAAATTAAAGTAGTCTTTAAAGAAACAAACAAACAAAAAATCTTTGCCATTGTTAGAAAATTCTATCCACAGTAAGAAAAAATGCTAAACTTATCCTTTATATCTACTAAAATATTTTCATATTAAGCAATGTTTTCTTTCATGATTTCTCTAATTTAAAGAACTTTAAAATTTCAAACAATTTTTCCCAATGAGAAGTAAAAATGTACACAATTTCGAGTTTTTAATAACCAAATCAAAAAAGAAGACAACTTGAGAGAGAGCAAATAATGCTTGCAGTGAACACGTCTTTTTATAAATTTAATAACAGTAAGCACGAATTTTGGTGATTTTACCTACACATTTACCGCCACTTCGTGCACTGAAGTGGACAAACTTTCTGTTGGCAAGTCCATTAAAAGTTGAATGAGTTGTTGATACTTGTAAAATGGACTTTTTAACCCGGCCATTTTTTGTGATAATGTGTGCTTTTCCGTTAGGCTGTCGCCTCCATTATAAGTACTCCCATGAATCTATCCTTGTTTGTTTCTTGATTCTTTTAGAGCTGAATAATCTAAGATAAGCATAACAGTGAGATTCACCGTATCGTTTATACACCATTATTAAATGCAGGTTAAGTATTCCGCCATTTTAAACGAAAACTACCCAACAAGGCCTGACGAACGGTCAAAACTGTTGTAAACAGTCGCCCTTAAAAACTAATTTGAACCTCGAAAAATCCCGCTACAACATTTTTTTTATTATTCAACAATGTAAATTAAAAGTTTCAGGGATTTTTTCTTGTTTAAAACAAAGGTTACAACACATGACTCGGTCATTGAGTTGACTTGTGATCTCAAGGTAGTGTTAGTGTCTTGCGGGAAAAACCAACCCAAGTTACACTAAGTCAGATTGCGCAGTGTGATATACCTAAAAGCATTTCCAAAGTTTTGTTTTGTTTTGTTCTGTTTTCTTTCTGCCCCACAATCGTCAGTTTCTTCGCAGCACTCTTGACAACAGGAGAAAAAGGGGGTGTTGCATGCTATGTTACAGCAGGTTACATCAGGCTTTGATTTTTGTGCAAGATTGTTAACGTTGTGTCACAATTTTGTTGCAAGTAAAATGCATGAAACGTTTACCTAATGTGACAACACGCCGTTAAACGGTTTGCTCCTTATGACCGCTCTGTTTCTTTTGGCGGAGGAATAGAACATATAGGGATGTTACGAAATTGGGATTGATAAACAGACATTTTTTTAGTTGCTTTCAGGGTGACTATTAGCCTGTACAAACATAATTATCATGATGAGATTTTAAGCAAACGTATTCCCATTTATGAAAGTAGTTTTTAAAGAAACAAACAAACAAAAAATAATACTATTGTAAGAAAATTCTATCCACTGTAAGAAAAATTCTAATAAACATATCCTTTATATCTACTAAAATCTTTTCATATTTCGCAATGTTTTCTTTCATAATTTCCGTAATTTAAAGAGCTTTAAAATTTCAGATAATTCCTAATGCGAAGTAAATTAAAATTGTAGACAATAAATTCAAGTTTTTAAAAACCAGATGAAGAAAAGAAAACAATATGAGAGGGAGCAAATAATGTTTGCAGTGTGCACATCTTTTGTGTTATTGGCCCTGAGTGCTTTCGTCGTGAATTGTCAATTGTAGTACTGCGGCACCGATGAGAAAACTAATTGGACCAATCTTTTGATGACAATTGCAACTAGATGTAAATATATCTTTCACTACCACGCGATAGATGTCGGCTCAAATATTGTACAACATCGGAAAAAACGTATTTTCTTTAACCGTACGCTAAGTATTATAGCACAAATTGTCCACTTAAAAGGAATTTTTAAGGAGTAAAATTTTTATCAGTGCTTTCGGCTCACTTGTTTGCACAGCCTACTGTGTATTTTAAGCTTTTAAAGGGTTTAGCGGAACCTTTTTGAAAACCCGTTTAAGAGAGCTCTAATTTAAATTAATGAATTGACGGTCACACTCGTTGCCTGTGCCCATCCTTACTGCGCACGCAATTTAAGTCGCCATGGCATGCCACGTCGTTCGTGGCCGAGCTCAAAGAAACGTATAGAAATATAGCATTAGCTTTTGCAATAACATTTTCGATGATCCCGATATTTCTTTCGCGAGATCACTAGAAACCTGATGTTGTTCGTCCCCACCATAAGGGGTTTGATTAATGTAATGAAAAACGGGAAAATCGATTCGTGCATTAGGGAATTTAAAATCACACTAAGAATTATTCGTAATTACTTTGAAATGGGATTACAACTGCGATGATCTTAATTTCATTTGGATTTTCGCAGTTCACATCATTCATTCTATGTTTCATTCCTTTCTTGGGTTAAGAGGAACTCAATAAATATATTGGCATGCTCCCAATGTACATGGGTCTTCATAGTTCAGTTGGTAGAGCATTACAGCGCGAACGTAGAGGCCACAGGTTCGAACCCGAAGACTAAGACATCAATTAAAAATTATGGGTTGGATCAGAGCTTGAACTGATCACTACACCCTAGGGGCCAGCGGCTAAACTCACCATCGACGATGATAACGAACGTTGAAACTAACCAAAATTTCAGCAATCAAATCATCATGCAAGCTAGAGACAAACAAACAAACAAGCAAACAAAATAAAATACAATAAAGTAAATGAAAGAAGAAAATGCCCTTTTGCACTCTGGCATTGTTAAGTAGCTGACTGTATTAAGAAACTTGTCGAATCCCAGCGCGCCTATCATATGAAACAATCCAATAATGAGGATTCGAGCAATAGAATCAAGTTTTCTTTTAAACTTTTCCCAGTTAATTTGGAAAGTGGATTAATAAAGGAATTTCATGAAATCAATCTGGAATACTGAATGTATTTGGTTTGTTCACTCTTCATTGGAAAGCGTCTGTGTTCACTATAAATCTCACGCCGTGAGCGTCTCCCTTAAGCGGCCATCTTATCTTATCCAATTGTAAAACGAACAAAGGTCATGTGGAAATTTTCCCCTTTGCTTTCAGCTTAATAAATAATAATAATAACAATAATAATAATAATAATAATAATAATAATTATATAAAATAATAGAAAGAATAGAAAGATAAAATCAATGTCTGTTTAACTCTTCTTTAGTTCAAACATGAAGAGGCATTCAAAATGTGAGGCCACTTTTATCTTTACAGTGTCAAGGAAATGTATACATTATTCAGTTTTAATAAAATTTCCAAAGGTTCGTGACATGGCGAGGAATATTTACATTTCTTTCCCACAATGGAATTTATTTTGAACTTGAACGTCAATATTCCACAAAAAATACCTCACGATAGAGCCAAGCTATCGTTTTCATACACATACGTGGAACTCGTACATGTATGAACGGTACGAAGAAACATACAGCTCACCAACTTCCCGGCACTGTTGACCTCTTTACTTGAATGATTCGCTTAATCGAATCATATTTCGAAGAAGACTAGAATACGTACGGAGACAAGTGTCAACTTTATTATTGCCCTTGTTTTGCCCTAGTTTTAATTTTCATCGTGGATAGAAGTCACAATGTTCGAATCCCAAATGGTTTTGTTGATATTAAATGATTGCTTCCGCCTTCACCATATTATTTCATTTGTCAAACATCTCGAATGAGCATACCACTTCAGGAAGAGCTGAAACATTGAAGAAGAATAAGAGAACTTGCTGGACAACTTTCAATATTTTGCAACTTAAAATGTTTATATTTCTGAGCAAGGGGTACTACAGTTTTCAAACTCGAGAAAAAGCGACCCTTTTTTAACGGAATTAACGTTCGTAAAACGTCTGCGTCAACCGCTTTCTCGTATTTATTACAAAAACAAACATTCTTGACTCCTTTCTTTTATAAAACGCCAAAAGATCATCTTTAATTGAGTTGTGACACTGCTGTCAAAAAAATAACCGCGTCATTTTAATCTAGTTAAAGTCAACATAATTCATACTAAAACAAAGAAATATTTGCAAATGTTGACACAAGATGGCTTTCACTTACTTCAACCGAATACAGTTGCCAAAAATCTTGCTTAAAACATCACCGCTTATTTTTTTTTTGCAAGAAATGCAGTGGCTTATAACGTTTTAGCAACATAAGAGCTGTAAAGTTATATATGTTACAAACGTTTCAGTTAGAGGGAGATCACTTGAGGTTTCAATCTGTATCATCGGCCAACCTCCATATTTCCTAATTACTTTCAACGTCAATCATTACTGTAAAACTTTGCAAACAAATCGGCAAAAACCCGCATAAAATCAGCGTTACTGGTTGACGCGGTTTCAAACAGTACAACGCGAGACGAGAGAAACATCAACGGAAAATTCAAACCATGACGCTATCAACGGTTCTACAAATAACTTGCTTTGCCTTTTTTGCCTTATATTGTAACCGAGGTAAGATAGTTATTTCAACCTTTTAAATATTTTTCTTTCCTAAAACAGTCCTTGTATTTCTTAAGAATATAAACACTTTCGGACCTCACATTTTGGAAAGCACATTCATGCATATTGAAGACTTACCGATACGCGTAGGGCAGCTTTACTTTCGCTAAGCTATAAACACTCGATAAAGTTCACATTTCCCACAATCGGATAATGCTTTCTGTAATAAATATCAAACGGGATTATTTTGTTTTCTTTTAACTGAATTAAAGATTAAAGAAGTAAAACATGAAACGACTTGACATAATTGAATTTGAAAGGAAAAACAATGTATGTTTCTCCAAAACGTTTCTTTTTCTTTCTTTTTTTTTGTGAACGTCTAACAGCAAGAGAAATCACTGCTTGTGCTAATAATGTACCATAGTTTAGTTTGCGATGGTTACTTTTATGTCGTAACAAAAAGACCGCTTTCGAAAAAAGTAAATTAACGAGAAGCATTCAGCTCAATTTATACAATTTATATAATTCACACATTGGGCCATTTTCTGTGGAACTGTACCACTGAAGTTGCACGCACTTCAGGGAACAAATTTGCGTTTGTATTTTTACCAGCTGGTCCTTGTAGTGTTTGAAGAGGTTCTTGAGCAGCTCCTTTGGAGTTTTCCTGAGGTAGCTCCATTGCTACCTGCGGTGAATTGCCCAGAATTACAATACAATCTCCACAGAGATTGAGTTGTCACTTTTGCATCAAAAGATGACAGTTTTATAACACTTCCGGAAGTTATATATACAAAGCGTGAGAATAGCAATAAAAATAATGATAAAATAAAAACAGAGATAGTAATAACTGGATATATGTTTTGTTGACACTCAGGTACCAAGTCATAGGAAGAAAAAAAAAGTACGCGCACTCTAAATAAGAATTCACACTAAGGGGCCGTTTACATGTGAGAGGATGCCCCTAGGTAGTAGGGTTGCCCTAGGAAGTAGAGTTTCCCTTCTCCTTTGTATTATGCATTTCGTTTAACATGCGAGGGAGGGTGCTCCTAGGGGGTAGGGTTTCCCTACCTTCAAGGTAGGGTGCCCCTAGGGGGTAGGGTTTCCCTACCTTCAAGGTAGGGAGACGCTACGTGGTAGGGACAAGTTTCTTTGACATAAGCCCATGTAAAACCAAAAAGGTAGGGGTAGCCCTAGGTGGTAGGGCTATGTTTCGTCGTTCTCAGATTACCACCGGCCACCAGCCAAATTTGAGCATGGCTTCGAACTCTTCAAGCTAAGCTAAAAACCTGGAGAATATTTTCGGAGATTTCAATTCCAAATAATGACTGAAAGTCAACTTAAAGGTTCAGAAACGACGAGGGATGCAATGGAGGAAGATCTGATCAAGGAAAGCGCTTTTAGCGGTCGAAGAAACCGACCAATATACCTGGAGAGCTAGCGCGAAATCATTTACAAACGTCAACAAACGAAAAGCACCGGCAAGCCAAAGTAAATTAAAAGAAGCTAAAAGGCGAAAAAGTTTTCTTGGTCAACGGAGAAAGTAGAAGTTTTGTTAAATAAACGAGTTTTGCAACTTAAGTTCGCACAGTGCTGCTCTCTAGTTTAGCCTTTTAAAAAATTGTTGGAAAAAATTGTTTTAATTTTTTTTATTGCCCTTTAGTTTGGCCCTCCGAGGTAGGGAAAATTCAGCTCATGTAAAATGGCGCTATCTCTTGACCTTGCTAGGGAGGGTGCCCCCTGCCATGTTCAAACTTTGCATGTAGAACGACGGTATCTTCAACCCTAGTAGGTAGGGAGCCCTATCCCCTAGGGGCACCATCTTTCCATGTAAACGGGGCCTTAGAAAACTTTCAACTTTTTACGGTTACATTAGCCGTTTATACATCGTCTCTAATTAATTTTTATTTACGCACGTAAAGCCAGTTAAATTCATGTCCGTGCGCACGTAAAATTTACGCAGCAGTGGAAATCAACCTTTAGACAAACTATGCCAGCGCGTGGAATTTCGACAAAAAGCAGCAGTGTTTACTAATATGTGTTTACCTAAAATTTCAATGCCCACCGGTTTTTTTTTTTTATTTCTAATTTTAAGTAAAATCCAAGATGGCGCCATCTTCGATTTTACAGACCCCCAGCAGCATCACAAACTTATATGTCATGACTTGTGGAGCAGGAAAAGTAGTACTTTTAGGTTTATATCCCTCGTTACAACAAACGCCCCCAATGCCTATGCGTCCCACAGCAGTTATGAGAGCTAATGAATATATTTGCAATTAGTCTCTATAGGCACGTGTTTAGAGAGAGATTTTTGCAGTGGGAAAGAAAATAGAAATTACAAAGATCCTGATACATGTTTTGGATTCATCTCGTGCTCTAATGGCAACATTTACAAGAGGGACTGCCCCCAAGGACTGATGTACAACGAAGATACGGACCAATGTGACTATGAAGAAAACACGCGCTGTGACATTCCAGGGGGAGTGAGAGGTGCTCTTTGATTTGTTGCTATTTAGCCAGAGTTAATGGCTTCGGTCACACCAACTAAGTGAACTTTGTTCTGGCTAGTCTTAAACGACAGCTATTGATTGGCTTGTCTTAATCATGTATTTGTGGCGTCCACTATTCACAACTTCAATGACAACTAGAGAGTTTTTTTTCTAATTTTTGTAACTTTTTTTTAAATTTTTTTTCATCGCGAGAAGTTCGACATCTATTTCTAGCAACTGAGTTGGCAGTTTTCCGCGTCGGTGTCAATTTGCAGAGTATAACAGAAACACCGTCCTGATTTGTCGCTACTGGTTGGCTGCTAAAATCGCTTATCATCGTGTAGACGTAGGCAATCGTAGAGGAAGGTCGCTAATGAAATGCTTACACTGAATAATGTGTGCTAGTTTTGTTTGCATGCATTTTTTATCGCATTCGGTGTAGCGCCGTGAAATTAAGAAGGGTTTTTTGTATTAGTGCAAATATGTCGTGAACCTGCGATAGAAATTTGAATTCCTACGCGGCCACTAAATTTATACAACTAACCCAAAGAATTCCAAAGAACCCGAGAAAGATCCCTCCGCCGCAGTTCCTTTAATAGGTCGTTCTGACTCCCAGTCTTTCGCAGCACCGAGCGTACCATCGAATCCAAAAGAATGAGAGATGAGTATTTGATAATACAGCTGTGCTTTCTTAGCCGGGATTAAAATTTTGTCTGCGTATGAACTTATGTTCATTTATATATTTTGTCTCAGATGAACCTTCTTTTGACCAACTTCCTTGTGGAGTAAAACCAATGTCGCGGATCGTTGGAGGGGACGTGGCAATTCCACATGCCTGGCCATGGCAGACAGAGATTCTCGTCAAAGATGGCAGTGGCCAGTTGAACTTCAAATGTGGCGGTACACTGGTGACTCCGTTGTATGTCGTCACAGCCGCTCATTGTGTTTTCGAGATACCCTTTCCGCAATCTTACGAGATAAGACTGGGTGAGAATTCGTTACGGCTTTGTTCTAAATAATCATTATTTCGTTTCCTCTCTTTAAACAGACAGCGTGCATGGCCAGTGGCGCTGGACCTAAAACCCAGAGATCCCAGGTTTAAGGACGTTCGCGCTTATTATTTATGCGCATTCTTACTGCACACGGAATTCACGTCACTGAATTTATTTTCATGACACGCCATGCATTGAGCCTGCGTGCTGTTGAAGAAATGAAGAGATATATAGCGCTGCTGGGCATTTTAAAAGCGACTTTCAGTAAAAATGAAGCAAAATTTCAATTTAGCGGCAGTAGTTGAAAAATCGATTTCTTTTGTATTTTGCATGTAATTAGGTATTAGTAAAGTTAGAAACCTGATGTGGTTGGTTTTCGCCAGAAGCGCTAAATATTTTCGAAAAAAGCGAGGAAATCGATTCTCGGGTTCGGGAGGTCAAAATTAATCTTGAAAATCAGTACTATAAACTTGCATCGCGCTGGTAAACTAAAGCGCAGAGAAAAAGATAGGCACTTTCTATCGACAGAACAAGTCTGCACAGTTGTGAAACAGCAGTAGCGAAATATACTGAACACAAACAATTCCAAACTAAAAGGCAGGTTTCGATGATCACGTAGAAACTGATTTGGAGCCTAACTTCAGTGAAATAGTTTAACATGTGCCATAATTCTAAATGGTCTCAATCCTCATTCAATAGACAGCACAAACATTGAAATAAACTATATCTTGAAACTAGCTTGGGTCATCCATGCTACTTTGTTTGGGACCACTTCGAACTAATTTGTTAAATTCGCTGTCTTCGAAGTTTTCCCAAAGACAGCAGCATGGATAACCCAAGCCAGTTTCAAGGTATAGTTTTGTTCAATGTTTTTACTGTCTATTGAATGAGGATTGAGACCATGTGGGGTTATGGCACATGTTAAATTATTTCACAGAAGTTAGGTTCCAAATCAGTTTCTCCGTGAACATCAGAACCTGCCTTTTAGTTTGGAATTGTTTGTGCTCATTAAATTTAGCTACTGCTGTTTTGTAACTGTCTAGTTAATGAAAAAGACTTGTTCTGTTAATATTAAGTGCCTATCTTTTTTTCCGCGCTTTAGTTTACCAGCGCGATGCAAGTTTATAGTACTGATTTTCAAGATTAATTTCCAGTAATTTTGACCTCTCGAACCCGAGAATCGATTTCCTCGTTTTTTTTTTCGAAAATAAAGCTCTTCTGGGGAAAACAAACCACATCAGGTTTCTAGTTTTACTAATACCCATTTATGTGCAAAATATGAAAGAAATCGAGTTTTCAACTTCTGCCGCCGAATGCTCGATGTTTACTGAAAGTCGCTCTTAATATCTATGCACGGGTTTAACTCTCTTTAGTTTGGTAACCCCATATTTTCCTTTGATAGATAACTTCCTTTATTCGTTACCTACGTTTTATGTAAAAAATGAAGAAAATCTACGTTGTGGAAATCAGCTGATTTTTTTCTTTGTTTTTTTCTGCCCACGCGCTATTATTATCCCGCCATTTCTTTAGATGTTCATCATTTGCAATGTCGGCTCTAAAGGTTGAATTTAATTGAAAGGATGACCCCATCTAAAACCATTTACTGAATGGACCCGCACAAATTAAATTTGACCTCCAAAGTGGGTCTCCAGCAAATATTTTTGAGGACCAATTTTTCAAAATGCGTTTACCTCTTAAACGAAGTCGGGTACCCCTATTTTTTTGCATTTCTGATATGAGTCACTCATTATCTGAGTTTAGCCAAAGTATCACGAAAAATGGAAAAAAATGTGTTGTAGAAGGTTTTCGCCTGAACGTCCTTAACTTAAGTGGAGTCACTGCAAGCTAGCATGATAGCTATGTACACATCTACAATTATAAACACGACAGTTTTCGGTTAGCTCATTTTAGCATTTATTAGAAATATATTGTATTGTTCAGTTTTGCTGTTTTAGTCGGTCTGCAATCACGTTTGTGGATTATAGTTGTATCAATCGTACACCAGGAAGAAAGCTAACATTTTGGTGTTGCGATAGTAGTGGTTGGGGGAAGGGGGGAAGGGGAGGGTCTGAACCTTTCATTTACCCCCACGACTACCTTCGGTATCAAGGACAAATGACAAAAGCCCGATGGCAACGATATAGCACTTCTCAAGCTTTCCCGCCTGGCATTAGAATTATTATCCCTGGTTCGCACAACCTATAATTTTTCCCTCGAAACTTTGGAGGGATGCCCTCTAAACCTTACAGGGAGTGACTCAAACCAGCACGATATATTTTCAGGGGTCCATGATCGCAGGGTATCGGACCAAGTGCAGAGTATCGGCCTGTCTGAGATTCACATCAATAATAGAGCTATGACAAAAGGTTACGGTAACGACATAGCACTACTCAAGCTTTCCCGCCCAGCACTGATTGGAGGTAGAGTTGGTTTGGCTTGTTTGCCAAGTGGCGATCTGACTGATCGAGTGGCGCCAGGAACAAAGTGCTTTCTTACAGGTACGTCGATGCTATTTAACCCTATTCAGACCGGGGAGGGGCGGATTCTGCCCGCAAGAATTTTGGACGTTTATAACTTGTTTACTAAGCAAGCTAATGCCACCAAACTTGGTGATTTTTCCTTAAATTTATCTGGGAGCCTTTTTTTGTAGCAATACCCTATCAATTAAGTTTGACGTTACCATGGCAACCACTTTTTGACAAGCGTTTTTTTCAGAACTTTGAATTTCCCTCTTTTTAATCAAAAGTAATTATTTTTATGAAGTAAATTTTACATTTTTGGATTATTTCCGTGTTAATTTACTGATTTTGATCATTCTTGACCAAATTTGGCGGTTTTTGAAGGTTTTGGAAAAGTCAAGAAATCCAAGATGGCGGATCCAAGATGGCCGCCGTTTGAGAACAAAACATTATTGTGACGTCATGTGACGTTACCAGCTGATGCTGCGGACCTCAGTGGAAACATTTTGAGCTTACTATCTGTCCTTTAAGTTTCGTTGTCATAGCCTTAATATTCTCGGAGTTAAGAGGTGGGGGTGGAATCCGCCCTCCCCCCCCCCGGTCCCACAAGAGCAAAAAAGGCCCGGACTGAATATAGGGTTAAGAACTGTGCATACTACATTTTTACTTTGAGGAAGACTGTACTTGTACTTGTAATGCTTGTAACGTTTGAGTGATGCATGAGCGCACCGCACCAATGTGCAATCCTTCAGCTGGAAGAAAAATTTACCTCTCTCTACCTCCCACAAGAGGCGTTTTGCACGTCAGAAATTTTTTATCATTCTCGAAATCGTTTTGACACGATCTCGGCAAAATATCCAAAGTGTCAGTGGAACAAACGCTGTTGTTTAAACCTTAATGGGCGAATTTGAGCCGGTACAATAGACCATTTCTTGATAGGTGCATAGGTAAAATCAGAAGCATTTAGAACGATGCCAGAGAATATCAAAGTAAGAGAGTCCATCTACAATATTAAGTGCACTGTATCAATACACAGCAATTAGAACAGCCAAAAATAGCAGGCATTATCTATTTCATTAGTGATGTAAGGGTCTTCTATTTCTTATTAGGAAAAAAACAAATCAGTTATTTTCTAGTACATGGTTTGTATTGATGCAGCGTTTTAAAGGTCCCTTATGTTCTAAGACTCTCTTATATGACTATACTAGCTTTCACGTTAAGCTGCGATAGCCAATGGTTTTCCTTTATTATCTCAAGGTTGGGGTAGCTCATATTTCCAAGGAAACAAGTCTCAGATTCTTATGCAAGCTGAGATGCCCATAGTGGACTATAACACCTGTGCCAAAGCAAACGAAGAACTCGGAGAGGTCGTGGACAGGTTAATGGTTTGCGCAGGCTATGGAGGAGACAGTAAGGTGAGTGGTTGCCATGGAGACAGTGGTGGTCCTCTTGTTTGCCAAGACGAAAAGACCGGTCGCTGGACCCTGCGTGGGACAGTAAGCTGGGGAGACCATTACTGCAACGGGGGACCTACATACTCTGTGTTTGTCAGAATCAACAGCTATGTTGACTGGATCAAATGCAAGATGACGTCACAGCCCCTACAGCCCAGTAAGTATATAAAGCATTGTAAATCGAATTAACTGAAAAACATTGACCGCCATTTATTTTCTCCATCAAGGGAAAGAAAACAACTCAGTTTGGGTGTCCAGTCATACTGCGTGGTTATTTTATGGACGACACCTCATTGGTCAGGACATCATGTAATTTAAGATTGTTGACATGGGAACAACAGATAAAAATAACCTTCGCAGCATGGGTGCGAAGGAATAATAAATTTCAAATAATTATCATGGAACACGTGGATTCACTTTCTTACTTCATTCTCTCTTGGCACCGGGCAAAAATGGTTGGGGTGACCTTACGATGAACAAACATCCTGTTGGGAGAGGGGGGATATTATAAGCTATGACAAAAGGTTACGGTAACGACATAGCACTACTCAAGCTTTCCCGCCCAGCACTAATTGGAGGTAGAGTTGGTTTGGCTTGTTTGCCACGTGGCGATCTGACTGATCGAGTGGCGCCAGGAACAAAGTGCTTTCTTACAGGTACTTCGATGTTATTTAACCCTATTCAGACCGGGGGGCACTAGTTGCTACAGAAACCAGTTTTTAAATAACCTCTGCGTGACCGTACCTACTTTTCCTTCTTGTCTCATTTCAATTCAGAACTGAAATGTTTGGTCTTCTCTTTATTGCTCATTTTTAGCCCAGGAATGTATCGACACCCACGACTACTGCAGTACTTGGGGCAGCGAATTCTGTGAATACTCGTACTTTGCAAATATGCTGAAGAAGTTTTACTGCAAAAAGACCTGTAATGCATGTTGATGTAAGTCTAACCATTATATCATATACGCATGCGCATTTCTGGCTAGAATTTTGGCCCCTTTCCTGAATACATGAATCAGAAACCGTAGCAGTCGCTCTTTTCCGCCTTGTTTTTTAAGATGCCTTGCACCTTTTGCTAGAATAACTATTGCCAGCACCAAAGAAGGACATGTGACACATTCGGCACACCAAGACAGACAAGCATTTGAAGGAGAGTAGTGGAGGAGTGAGGGAAATGGCAAGGCAGGCTCCACCACTATCCCAATTTTTATTTTCATTATTATTCAATATTTATAAAGATGATGATGATAGCCAGTTCTGTCAAACAGTAAAATGGTAAACGCCCTAAACCTTTCGCACCCCTGCCTTCCTTCTTGATAATTAATAAGATCTTTATCAGAAACGTTTCATTTATTATTTATTAATTTTTTGCCTCATTTCTCTAGCACTGATGGCAGCTTCCTGGCTTTGTTTTACTTGGAGGGAGCCAGACAAGTCCCTGTTTGGTTCATTTTCTAGCATTTAATTTTTCTGTGTATTCTGCAGTGAAAACACAATAAAGAAATGTTTATGTACGCCAGGGAAAGCTTTGTTGTCATTATTGTTGTTGTTGATGTTGTTGTTGTTGTTTTTCTTCTTTCAAAATGAATAGTTAAACCAGTATTTTGAGGACAGTATACACAGCACACATGCAATACACTTGGTAAACTACTGACCGACTTTTCGCTGTCACCAGTATTGAATGACATTTTCCAGGCTACTGATTTCACGCCGATTTGCGTTTTCTCATTAATGTAGTCTGTCATCTCAGGAGAAAAAAAGTTAACAAAGAGACCCCGGAAGTTTCTGTTAGGCTTACATCTCAACTGCCCTGGCTGCCGTTGCTACAAACAAAAGGCGCGATCTAGTCGCGATCAAGTCTGCGGCATATGAAGCACAAGGTGCGATCAAGTCGCCCTAAACTTGCACTTTAAAACGTAGCGGACATTCACCACACCGCTCAAAGATAAACTTCTCCTGGTGTTCCTGTTTGCTTGTCTCCTTGAAAAAAAAAATAAACAGAAAAATATACATTCTAGACAGTAATACGGCAATGCTAAGAAAGGGGTAACACATGCACAATAGCGGGTCTTGAACGTTAACGTTTGGTAATGGCAAACGCCGCAGCGAGGTTATTTTATGATGTCTCTGTGGAAGAAAAAAAATTGGACACGTCTGTAGCATATGGATCAATAAAGGATGTACACTTATTGAGCCATGTTGCGCCGCGCTATTGTCTTCTCCCTTAATTAATCTCAGAGTTCGCAGAAGAACATTCATTTTATGCAATGCATATAACTGATACCTTTTATAAGTGGTTTTTGTCCGACGTAAGTAACGAAACAATGGAATTATTTCCTTTTCTTAATTATGTAAACCTAATATGAGCGTTTAATAAAATTTACAGTTCCATTTGTTTTAACAACTGTGATGTTTTGAGCTTGTCACATACTTACTTCCTTTCACTTCCATGTTATAGTAAAGATGTTTTAGCTGTGATAGGGATGTAGTTTCATAAACTAAGCCTTAAAATCAACTTATATCAATTACGGGTGCAGTAAAACTGTAAATATTTTGGCTAAACATAGACGCGCAAAAAGGCGCGGAACTTTTTATTGCCTTTTATAGTTTATTAGAAACAGGGACCAAAAGGAAATATCAGTTTCTAATATACCTATTTAGAGCGTATAAATATTTCTCTTTGTGTTTACAATCAGTATTACCATGCATGCATCGCTCATATTTTGACCTTATTTTGACTTTCAACACGTCAACTACTGTACGGAGTCAACCCTTTAAATCTGAGCAAACCATAAGAAAACAGGAGAACGCCGAGTTGTTTCAATTCGATACCGGTATAACACGATAGCCTGAAAAATAATCGCCGAATGTTGAGCTTCGTGATAATGATGATTTGTCGTTTCGTGTCGGAAGTAATTTCTCAAATAATGACAACGTGTCGTTGTATTTATTTATCTAAGCCGAACATGAGCATTTAATAAAAGTTTTACAACCCTGTTTGTTTGAGCACCTGCCGAATTGCAAAAGTTTGTATCCTGGGTACAATGACCGCTTAGTTTGAAATGCAAACTTGTTTGCATTGCCATGTCAATTTATCATTTAATGAAGCCTTAAATAAGCTTCCGCTTTCACGGCACTAACATTGCGGGTGTTTTAAATTATCAAGCGGTTGGATTTAGTTACGGTGCAATGCGTGATACATTCTACCTTGTATTGGCGATATGCTTTTTTGGGTCAAAGCAAGGTAACAACATGCATTTTATTGTAACCTAGATTCCAGTTTGCCTTTGTAAAATTTAATTATTGGTCTGCGCTACCTATGATCGGTTCGTGGCACGCATGCAGTTTCGTTTTAAACTAGCCATAGTTACTTTCTTACAGTTAGTACACTTTATTCCCAGTTTAAAAACAACTGATTTCCGTCAACACCTATGTGTCAGACATTTTCAAAAGATGGAAACTTAGAATGGGTGCCTGGCGTATTACAGTTTTATACTGCACGATTCCCTCTAAGAAATTCAACTAAACTTCCATATTTATACGAATTAAAGTCGCTCGCCTCATAATGAGGACATTCTCCATTACATTTCAATTAACTTTACCCTCTTGTTTCGCAATAAACTTGCCACACAATATGTTGGAAACAATGTCGTAGTGCAGCGTAGACGTACATTTGCATGCCACAGTTTTGTTTTGTTTGGTTAGCGCAACTAGGCTTCCCTCAAGTGACTGGCCAAACGAATTCAACTTCATTTTTTACACCTAGGAGCAAAAAAAAAGGTTGAATCAACATCATTTTCAATTCAACATGAAGGTCAAACGCAGTGAACATTCAACACAGTAAATAAGCACGAATCGTTACTTTCAAACGTCCCCTAGTGAGATATAACTGAGACTCAGTAGCAGAGCTCCACTAAACGTACAGCAAACTAATTCATCTCCTAATTAAACAATAGAGTTTTTCTGTCGAAAGCACTATCGTGTGAAAGGTCACACAGGGAAATTTGATGTTCACAAAAAACTGATTAGCCAGAGAACGCAGTTCGCGGGTTGATATGAAGTTTGAACATCAAATTTCCGAGGGAACCTATCACACATAGGGCTTGAGACAGAAGGACTCTACTGCTTTTTTTGTACAACGCTAAATTTTGAGCGAAATTGCCAAAAACGGGCACTACGCGCGGATAGGCGCCCGCTGAGGAGAGACACTATCGCGTCACGTGATCGATTTCGACAAATGGAAGCACGCCAAAATTTAGCGTTGTACTATAATGACAATAGTAAAGACGTTGAGTCAACTGTTTTAAGGAATAATAAAACGAGTTCTTAAATTTAAAAAAAAAAAGAAAGATGCTTACTTATTTCTATCAATATTCTTTTATGTGGCGTCTTCAGCTTCCGGGTCTTTGCGCACAAGTACGTTATTTGATCTTAGGCACAGTACAGGCATTGGGTAATGCCAGTTCCCGAATGTTCCACGTTTTGCTTAAGAAGTCCGCTTGTGTCATGTGTAGATGGAAATAAAGTACAATAGTCGTTCATTGCGTTGCCGTTTTTAAGCTCCCATTTTATCACATTTCTGGTTTTCCTGAATTTAACATTTTGGGAGGATAAAGAAATACACCTGATGATTGACACAGGAATAAACCAAACTGAACTGATTTCAATGTGGCCTTGAATTAGGGAAGGCATATCTAAAAGGCATATCTAAAATTGAAATAAAACCTTTAACCCATTCGGACTGTTCTTCTGGGACTGAACAGGGATAACTGTCCTAAGTACCGCAAGGGTTATCTGTTGGATACTAATTATTTCACATTACTAACACCTTCCGATCGGCCTTTCGGCCTTTCATGTGGCTTTTCGGCCGGCCTCTCCAGCATCCTTCCACTGAATTGAATTAGTTAATCTTTCGATCAACCTTTTGATTGGTTTTTCAACGAAAAACAGAAACTTAAGGGTATTTGTAGCTGCACGTGAACTCTTTGTTGTTTTTGTTTGTTTTAAATGCAGTCTCCTCACATTCATCCTTTCCTTGTGGACTGAAAAACCTTCAGTTATCGCGCATCGTGGGTGGTTCAAGTGCCCTGCATGGTTCATGGCCTTGGCAGGCGGAGATCTTACAACAGGACAAAGCCACGAATTCATTCTCACATAAGTGTGGGGGGACCTTAATTTCCAGTGACTGGGTGGTAACGGCAGCTCACTGTGTGTTCATTGTCCCTTTTCCACATCACTACAAGGTGGTATTGGGTAAGTAGACGACTAAACATCCACATAAACTGAAGAGAAAAAAACGTTTAACACGAATTAGGATCACTCCCACGTGAGACTGAACCGAAACAATGAACTAAAATGATGTTATAATCTTTGAATACAATAATGTGCTGTTGGCTCTTAAAAGAATATTTAAATGAAATGAATATGAATTATGTACATGTTCAAGATGGTGTCTCATGAAAATACGTTTTTATTTCTATCGCTCTCTTATGTCGTTTGCAGCTCAACTTTGTTGAGTTACGAAACTTTCTGCTTCCAACGTGGTTATAAGAGATGACGGTCGTAAGCTGATTGATAATATTATTGATAAGATTTTTGTAAAAAGACGTGGAACTTTCCTCGTGTAACATGGAAACTGCAATTGGTTTGTAATGAGAATGTAGGCGAAAGAAAACAAAACTCTGAAATTCAGACGGCGGTGGAAAGCAGGACCTTCAAGTAACCTGTGCTCTCTGATCTTTAAGCTTCTAATGAGATGATAAAGCGGAAGAACACAATCTGTCAGGAGTATGGCACTACTCACGAATTAGGTCATTTACTAAATACATCTGTGACACATATCCTGCATACTGATTCGGTCAGTAATGTCCACCAGTATGCAGGATATGTCACAGAACTTAGTAAATGACCTAATTCGCCAGTATTGCCACACTCCTGACAAACTGTGTTCTCTCACCATGCTTACGAGAAATTTGGTACAATTATTTTATACGGGGGTAGGGTGGTGCAGGTGTGGGGGGTTCGAGGCCCAGTCCCTACCATTGTGTTGTTTCCTTAGACAAGAAATTTTACCCCGCATTGTCTCTCTCCACCCAGGTGTATAAAATGGGTCCCGGCGACATACTGTTGCGGGTAGCCCTATAATGGACTAACATTCCATCCAGGGGGAATTTGCAATACTCTCAGTTGTTTCATGCTACAGAAACCGGTTAAGCTCAGGCCATGTGCATGGGCCTCCTTGGCTCGTGGGCGACTTTACCTTACCTGCCATTATACCATACCTCTTTTTCTTATACCTCTTATCTCCATATGATGATCCCTCTTGTTTCCATATGTTATACCATACCAGGTCATTATACCTCTAATCAAAGGTCGATACCTACTGTGCTTTCTTAGGACAACATGATCGTACGGTGAAAGATCGATACGAAAAAGAGTATGACGTTATTAGTGTAAGAATCCATGAACAGTATATGACCAGCGGATATAGTTACGATATCGCATTGCTGAAACTGGCGTCACCTGCTTTGATGAACCCTGGGAAAGTCTGGCCAGCTTGTCTTCCTCAACAAGGGCAGCGTACCCCAGTCGGAAAGGAATGTTTTATAACTGGTAAGTTTGAGTAGTGAAAAAGCCTTGTATATCAAAGAAAAAGGCTAAATCTGCATGCAGTGATAACCAAAAACTGAACGCATGTCCTTAAATTTACAAGAAGGCGTATTTAATTACAAGATTAATTAAATTGAACATTCATTTCTATTTTTGAACCAATACAGCAAGATTCGCATTTTTTTGGCGGAGAGGAGGCGGGGGGGCGGGGGGGGGGAGAGTGGGGGATGGATTAGAGGTCCTGTGATTCTGTTTGATTCATTTGTCTGCCGGACGGATATGTATCAGAAGTACACATTCTCTTTAACTTGGCCGTTAGTTAACCCCAACATACATATGTGCACGTCCCTTTCCTCCCCGTTGCATTGTGACCAATGCTGTAAGCTTAATTTTTCCCTTCCTTCTCCAGGTTGGGGAAAAACATCTTCACCGGACAATTCCTCCTTTGCTGACGTTCTGCAGGAAGCCAAGATGCCTGTCGTTGACCATGCGACCTGCGTCGCTGGAAATATTAACCTTACTTATGCCAAAGTGGATGACAAGACGATGGTTTGTGCTGGCTATGGTGGAAACAGCAAGGTCAGGGTCCAACATGTTTTTGCTTCACTTTGTGTCCCAGCCTTGAAGTGTCAAGCAACTAACTGCTGAATTTTTAACAACCTCGTACCCAGGTCTTCTTGATATGATCGGCTGAAACAACCGGTTACCACACGTGACCTGTAAATCAAGAAATACCTATCCTTCTGTCATTTATTTTACCTGTAGAGTAGTGATGTACGAACTGATCATTAGAAATGGAGCTATCACCCTCTTTACTACTATTTGATGTTAACTGCTACTTGTACCGTAAGTGGACTGTGAAAACGTACCCACGTTAGGTTTTTCTCGCGCACTTGAACACGTTGAACTTAGTGTCTCGTTTTCAAAACCTGGCCTCATTGAGACCATGAACTATTAACCCTTTTCTGACGGGGCTTTTTCGGTCTTCTGGGACCGGTTGTGGGTGGGACGGATTGGGCCCCCTTCCTTACCGTCAGATGAGGTAAGAATTACGTCAGGTTCTCAAACGCCAGCCATCTTGGTTCTGCCATCTTGGATTTCTTGATTTTTCCAGAACCTTTAAAAATCGCCAAAATTGACCAAAAAGTGGTCACAATCAATAAAAGAACACGATCTGAATAGGGTTCAGTGTCAATGCAATTGTTTTCTCCATTCTGCAGGTAAGTGGTTGCCATGGTGACAGTGGAGGACCATTTGTCTGCGAGGAGTCTGGTCGCTGGGTGTTGAGGGGAGCTGTAAGTTGGGGAGATCACTGGTGCAGAGGTGGTGCTACGTATTCCGTGTTTGTTCGCATAAGTAATTTTGTGACATGGATCCACGACACACAGAAGAAACCAAAGTACATTCCAGGCAAGGCACAGAAAAATACATATTATCAATCATCATCACTATCATTATCATTGTTTTTTCCATAAAGTCACTGCTTAGGCAGGAATTACTGCAAAACATCGCGTCACAGCCTCTGGCCTGTTAGGTGCCCTGGCCTTTTCTGTCCTTCCCCTACAGAACTGAACTTAAAGGTCTAGCTTTTACTTCAGAAATAGCTGTACCGAGAAAACACACACGCTCCGAGTGTAATTTCGTGTGGTCAATATTTATTACTGTTGAAGACAATGCAATTTTTTTCTTTTGAGAGGCTTGTTAACTGTAGTCGTTTCTGCTAGAGAGACAAGGATAAGTGGACACTTTCAGGGATTGTCTTACTATCGCAAAGCGACCTGTTCCTACCCCTTCCTAGCCCCACGTTTACTTCAATTCTAAAATTTTTTCAATTCTAAAATTTAAAATTATGTACAGAGTTTGAATAATATATGCATAGAACGGTTTTCAAATGCGTGTCGAAAGTGACGTTGTGTTTGTTTTGGTTGTGCTTTATTTCGCTCTCTAGTTGGTCAAAAATACTCGCGCCACTTTCTCAACCAAAACCAATTGTGTCTTGTTCGCCTTTTTTCCACCGCGCTTGATGCTAATTACTTGTTATTGCTTCCATTTCTAATTGGTTCATTTTGTGTTTTGTTCCTGTTGTAATTGGTTAGAGTATTTACTCAGGCTTTGGTCTTACGACACTCATTTGAAAACCGCTCTAATACAAGGCCAATTTTATGGCAATGACCTAGGATGGATAAGAAGTGGTGAGCTTAGCTGGTAGAGTGAAGTCATGGCATTAACTTTTAATAAAGCAAGGAAGATTTTTCCTGAACTCGTACAAATGCTCCCATTTTCACAAGAAAGATTGAAGACTTCCACTCCACTCTTCTGATAATCTTGGTTTACAAATAAAGTAATACGTTTTAAACTATTTGCAGATGGGGACACTTGCCAAAACTGCCTGTCTCACTGTGACAAGTGGTCTAATGCTGGTTTCTGCACATACGTATGGTACAAAAACTACATGAAGATAAATTGTCGAAAGAGCTGTGGTTACTGTACGTAGTCTGCAACAAGAAGATAGAGGTTTGTAACGCAAAGATTTCGATTACGCAATGCACAGATTATTGGATTGCATGGTGCACTTTGCTTTGAAATGACTGCATCGGTTACAACAAGCAAATTAAACTTAGACTTTCTTCAGGCTTCAATTACAGATATTAAGTGAGATAAAAACATCGAAAATACTAGTACGATATTTACTATCCATAGTCTTTGCACCTCCTCTGACTTATTTGCACAGGCTTACCACTTTATGTTTCCTTGCGCGGTACCTGCGCTTCAGTGTGGTTGCAGTACACAGACGCCGAAGTTACAACCAAACATAGGCATCTTGCTTAGCATAATGAACAGCAGCATTTCAGGAATATGTACTGCTCATACTTGACGGTTTTGTCCACAGTCTTATACAATAGTTCTGCCACAGCACCTAGATATTAATTTAGGGTTAATTAACTGGGGCTTAATGTTATGACGGGTAAAATATCTTATTTATACATTACGTATTTATGTTTTTCGTAACCCTTTGATATCGTTGAAGCAGTCCAACCTTAAATGTATGACAGAGAACCTCAATTTATCTTCATTTCATAAATTTTCAATTTGCAGAAACAAGAGCACGACCATGCAAGACGAAAACAGTGCTGCAAATCGAGTCACCACTTTATACTAAATTGAGTACCTAGCTTAACTGACACATTGAGAAAGAACATGTAGTATATGTGTCTTGGCTACTGAAGTAATAAAGTAACTGCAAATATAATGCATTAAGTGTATGAGTGGTTCATATGAATAATACACCTCCCTCAAATCGTAATAGTAGAGTCCTGACTCAGAACTTTTCAGAGGTCTCCGTTTATATCCTTCAATAAAAGGTGATACCGTGTCGCACTAAATTTTTGGGGGAGTTTAATTTTGCGAATGGACGATTTTTTGTGTGTGCGTCTTGCGGGAATTAATTTTTGCGATTGGGAAAAACTGATTTATCTTGCTGGGAATTAACTTTTGCGATTGTAAGGAAGTCGCCTTCTATTTGGAACATTCTCCTTTTTCGAAAACAAACAATCTTGTTCAAATGCTGGTGAACATGGGCTCCTCGGTGAACAATATGCAGATGTATGTCATGTATAACACGTTTTCAGTTAATCAAAAGAGTACCTTCAGACGACCCTTTTCTTTAAAGCTTTTAACAGCGTGATGCTTGTTTAGTGTACAGACTGCAATTTCATCGTTTTATTTCTGAATGTTTGGTTTTCTAAACGAAAGGAGACGGTTTAAGTAAACGGGGCACCAACATGATTTTACGTTATTGATGTGAAAGGCGATGTTTGTATATAATTTCGACAGTGAGTAGACTTTTGCGGAGAAAATTTTTGCGGGAATAATTTTTTTCGCGGGAACTTTTTTTGCGGATCGTGAAAAAGCCACAAACATTAAATCGCAAAAAATTAGAACCTGCAAAAATTTAGTGCCACACGGAAGTCTATGTTTCATTGTCCGCTATGCTGCAAGATTGTTCACAAAAAAAAACCCTGATATATAACACAAGAATATTGTGAGGGTCGTTGAGGTAGTCGTGAATCCTCAAGGTCAATTCCTTATCGTGTTATTCTTTATCCCGCTTTAATGCCGCAAAATTAACTTACCCTGTAGCCTTTTCCTTAATCCCAGCCGGTTGAAACCTTAGAACTTATTATTTCCACCAAATAAATGGTGCAAAGAAGTACTAAACGTATGATCACCCTTGTTTTGAAACGTTAATTTTTTTTTTCTTTTTTCTTTGTTGTTGAAGTCGGTTTCGAAAGAAATAACAATTATACCACGCCATACATAGGTAAAAAAAAAAACAAAACAAAACAAAACAAAACAAAACAGTCCGGCCCATCCGGTACAATGACCTTTAAAATCGATCAGGAAAATGTCGTTGATTTATTCACGTAATCACGCCATGTTTTATTTGTCACGCGATCTGAATGTTTACACTAGCTGCATTCTGCGGACACTACGCAATTTAATCTCTGAACATACTCGCCTCTATTCAAGTGATAAGTCTAAATTAGCAACCGGGGACGTTTTTCAAGATCATCTTTTCATGGAGCTACCGATTTACACCATAACAGTGCTTGCGTTAACGCTGACAATATCGCCCATTGCCAGTTTAGGTATGTATACAGTAAATGCAGTACTTCTGTCATCTTCTGTCGTGTCTGCCTACCTTTTGTTTCACTGATTCCTCAGCATTTGACAAGGCAATTTTGATCTATATTGTTCTCTTCTAAAAGCTTGGTTTTAGATTTGTTTCTGTTCATTTTTTGAGCGGCCAATTCTTTCAAGGTTAGGGCCAGTGGACTATTCATATAAATTGGTACACAAATGAGACGAAAGGACTGTCGCGTTTATGTCATTCTTTTACATTCGTAACTACGTGGGTATAATTTCAGGTAATGAAATCAACCCAACTTAAAGGTGTGTTTGCTTTTATATTTCAAATTATTACAGTGCTTCTTTTCATCTTGTTGTATTTTGCGCGCGTCTGTAGAAGCACCGCTAGATTTATCAACTCAACTTGATTTATTCAAGTTGAGTGTTGCGTTATCGCTTTCGTGGTTTAATTTCCTCAAGGGCCAGACAGAGTTCATTGTCTAATTTCATCTTCACGTCAAGATTCATGTTATCAAAATGCAATATACATTAGAAAACTACGAGCAAGTTCTTTTGCAAGTTTGTTATCGAAGAAAGGTAAAGGTAAGGTAAGGCAAGGATATGCCTCGTTTTTTTCAGTTTCTTTATTTGTACCGCTCAGTAATAACTGCACCATGTAGCTAAGTTCGCGTCAGCGACAATTAAATTATAGGGAAGTGATCGCTGTATTTTTTATTTATTATTTTTTTAATGTTTCGCCCTACCTGTACTGTACAAAATCTTAAGATATCTTTATAAATGAAGTACTAAATAACATCCCCTCTATGAGAGGCGCATTCTTTGTTGTTGTTGTTGTTGTTGTTGTTCTTGTTTGTTGTTGTATTTTTGTTGGATCACATCTTCTGTCTAGAGTTTTATTTATTATTATTTTTTAAATTTTGTCTATTATATTTCTTTTCCACAATACGATTTCTACTTAATTGCTAATTACAATATAATGGCAGGAGGCCGTAGCAAGCTCTGCTTAGCTGTTCTAGGAAGATCCCCTTGTCGTTATTTCATATTTAGATAATTGCAGATGGATGTGATAAACACCGCTTCGAAATTTATGATTTGCAGTCATCTCTACATTCTCTCTACCACAGACTGCGTCCAGAACGAACTCTTTATCTCGAAAGATTAAAATATCTTCCCGGTGGCCTATTGACCTTGCATATGCTCTATTAATATCAAATTGAAGTCCCTCCGCCCTGCCCGTAGCAGCACACAGTTGCACTTAATCCCTTGAGGGATTTATGAAATCATAGTTGGAGCTCACATAGCGTTTCATCAATATCATCTGCAGAATGTGGCCAGAGACCGCCTTTACCTAGAATCATTGGTGGCACGGAAGCCATTCCTAACTCGTGGCCGTGGCAGGCCCAGATCCAGTGGGACTACATCCAAATTGGAAAATGGTCGCACAAGTGCGGGGGGTCCCTGATTCATCCCGAGTGGATCGTCACTGCTGCCCATTGTTTATCATGGAATCCAGACCCCAGGATATACAGGATTGTATTAGGTTTGTAGTGAACGGTAAACAAACGTCGTGAGCATTGTAATTCTCATTTCTGTTTTACACGGTTACAATTTTTTTAAAGATATGATGATTATTTTTAGTTTTTTCTTATCAACCTATCATGTGTCACTAGTTATACCTTTTCTTTTCTTCGAAACATCATTTATCATTTGCTTCAGTTTTATTTCCTGCAATTTTATTACATTTATGCATTCACGTTTTCTGTTTTTTTTTCTCAAGATAATCATTATTTTGATCGTTTTCATCAGTTTTCAAGATGATCGTAAACTTTGTAATTCTTTTTCTGGTAGGAGAGCATGATCGTGCAAAAGAAGAAGAGACAAGGCAATATTTTGATGTATCACAACTGTATATGTACAAGCGATACCTGACGGATAGCGGTTACGGTCATGACATCGCTCTTATCAGACTCTCCAGGCCGGCGATCTTGAATCAAGCCGTAGGGCTTGTGTGTCTTCCAAAGCAAAACGAGAGGGTTACGATTGGCAAGCTATGTTATCTTACAGGTAACACATATCGCTTATTAACACGTTGAGACGGGGGTGTGCAGGGGGGGCATGCGCAAAAGCTGCCAGAACGGACATGGGACGTAAATGACCCACATCAGTTTGACAGGTGGTTCTTTCGGAATTTGTAAATTATCAAAAATTACAAGCATGTGCATGTGGGGTATATAAGGATGTGCACAATTTTTAACTCGTGGATGCGGAATGCAATTCACATGGTTATTTAAAATCGGTAGAAAGGCTCTTGTTCGCCAAGCGGTAAGCTTTTAATTGCTTATTTTCTGGTGTTAACAACACCTTATAAGGAAGTATCAACCTTATACTTTGAAGGGGATTATGTAAGATATAACTACGTTAGCTTGACAGTCACTTCAAAGTTTTCTCTAACCACACAGCGATTTTCGACAACCATTCATTTCTCCCTCTTTTTGAATGGCAAAAACTAATTAGCGAAAATCACAACAACAAAAATGTCTTACGCTCGTTAGACTACGTCTTCGAAGTGCAAATGGGAATTCTTCGCTTAACATACGGTAAGACAAGGTATTGAAGTTTTTACCCGTAAGAGAGCCTCTAGTTTCTGAACTAACAAAAAATGTGCCCGAACAGGAAGTGGAGATCAATGCTGGATTTTCATTCACGAGTAGGCTCATTAGCCTTTTAGTCTCATTCCTAAATTCAAACGACTACGTACATACCTTTTTTACTACTTAACCTTAAAATAACACCTCTCTTAAACAGACCTCAGTCTACTGTAGCCATTGTCTTTACTTCAGGTGGGCCTTAAAAGACTTAAAGACTTAAGATTAATGTTGGCCGTTCCTAGGTTGGGGAGTTTTATCAGGAGGATCTGACATTAAAGCACAGAAACTACAAGAAGCTCAGATGCCCATCGTAGACCACTCAACTTGCCTAAAAGGAAACTCCTTCTTCCAGCCTGTTGATGATGAATCTATGGTTTGCGCTGGTTTTGGCAATAAGAGTAAAGTTAGTGGCTGTAACGGTGATAGTGGCGGACCGCTTGTTTGCCACGAAGGAGGGAAGTTTGTTTTGCGAGGAGCTGTTAGCTGGGGTGTACCTAAGTGTCCCGCCGGTAACACATTTTCAGTTTTCGCTCGTATAAGCACTTTCGTCGACTGGATTGAAGATCACATCAAGAACAGTGACATGTATTAAGTTTAAAATTTGTTTGTTTGTTTGTTTGTTTGTTTGTTTGTTTGTTTGTCTTTATTTATCCTAAAAGATATTTTTTGGCAGGTTATCCTACAGAAAAAATCATCAGCTGTTTGACTGCTAAAAGAGAATGCGAAGTTATTCTCGTGTGCTGTATGTTTTTGTTTGGTGTCACTGTTGAGAACAGAAGCAAATGTAAGAAGAACAGCTGGTAGTATCGCGTCGACTATTAAGAAAGAAAGATACCATAAACTCTCGCGAAAGTAAAATCATCTGCTGAAAAAAATTCAAAGTAACCCAAGAAGTGTGATGAGCACTGAAGGGAAATTTAACAAGTGTTCCACAAGAGTGTAACACTTGTGTAACACTTGGAACACACAAGTGCGAGTCCTTAATTTCTTTAGTATGATAATCATTGCTGGATATTTTGGCCATATTTCTGGAGAAAATTTTTCTTTCGCGACGAAAGATTTTGAACGTCGTGACAGTTGACAAGACATTCAGTTTCCTTAGAAGGAAAAAGCAGGGCTATCCGATGATAACTTGTGTCAGGAAGCAGGAAAAAGCAGGGCTATCCGATGATAACTTGTGTCAGGAAGCAATCAGAAAGCTAGCTAGATATTCAATACCGACGAATGAGAATAAAGCCCGTATTCTATGCAGTAGCTATAAGAATATTTCTTTAAATCACTAAACAATCAATATTTTCAATTCGTGTTTTATTCAGTCTACTAGTAACGAACTACACTAGTGTAAGTGTAACTCCATGTTGGGATAAGTAATCATGTGATGGCCTTTATATCCCTGCGAAAGAAAAGAAAAACGAGAATTCATTATTAGAGATTTCACACCAATATTGTAAAGATTATAAATTAGCTTAGAAACCTACAATGCATAACAAGTTGTTATAAAACATTGTAGTATATTTTATGAGATATAATCGAACCTTCGATGGATGTATAATAAAGTAAAATCTTGTGCGGCTTTAAATAAAACACAGTACTGTATCCTACTCCTGAACTCAAGCACAAAGTTGAGATTTAGACAGTTTACTCCTTGTTTAGTTTGACTGGTTTCTCCTTAATTTTTTCCGCTTACTTTGAACTCTAAAACGGTGGGGCTAACACATTTCGTGCCTCGGCGTTACCATTGAAAATGGACTATTATGGTCAAATGCGCGTCTACTGATATTATGTATGTATGAATGTATGTATGTATGTATGTATGTCTGTCTGTCTGTCTGTCTGTCTGTCTGTCTGTCTGTCTGTCTGTCTGTCTGTCTGTCTGTCTGTATGTATGTATGTATGTATGTATGTATGTATGTATGTATGTATGTATGTATGTATGTATATAACTCTACTCTTTATTGGAGTGAAAACTACACGATATCGTTATCATAGAAACCTTCAGCATCTTCCGCAAGTCTTCCTGCAGTTCTTTATCACGTAGTCGTGACTGTTACAAAGGTACTTCCACTTGTAGCATTCTTGGTTGCCGTCGCTGCAAGCTGTGATAAACAAAACGGCCATATTTATGCTCCTGTCATAAATAAGTACAGGAAAGAAGACCCGGGGGAAATGGCAAATGTTTGATTTGGTCAAACGGTAAATAATACTTACAGCCTCCTCCGCCGCCACCACCGCCGTTGCCAGAACCTTATTAAAAACGAAAAAAAATAAATCCAAAAGTGGCAAAATGAGTGCATGAAAGAATGAATGAATGAACGAACAAAAGGACGAATGAGTGAATGAATGCAAGGCAAAACTGTTGCTTTCCTATTCGAACTTTTACGGAATTCAACCCTTCAGTAACACAACACCTCTGATAGCAGAGGTGATATTTCGCAACTCAAACTTTTATTCTCTCGTCGTGAGATTGGGCCACCTGTGGCTAATAAAGTACTGCTCCAAATGCGTGATGCTTTTGGCTGAAATAATTCCGGTGAGCCTTATATGACCTCACTTGATATAAAAGGGTTACTTTTTGGCGTTTGGTAACTGGTGAACCAGTCATAATGACCCTCCTAAACGGAACGATGAACAGCTCGTTAAACGATAATTCAGGATATTTCTGTTTCCCTTAACGTCCACACGTCAGCGGAGGGTAAAATGTAGACTGCGAGCAGTCTCTCTTTTGCTCTAAAATCCCTGCCGGAGGAGCGGCGAGAAAGCGAGTGCGATATTTGAGCCGCGAGCCACGAGCCGCGAGCACTTTGCCGTTCATCCAGCACGGATTTTAGAGCAAAAGCGAGACTGCTCGCAGTCTAGGTAAAATGCAAAGATTTAAGGTGAAATTTTACCTTTAAAAAGACGAAACAAGGAATTTTGTACCGAGAACACTTTCCGTTTAGTAACTGCACGGCCAGTTGTTAAAGCCCTACCCTCAATAACACCCTACAATATAAAAAAACAACTCACACAAATATGCTAAGGATACGTTACCGTAGAGCGACTGGATGGCGGCTATGTCGTCCCAATGGAGCTGCATCCCAGCAACGTACCCAGTGTAATAAGGATACATGATAGCGTCCTCTACGTCGGAATGATCAATACCAAGGGCATGACCGAATTCGTGAGTAGCAACCCACAACAGATTAGTTCCTCTTGAGGTACCATCAGTGTAAGTTTCATCCTCGTCAAAGTGGGCGCGGCCATCTTCTGGAAAGAATGCATGTGCCAAAACTTTGCCCGGACCGTCGAAGGGATACCCGCATCTTCTTTCACCACTTACGCCTCCGTGGGATCGGGACCCAAAACTATCAAGGACGGACAGAACAGTGTAGCAATGTAAATGGTAATAGAGACCTTGCCAAACCACAAAAGGCGACGGTAACGAGAAAGTCGCTGATTTAAGGTTGGATTAGCAAAATAATAGCCCTACAATACTTAATTTCGCACGTACTTAATTTTCATTTTTGTTTATTTCGTACTTTTATTTTCCGTCCTATACAGATAACAATGTAAAACAAGCGATTTTAAGTTTTCCTTTCTCTATAAAAACTTAAACGTCGTCCCTAAGAGCTCAGTCCTGAATAAGTTGGCCACATTAGCAAGGTAATCACGATTTGGTAAAGCCGTAGAGAAGGATGATTAATGCTGGCAACGTGGACTTTTATAAACACCTTTTTTCTGGCGTATATCTAACCATAGAGTTTAACCGCTAAGTAATTTATCCTAATTAAACGTTAGAAAAAAATATCATACCTTATTTTAATATCAGCCCCTTGAGGACTGTAAGTCCTTGAAAACGACAAACCCGATACGTCAGCCCAGTACTCCAAAGCCTTTCTGAAAATCGATTCTTGCTGTGATTGAGGTAGATCGCTTCCAAACTGGATGAAGTAAGTCAAGCTGGTTTTTCTCCACTTTGAACCTGTTTCGTGGGTGGAAAAAAAAGCTCTTGTAAATTTCTTTTTTATAAGGACACAAGACATTCTAAAATATGCTGCAATTTTTGTACTTTTTTTCAACTACGTTTCAACGCAACTGAAATTCAATATGTCAACGCTACACTTTCACTGACTAAAGAATATTTTCTCTCGAAACACGTTTCTATAAAAATCAAAATGATTACCCTTGTTCTTTAGCTTATCACCAGACTGCCTCCCCAGGTTGTGCCAAGATATGGTCATGTGACGAAAACAGAAAATGTGTGTCCAGTGCAACGCATAGAACGAGAACCAGGTACTTCACTAATCGATTCCGGTGTTTAGGTCAGTTTTCTGTAGCATGAAACGGCTTTTAAAGGGCAATAATCACCCTCCATCCCGCCGCCAGGTGAGATGCTAGTTAACGCACCCCACCTCCAGCATCTAGTTCAGTCTTACTAACAGTTCACTAGTACTGATTTCTACACTGGATAGAGATAACAAACAACGATGAAAATGTTAGTCTTGGACCACCGACCTTTGGACTGGCTGTTTGAATATCCGGCGTGCTAACTAGTACATCGCACCCTTGCACATTTAAGTAGAAAAAAGTGAACTCAACTGAATTAACCTGTTTTGTATCGGCGAACTCGACCACTCGCCGCCACGTCATCTGGATTCCCACAGCGCGGTTTCTTCATCACACGGATAGTGGCACTGTCAAGTTTTCCAGTTACTTTGAGACCAGCAAAACGCTGAAAATTCCTGATTGCAGAGTCGACATCATGATTGCCTGACCTCGAGGTCGAGAGATAATGGTACTGGTTGAGGAAGTTCTACAAAGGAGACAGTTTAATAGAAAAGGAAATATTACAAAAATAATAGTTTCATGTTAAATAATTCCCTTGATCATATTGGTTTAATCGACTCACTGCTGCAGACCGAATTGCATGATATCGGAAGAACAAAGCTTAATGTTATTCAGAAGGAATATGATATTATTTTTAAAGATTAATTTATAGTCCGATTGGAATTCTACCATTGCCTTACAAAAGTGTATTAAGGTTGGCTTAGGTCTATAATTAGTTTTTTTTCCTCAAACCCTTTTCCTGCTGCGAGTATCTACACAACGTCCAGAATTTAAAGAGAGTCAACCAAATAAATGAAAAAGTAATAGCACCACGCTAAACTAACACTAATTTTGGATTCACCAAAAGACCGTCAGAGGTCACAACCGACATTCACTTTACTTTTGCTTTCTCCCAGGAAATTTTGGAGACGTACAGCGTTGTCAACGCTTTGATTTTTTTTTCTAAACATATATTTCTTTTGTCCTTACCAATGCCAGAGTCTCATCATCTTCGGCATAAGTGAGGGCCAGCGCCCCAACAACCGCAACAAGCAATAAGCACTTCATGGCGTTCAGGAAAGAGTGGAAATGCTCTCGGTAACATGCAGGGATGTAACTTTCGATTATATACCCTTCGATTTTAATTCTCCAGCAGCTGATGATATTCATATCATTCTCAAGTTTGATCAGAAGGCCATCAGTCTCACTGCTGTTCCAATCTGCCTTTTTAAATGACACGGTATTGCATTTCCCCAGGTAAACAGTGTTCAAGGTGCATTTTCGCAGATTCAGGCAATATATTAAATGAAGCGTCGCGAGTACTGTTGTTTGGACAACTAAGAAGAATTGCGATTTTCTTGTAAGGTAGCAGAAAAAATATATCATATTTTTGGTGTTTATATTGGTTTTCTTCGTTGTCTTTCTTTCTTTCTTTTTTTTTTTTTGCTTTTTGGTGATCTTTTTTCACGCAAACCATTTTTTGGTGTTTTTGCACTTGTGAGTAATATGATGTCAGTTGGTGCGGTTGACCTAGAATCATAATCCTTAAGGTTACGTTGCTACAGATTACAGCACGATATTAAATGAAACATCGCAAATATTATTGTTTGCAGTAATGACAAGTATTGCAACCATCGTCCTGTAAAGAAACGGAAAAAAATAGAAAAATAGGGATCATGTTTTTTTTTATTATTTTGTCATTCCTTTTTTGTTAATGTCGTATTGCTTTTTTTGTTTTGCTTTAGTTAGTTTGCTTGTATGTTTGTTTGTTTGCTTTTTCGTTTGCTTTTTTGTCCTAGTTTTGCACCCGAGTGTGTTATGGGATGGGGGTTGGCGCGAATTATCTAAAATCATTCTTTATGGTTGCTTGTATCTTTTCTTTTCTTTATAATTTAAAATATCTGCAAATATCTTTGAAAAAGGGAGAAACACAATTACGTCAAATACCTAAGAGTTAACAGTTGTGTGATGTTAAGCTGGTACAGTTGCTTTGAACAGCCTTGGTTTGTTTGTATGTTTGTTTTTTCGCCTAAAATTTCTGCGTTATTGTTGCACTCGAGTGTAAGTCTTGGTTTGCATTAGTTTGACAAAATAGGTTTGCTCGAACTAACGGGATTCAGAAACAGTTCAGTTCAATTCAATTCAAACAATTCAGCGTTAAACAGTAGGTAGAAAGAAATCTCTAGTACAATCTCTGGCTCTATTATACTCCAGAATAAAGTTTTCAGGGTTCCAAAGGGCTTTGGGGCTCCAGGATTCCGGTCTAAAAAGGGAGGGCTGCAGGGCTACAAGACGTAAAATTCGGGGCTCTAGAGTTCTGTTGCTTCACCCCAGGGCTCCATTTAGCCAGAAACACCATTTTTGTTCGAGAGAGGCTTTGGGCTCCGGTCTCCACGAAAACATTTTGAGGGCTTCAGGGCTCCAAGGACCCCTTCCTCCCCCCCCCCCCCCCCCCCCCTCTTTGGGACCCTGAGTTGTCGAGGAAATATGCTTCCGCCAGGTTGGTGTCCAAAATATGAATTAACATTCCTAGATTCTATTCAGGATTATTTGGACGACACTTTTACATTATTATCGTACACTTTACAAGAAACTTAAAAAGTAGAATGAAAATATTGGTTTTAAGACATTTTGAGAAATCCTTTGATCCAATTGGTTTATTAGCCTGAAGAGAATTAATATATCAACATGAAATTTTCCATGAAACGTTTTCTCAGGCTAATTTACACTAGAGCAAAAGTCACCGGACTCGTGATGAATCCAGTGATTTTTGGCACCAGATTCGTTTTCGCGTTTACACACAAAGAGTCGAATCCGTTGCCAAAAATCACCGGATTCATCACGAAGCCGAATACTTCCAATACGATAAAAAAGCGGTAATTTGAATCCGAGTACTTTCAAATCCGGAATTTTTTGTCGTGTAAACGGGTTTTTTAGTCAATCCGAAGACTTTCTACGGCTTTTACGGCCTTCGCGTCTTGATATCGTACATTCTATTAGCAAGTTTTTCCTTAGTATAAGAACTTATGGTAACACAGAAACTGATTTCGACTATATTTAGTCTGTTGGCTGACGAACTGGTTCGCTGGCTGGCTGACAAATGTCAGTTTGTTGTTGTGTCTTAATCTTATCCCGACCGTTGTTTTTGTTTTCAGTGAAAGCTGATATGAGCAAAAGAAGGTTTCCTCCACTTTGCCTAATGCACACTTTTAGTTAGAATCACTCTTTGAAACAATCACCTATCTACGGCTGTTTTCTCAGGCTAAATACTCTGTAATGTAAACGCTTCACGAATACGAACACGTAAGATGTGATGAATCCAGATACATTTAGTGTATTAAAAGAACAGCTTTCTGGTGGCCTTTGTTTATGTTTTCGAATTTTAATGAAATCCCATAAAAACCTGCAATAGGATGCACCGGGTTAATGAGGACAACCTTAAATTCATTTCTCGTATATGGTTGCTTGTATCAGTTTTGTTTTTAATTCAATATATTTGAAATGGAAAATATATCTTTGCTAAAAGGAGAATATAATGAAAATTACGTCAAATATCTAAATTAAAGCCAACCAATTATAAACCTTTGACAATTGTATGATATTAAATTGGTACAGGTGCTTTAAACAGCCTCGGCCCTTTGTATAAAGGGCTGATTTTTAATTTCTGCTAAAAGTCCTTTTGTTTTGCAAAATTTCCACTTTTGCAAAATTTCCAGTAATTGAAGAAATAGCAATGAGAGAAAATCGTATTCTGACATTTAGTATATACTCTGAGTCTGCCGAAATCGTCACATCACATTTTAGTTTGGGGGGCGTTAAAAGCTAACCAATTATAAACCTTTGGCAGCTGTATGATATTAAATTGGTACAGACGCTTTGAACAGCCTCGGTTTGTTGATCTTGCAACACCATAAGAATTACAAAGAAAGATTCTTTACAAGTGATGGAAAGGAACAAAACCTAACATATCAAAGGTATCACAAGTAACGATTTTCGGGGTGTCAGTAAAACACCGACTCGGGGTCGGGGTCGGGGTCCATTGTTCTTTTGTTTCGTTTTCTGTTGTCTTGCCCTAACCAAAAATAAAACCGAAAACGAAACAAAAGAACAATGGACCCCGACCCCGACCCCGACCCCGAGTCGGTGTTTTACTGACACCCCGATTTTCGTGCGTTATTTTTGGATGGCTTGCACGTGTGACTAAGATTGCCAAAAACACTTTTACACGGACAATAACACCTCTTAGTTGAAGGTGTCGGTTATTTACGGTGCAAAGAATAGCTTACATGGAATTACAGTAAAATTCGGCTTATCTCAAACCCAGGCTTTCTCGAGTATCCTGCTATCTCCAACTTACTATAAAAATGTTTCCCTTCGATGTCGTTCTCCAGTAAGTAACTAATTGCCATATCTCACACTTCCGTTACCTTGAACAATACATTTCCCCTTGCATGTTCCTTGTAGTGCGAGCCTACCGTACCTTCGACAAAGAATCTGAATTGTAAATAATACGAAAGATCTTTATTTCGTTGTTTGTTTATTTATTTTTTGTGTGTGTGGAAAAAAATAGGATGCCGTTGGGACGCAAATGAAAGCAGTGACGAAATTTTGTCAAACAGCTTCTTATAAACCGACTGAGGGTCTCTGGGGAATTCTGGATAGATCGCTCTTATTTTTGCTGTTTTATGAAAAACCCAATAGACTATACATTTTTTGTCAGCTTAATTATTGCAGAAAATGACTTTTAACTCAAAAAGGGGCAAAAGTTTAACATGTTCGGAAAATGGGAAGGTTTTTTCACACGTACATGCCTTCATGGATCTAGTTCCACTCCCTCCAGAAACAATGAAAACAAAAAGACTAACACCGTATTCCCTTTTTGACATCTCTGGCTAAAAAACAAGGTCTCATGTTTTTGGCAAGTGCGTTTGTTCTCCTTTTATGAGCAGATGAAGTCAGAGAAGACAAATACATTAGCACTTCGCGTGGAAAAAAGGTCTGGCTTTAAAACGAAAAGAGGGATTAAAAATTCGCAGACAGGGTATTGTAGAACAACTATCTGGCAACAATCGTGCCAAATTTCAGCCAAATTGGTCAAGTGACTGTCGATTTGGAGTTAAAAACGTGCGTACAACTCGCCAAAATTTTGCTTTCGAGAAAAAACGAAAGTGTATTTTCTGCGGCGTCTTGCCAGTAGTGAGATTATGGCACCTAAATCTCCAGTAAGTTCTATTTTGATCAAACAGAGAGGGATCAGCTTTCTCAAACAATAGAACTTTGACAGGTAACATGTAACAGGAGCAATCTTACGCGGCGAGCGGGCAGAGAATAATTTGTTTGTTTTCTACTCACCGCTCTCGGACGTGAGAAAACATTCGTCATTTTCGTTTTATTGACGAAATATTTTTCCTTATCGCAATCTTTATTTCATGTAACAATTCAAATTTGTTATAAATATTTCCTGAAATGCTGACCAGGTTGATAAAGATGCCGAAAATCACGGCAAAATCCAGGGGAAATCATCCACGCAACCACCTCTCCTGTCGATCAGAAATGAACCCTGATCGCTCACTGCCTATTCTTTGCCAATACCTTTCTTTTCTTTCATTCTTGGTTTAGAAGACACAACCTTTCTTTTTAGGGGAAAGAAAACTCTCATTACCTCGTAAAAAATAACTAATAAGTCTAAAACAAAACGCCCTTTCACTTCACGTGACCAAGTTAATCAGGCGTGGTAGGACTTGACAGCGATCAATTACCACAAGTAACAAGGAAAAATATTCTTATTCCTAATAACTCTCTACTGAGCCAGTATTTTCTTCTAATTTTTTGTTTGAAGGAATATTCTCGAAGAGATTTATCTCAGCATGTAAAAATCTCATTTACGAAAAAATGACACTTTTTTTCCGTGGCTGATACCTTAAGGACGCTCGCGCCCAAAATCTTCCCACATTCAGATTTTTCCAAACTTTGCTGCAGTTAGATAGTGATCAACTCATACAAGGAATAAAAAAAGTTACGCGGAGGACTCTAAATAATGCTGATTTCTTGATTTCATCGCAAATAGGCCTACTTAGTACAATTTTGCTGGTAATATCGTTTCTTCAGGTAAGATTAGCCGCACAGAAGGATAATTGTAAGTCATGTATACCTGCATTCGTAGAAAAATTCGATGGTATTTGAGTAGAAATAGCAATAAAATTAGAACTTCTCGCTATCAGAATTTTTTTTGTTTGTAGACAAAATGTAGAGAACCAGTAAACGAAGTGATTTATCGAAAAAAAGAATGTGGTCTCCGTGCATTTAAGAGAGTTAAGCACGTTTATGGATATAAAATACTCACCATCACTGTATTTGTCTATATTTCTTACTCAGCGCGCCGAGCGCTCGATGCATAACGTGGCGTGACATTACGACGTGAAGTACGTGCGCAGTGAGGATGCGAACAACCAATTAGCGCGAACGTCTTTAAGGAAAGAGGAAACCTACATTTCATTTCTATAAAATAATTTACATTTAGCGCACTGCTTCTATATTATCATATGCGCCTTATTTGTGTTTTTTTTTCTTTAATTTGCAAACCTTTACGAAGATCGTACCCTACAAACAGATTGCAAAATTGGGCCATATAATACCCGCCCAGCTAAAAAAAAGAACGTCTACCCGGCCACAAGAATGCAAATTCAAACGGAATTGTCTAGTAAACGGACGATAATTTCGTACAATTTTGAAGCAAATTTTGCTCTCGAAAACCAAGCCAGCTATTTTACATTTGACATGGTACTTTTTCTTGTTATTTTCGAAAATAGTAATGAATTCTTCCAATAAAATGTTGCGCATTTGAAAGATGCATATCAACTTCTGAAGTCTTTTAGTAAAACGTTTTAGCCATGGCTGCTCTCGAATAAAAACCAAGCTTTGAAACATTGCTAAACAAACGGCATTAAAAGGAACTAAATGAGCAACGATCGTTTCAGTCCTGTATTTTGTTAAAATGAAATTAGTGTTCAATGTTACAACAGCTTACAATAGCAGAACAAAGCAACCAACAAGTGCGTATATGTACAGCTGTTTCAAATGTCTGTTACATACCAACTTTGTTTACCACAGGGACCGAGGACAATGAAATGGGAATAAACAGGTATATGAGATTTAATTTTACCTCACTGAAAATAATATTGTATGTTCTTAGCTGCAAAATTGTTTGTTTCGTTACTAGTAGGCATTCGTTGCTATTTTTATTTTTTATTTTTTTTCCTCTGTCGTCTACTTTAGGTAAAATTGAAGTCCCACATTTAGTGTATAAAGTTGAAAGAAAAGGAATTTATTTATGGTTAAAAATTGTACCTGTGTCCTTCATTACTGTTTGTTTGCTCAAATGTATGTAAAACATGTTAGGGGGAAAGATTTGTATTGACAGTGAAAATCACAAAAGGATACAGAACAGTGCCCAGAAGTTCTAGCAAATGTAAACATAGCCCTAGCTTTTTCAATTTAACATCTTTACACAACTGTGCTAAAGAAAATAAACTTTGAGCCAATTTGCCAAGTTTAAGCTAACAAGATTGCAGTATAAAAGAGCACCTTCATAAATCAATACACACCATTAGCTCACATGTGCAATCAAGATGTGGACACTACCGCTTTTCGTATTAGTGCTCGGGGCTTTAACTTCTTCGAAAGCTGAGGACGAAGGAGACTTTGCTTTGGTAAGAATAAGCAAATTTGAAATTTGTTTCATTTATTGGAGTTCTTGCAATGTCAATGAAGATGTGAATAAAAACTTTCAAACCAGTATGATTCTTTTTCAAGTCCCGTCTAACTGAATTCCAACTCGTTTAGGCCAAAAGCGCTGAAGATAAAGATTTTCTGGCAAAAAATTCAGCACAAAAGAGATACTACAAGACGTGTAACGTGTAATTTTCTCAACATATTCGTTCATGGTTGTTATTGTACAGTAACAATAGTCAGTCTTTTTAAATGATTAATTTAAACGGAGTGAAGGAAATACGGGAAAATCAGCCAGAGATGTTTCTCCTATTATTACAGTTTGTGATTTAAAAAGAATTTCATTTCTATTTACTTTGCTTCAAACACGGCTCTAGACTTTATTTTAGCGAAACTGTATATTTCTGTTCTCCATTTAAATTTTTCTGTAGAAATACCTTAATCAGTATCAGTATCTCTCAATGTCACGATCCGGAAACCATGATGTCAATCAGGCCATCCGTAACTTCCAAAGCTTCGCTGGTCTGAAAGTGACGGGACGCCTGGACAGAGCCACTATCAGGCAGATGAAGAAACCGCGTTGCGGCATGCCTGATAAAGAGGTTGGTGGTGACCGTTTTCGACGTTATGCAACGTCGGGAAAATGGAGGAAAAAACATTTGACGTACTTCGTTCAACATGGTCAAGATCTGAGCGCCAGCCAACAGAATCGTATCTTTGCGAAGGCGTTGAAGTACTGGGCTGACGTGTCAGGGTTGTCGTTTAGCAGAGCAAACAGTGCCCGTTCAGCCGACCTTAAAATTAGGTATTTGACACTGTATCGATACGCACGAAACCTTACATTAAATGAACTCCGGTTCAGACTTTCCTTGTTGGTCTTCTGGGACGGAGAGAGGGGCCGGATTCCGCCCCTCCCCCAAGCCTTGTAAACTCCGAAAGTGATAAAGCTGGGACAACAAAACCAAAAGTACGTCCAAAACTGTTTACAACGTGATCTTTTGACGTCATAAAATTTGGGAATAACGTCGAATGGTGGCTTCGTCATCATGTGTGATATCCAAGTTGCTTCTATTTTTCTTTCCTTTTTTTATGAAAGGGTCGCAAAGTTTAGTGGCGTTTACTTGAACTAGTAATAAAAGAGTTAAAAGTAACGTCAGACTACCGTTAAAGTTACAAGAGTAATTCCACAGCTGGGCCTGGGTTCAGTTGATTCATATTGCGCTCATGAAATATTTATCTCTTCCAGAAAAGGATTACTTCCGTGACATTTTAATCCCAACCCCGCTTACTTTTCCCACCCACCCCTTCCGTAAAGGCGACAGCTAAACTTTGCTGTTAAACGTCAGCCATAAGTTTCATCTCTTTTCATTTTATTATTTTCTGCAAGCGACCTAATATTCCGCACAAATTCATTAATGACAACGTTACTGTAAGTGTTGCTGTTTTAAATTGTACTGTTGCAGAACGGCGCTAATGTAATCTCTCACTTCTACAATTTTAGTTTTGGAATCGGACGTCACAGAGGGACTAGCGCCGAAGGAACATGTGGAAGTCCATTTGACGGAAAAGGTGGAGTACTAGCGCATGCGTACTTTCCTTCGGATGGTCGTGCTCATTTTGACGAGAGGGAAGATTACACTGATGGAACGTCACGTGGTACAAATTTGCTGTGGGTTGCTACCCACGAGTTTGGTCACTCCCTTGGTTTGAAACATTCCAACGTGAGAGGCGCCATCATGTATCCATATTACACTGGATACGTGGCCAACATGAAGCTCCACTCTGATGACATAAACGGCATACGGTCTCTTTACGGTAGGAGTTGTTAACAAATAATTAACAATTATCCTGCCAAATCGCGCGGAATATCACCTGATACTTAGCCGACGAGGCCGAAGGCCGAGTTGGCTAAATCAGGGGATATTCCGCAAGATTGAGCAGGATAATTGTTTTATTATTCAACAAATTCTCATCGAATACAATTTTCAGAATGAGAAAAACTATGGTTCTATGATGAAAACGCTAAAAGCTAGCAACACATAATAAAAATCAAAACAGGACTTCAAGAAATCGAAGTTTACTACCGTTCACTTAAAAAGACTTATTTACAAACTCATGTTTGGAAATGATGTGACAAAGTAAAAATATATTGCTACCTTACCGAGAATAAGTCCTCTTCCTGTGAATTAAAATCTTTTCAACTTTACAAATTTCCGTGAGCACGTGTTCTGCTTCGTTCGCAATAGCATTTTCTTGGTTGAGTTCTCACTATGAAAATTCCAAGTCAACCTCTGGATATCTTTGTGAGCTGAAGCAAATACTTGTTGACTTTTTGAGAGCATTTAATCGTGGAAAGTTTCTTCCAGGGAGTTAAAATTTCCGGAGAACACTGTTAAACTGCCTCGCTTTTCAAAATGGTCGCCAAACAAGGAATGAAAGCAAATCTGCAGCGCACTTCCAAATATGGTCTTTTGCGTATATCGCAGGATATCTGTCATCTACGGATGACAGATATTGAGGGCTTCCTTACCATATATGGGCATAGTGACAATTTGTTGAATAATAATAGTAAATAAATAACCTTACTTAGGCGTCAGTAGATTTACCACTTTATTCGTAATTGGGGACACTATAAATCTCTAAAAGAGAAATTAGAGCAGTTTGCAAGTGTCGAAAGTAATGTTGTGTCTGCTTTGGTTTTGCTTTGCTACAATATCTGATTGAGTAAAAAAAAGCTCGCGCCACTTTCTCGATCAATCAGATATAAAACCAAAACCAGTCGTCTCTTGATCGCACTCATTTTCCAGCGCTTATCGCTAACTAGTTGTATTTGCTTCGTTTTCTCATTTGTTCATTTTATTTTTGGTTAATGATTAGCTTAAGTAATCACTTTGGTTTTGATTTTACGACACTCATTTGCAAACCGCTCTATAAACTGAACATTAAGTTGAAAAAATCTTAACTGGGGACAATGTTAATGACAAATGAAGTTTTCCACCTTTTTAAATGTCTAAAGAAACTGCGCTCTGTAATTAATTGGTCGATTGGTTATTTAAGCAGTATTTCATTCATTTGACAACACAAGAAAAATTTTGTCACATTTATTGGATTCGTTTTTTCAAAGCATGCATTGCTCATGAGCACCTCATAATATTACTTTCCGTCGAAACAATCTCAGTTACGATTTTCCATATATTCCAAGGGAACCTCTTTAACTGGAAGTTGACATCCATTGGTACTCCTCACTAAAGATAATTCGTTTCCCATGGCCATGACAAAGCTAGAGGCAATAAAATGTTGTACTTGGTGTAGTCCTCAATAGTTTTTGTTTAGATGTTTTTACCACCGTGCTTGTATGTCTTTGCAGGATCTGGAGGAGGTGGCGGAGGAGGTGGAGGTGGCGGAGGAGGAGGCGGCGGAGGGGGTGGTGGTGAGAATTTGATTTTGAGATTTTTTATTTTTAATTCATTTCGCCTGAACCCAGTGTGAAAGAACTGCGGGAAAAGTTTAAGAGGTATTTGACGTGAAAAACTTCATTAATGAAGACTAGGGTCTATTGCCTCATCCAATATTTGTCTTCTGTATTAGTTTCAATTATGATCCTATTGATTGTTGCACACCCATTATCACCCTGTGTACCAAACTCATCGTCGACGACTTTCAATACGGTTTTTCTCTTTGATTTCAACCGTAGAAAAGTTTATTTCAACTGAAAAAGGAGGTTACATATGCTAGAGTCAAACTAGTATTAAAATCGGGAAAAGTCTTTGATTACTCATGTGCCAAACAGCAAAAAACACAAATGAATGGTATAAGATTCCTTATTGAAAAAGTGTAAGCTGTGGATCACTTGCCATTTCTTCCCCCACTGTGAACTATAGGGAGTGGAGTGACAATGGTCCTTAGACTGCAGTCATTTAATTCAGTTAACGCTCGTTGCTACCGTTATTGTCTCCCTTCCATTTCTTTTACAACGCAGGCTGCAGTGACAAAGATAGGCGTTGCAGTGGTTGGACAAGGTATTGCAGTTATCACCGTTATGTCAGGGAGAACTGCAAGAAGACATGCCGACTCTGCTAAACCCGAGGTTAGCACAAAAGCCTGAAGGTTACTACTGCCACTATCCTGCGAGAAGAATCGAAGGAGAATATAAATTCATTAATAGAGAAAACGGCGGCTTTCCAAAACTAAACGAAACAAAAAAAATAAAAAAAAACAAAACAAAACAAAACCAAAGTAATCCGACTTTAGTCAATTGCGATGACGCCAATAACATCATGGATAAGTCAAAATGTAATCATAGGAAAACGCGTGCCACAAATCAAAGCTACATGTTTTGGTCCAGTGTAACGTGCATAGCAGAAACGACAATAGCTGTGACTCTCTTTCGACTTGTCATCTTTCGACATGCTATGCAAAACGCTGAAAAACCGTTAAAGCTGTCAAACCGGCAATTTTTTCCGCTTTTTGACAGCAACAAACAAGTAAACAAAATTACTGACATCAAATTCCTGAAGAAGAATGTTGACCTTACACGGCTCCCAATTTACTGGATAATAAAAACGAGTAATTTAAATTTGTGATCTTGATCGGCTTTCGATCGCGACTGAACGTTTCCATGGAATTGGGACTCTTTAACTGTTTGCGAGACGGAAACATGAAAAACAGCGGCCTTGTCGTTCACGGAATGGCATGCTGATATTACAAACCTTTGTTTGAAGACTAAATTCGTCTGTGCTTTCAGTTTAGACATAGTCTTGGTTACCTTGCATGCAGAAAGGTGGCATATTAAGACATTCTCTATGCACGTATAGCAGGTTATAAACAAAGTGTAGACAAGCAAAGCCAAAGACAAAGCAGACGCGAGTTCCTTTAATTTGGCACTCCGGTGAATTATTAACTCATAGTTAATAAAAGAATCTGGTTATGAAGCTTAGCAAAGTCCTTTGTTTTATGTTTTTGTTATCGTTTCTAGCCTTGACCGTGCACAAACAACAATATGTTTTGAATTTTACATGAGCAACTAACCAATAAAAAATGTCACAGCTAAGTTATTCAGCTAGAGTGTGCGAACGTAAAACAAAAGTTGTGCACGGTCGTAGTACTTTCAACATAAATTGCAGCACCTTTGTTTTGTCCTTTGAAACACTCAAGGTTTCATAACCAGTCCCTCGAGTAACTATGATTAACTCAATAAATTTAATTCATTTTGCAATATATTCCGAAGTTACATTTCGATATCGTGGTATGTTTCTTGTTGATTCCACAGTGCTTATACAAATTAGTGCATTGTTTCTTAAATATTGAGTTGCGATGTTCATTTCTCAGGTTTTCGACATATTTTTACTATACTTCCCTTCATAATTAGTGCAATTGTTAGATTTAATTAACTTTAAACTAGTTTTAATGCACATTTGAAATTGTTATGACTGTAGTCGAGTTAAAGTTTGCGCAACTGAAAAATCATCATCATCATCATTGTTATTATTAGTATTAATTTATTTATTATTATTATTTATTACAGGTTGATGTCGGAAACATCAAACATGTCATAGTCGTTTTTAACTACCAAAAATTATTATGTAGTTGAATTAAGTTGAGATGATTAGTTCATTAAAGAGTACTTGCAAAGATATCAGTCTACTTTTCTTGAACCCTCCAATTTGCTTAGTAACCTGATTCAGGGGAGAGGTGAGAGCGGAATCTGGACGTATCGTCTTTGGATTTTTAAACAAAGCTAAAGTCACCAAACTGGGTGACTTTTTTTCCTAAAATTTATCTGGAAACAATTTGGAGGTTTTAAAAAAACAATCAAGAAACTGAATCCAGTGTGGCAAATCCAAGGTGGTAGCCGTTTGTGGATATAACATAATTCTTAAGTCATATGACGTCATCAGTTCAAGTTGTGAACCTCAAAAGAAACACTAATGGGCGTAATATCTGTCCTCCAAGTTTTGTTGCCATAGTTTTAATATCCTTAATTGAAGTTATTGAGGGGGGGGAAAGGGGGGGAAGGGGGGGCGAAACTAAACAATAACCAAACTGTTAGCCTTTAAAATTAACTGGGTGAACAAGCTGCTCTTTATAAAAACCGGCCGGGAGGTCAGTATAGGGAAAAACTGTGCCCGTACTCAAGACCGAGGGCACAGTTTTTCCCTATACGGACCGACCTAAGCCGGTGAATAACGTGTTTATTTTTTTCTAGAATTTCTTTTAGGTGGAACGAGGCGAATTGGTTTGAGAACTGTTTGTAAACAGTCCTTCTACGTGCGCTAGTTCCTACGCTCAAAGTTAGTTAAAATTATTAAGCTTCTGAGAAAGAGCCGCTAGCAAACCGTAGGGATAATAGACTAACAATAAAACAGAACTGAAAATAATTATATCATAAAACAATAAGCGTTACTAGAACAAACCCCAACGTCTCATAGCAAGAATAAAGAAATAAGCTTTGTCTTGTTCAAAATGAAATCAGAGCGTAGTAAGGCAAATTAAACAGATGCAAACGTGAATAGCTTTCGACACAGTCAATTGAAAAACTCTGATCTATTAGTTTATTTTTACTTATTCTTAGATAATCCGAATGGAGCCCCCTCCTGCTCCTACGCAAGCTTTTTGACAACAACGTCAAACACGGTCTGGTCCTCATTCTACCCAACCTTCCGCAGTGTTTGAGAGAAAGAAGGGCTGTGAGGTTGCAAAAACCCCTTTTCCAGGATCTTTTTTCCAGCCGATTAAAAATATTTTAAATTATGCTTTTCGAATCGTGATTGTACGGGTGAAAGGTGTGGTAAATACAGAAAATCTCTTTTCTTTTCCCTAGTGCGCCTTTTTGCAGAGCTGACCCTCGTTCAACCTGTTAAGCGCGCTGTTGTTCTCATTAGACGACAGAGTTGACAACAGAGAGACAACAGAGAAAAACATAATCTCAGCCACCGTGCGATCAGCTTTCAAGAAGTGCCCCCTAATACAGAGCTATTTCTGCACGGTTTATGACTATGCAGGAAAAGTGGCTCTTAGCTAGCAAAGGGCTGCTAGAATCCGAAAGCAAATTGTGGGTAACCAGTATTTTTCCGTGATTATTAAGCAGGCACACTTCTGGAAAGCTTTAATACATATTACAATGTATGGTGTTTTTTTTTTTTGTTTTTTCAAATTTAAGCTTAATTATATCTCAAAAATGCGTGGTTACCCCGATTTTCTTTTTGGATTCCAACCGGCCCTTGTTAAGGTCGGCTTTTTCTGCATAGTCGCAAACTGCATAAAAATACCTTTGTATTAGTAAGTACCCGGTCACCAACAAACCCAAGTTTCTCTGGCCATCCCGAGATGCACAGAATGTAAGGGCGGTAACAATAGAAGGCATAATTCTTAATGAGTTAACTTGGTAGGAGGCAAACCTATCTATCTGTTTATTCGGTTATTATTATTGTTTTTATTTGTTATCAGACTACCTTTTCCCCTCAACCACACGGGAACGTGTTTTGACAGACGGGGAAGTCCCAATTACAAAAGAGTGCCTGATTCTCAGTGCAAACAATACCCAGACAGAGCCAAGTACTGGTGTGCGAAGAGGTGTTCCATTTGTAAGTGGAACTGAAATTATTTAATCCCTCAAACAGCAATAACAGCAACTCCACAAAAAAACGTCACTTTAAAGTTAGTTAACGATTTTTTGTCTAAAGAAGTAAGTTGCGATTATTCTAACTATTACTTTCGTTGACGTGCCTCCGCGAACTATCAAGAGGACGGGACAGTGTGAGAATACTCGCTGTTTGCATGCGTTGACGTTGAGCAAGTATGTAAAACTTTCGATATCAATCATGTTAATAAGAGTACATAAGGCACCGTCAGGGCTGCTGTTCTACTGGTTAAACACATATGAATTACCCCGTTATAATAAACCCTTCAAAGCAAAGCTCCCGCTACAACTGGGCCAGAGTTATAGTAAAATGTATGAGGCAGAACCCTGATATCACGAACCCCGGTACAACGAAATCCCTAATGCAACGAATACAATCCAAAACTTAAAATTTACCCTGGTAAAAGGAATACAGTTGAATGCCTATCCGATCATGATCAATAAAGATGCACACAGACACCAAACCATGAATTTTATTTAATTGCCCAAAACTGGGTAGAAGTTGCAAGATTCAACCGAATAGTGAGTGGTGCAAAATCACGGAGTCTAATTTTAAGGGAAAATAATTATTAGCTAAACAATGCACGCAGTCATGTTACTGTGGCCGAGGTACCACACGTCGAACAAGGTTGCACACTGAAAACCGTAGCGGGGTGTAAATACATGATCATCCGGTTACTAAAGGAGTGTGTAAATGATGATTACCAATGAACGTAGTAGCAGATGAACAGAAATCTTGTATTCGGGCTTCTGAAAAACATTGAAATTTTCTTTTTCTTTTTTTTTTTCTTTTTATGTTGCAGGTAAGGTGAGATTTAGCTCATTTCCAGTAGTTATTTTAGGGGGCTTTATTGTCGTTAGCCTGCGTGCAGACGTCTCCGATTTCCTTCCACCCGCGGAAAAGGGACGTCTGCGAAATGGCGTCGCTAATCGTGTTCCAATATCCTGCTGTTTTTCAGGAATTCGTGGAAAGTGCTTTTATTGGCTGCTTGATAATAGCCACTGTTAGAAACAACTCTGATTGGCTATCGTCGGGAAATGCTCGAGATAATGTATGCGATCTACATTTAGCGGGGTTTTCCATTGATAAAAACATGCCCGATTGTGTGTTGTGTTTCTCGACTATTCTGAAAAACAACGACAGAAACCTTGTGAAAAGTCGCAGTGAATTTAAAGTTCAGGAAGAAATCCTTTCTCTTCAGTTCATCGTACAAGAAACATCGCCATATATTTGTAGATCGTGCGTGGGAAAGTTGCGAAAGCGGAGAGGTCTTTAAGCCAACGTGAGAAAAATCGAGGACGAACTTTTTAGCGATTATAGTTCCAAAGCTTTCAAGGCAGGACTTACAGTAAAAAAAAAAAGATCGAGACACTAGGAAAGGACAACGTAGGAACTTCGGCTTCTCCCGAGAAGCGAATTCTTTTGGAGGAGTCGGTAGATCATTCGTCGAACGATCTCAGTTCGCTGGTTACGTCAGCTCCTGTGAAACCCGTTCGCAGTGCTTCTGTGAGAAAAATTCAGATTCCTCCTTTTAGTCCTGTTCGACCTCCAATTATGGAGCGATCAGAGGGAAACGATTCTGGCACAGAAAACAAAACTGTGTTATCATAATTTATGCGAAATTTAAAACCCGAACAGCAGGATGCTGGAACACGATTAGCGACGCCGTTTCGCAGACGTCCCTTTTCCGCGGGTGGAAGGAAATAGGAGACGTCTGCACGCAGGCTATATTGTCGTAAAGGCAGAGGTAAAACAATGACGCAAAAGATAGAGGCAGTAAATCTAAAAAAGTTGAATGTCATTGATGGAATATTATTTTAGTTCATATTTTACAGTAGGTAAATTTGGTTGGAGCAGACAAGTAAATGCAACAGCGAGAAAATAAAATTAAAAGATAACCCAACATGAGACAAGATAAGCCAATTTGAGAGGCAATTGTCTCTTTAAACAGGCCAAATTCTGCATATTTAAATGACGCTACCAGAATGCTAGTAGGAATTGTTTAGTTAGTCGAATGACCATGAAGAAGCTAATGAGATGTCATGCAGTAATAAATGTGATTTATCCCAGATCGTGCTTTGAACAAAACAACTCTCCTTGTTGCTGTGCCTTCTACATTTCCTTTTCGTATACAATCCAGTTGATTCTATTAAAACAAAAATTCTTATACTACTATATGAAAAAAATTAAACATCGCGCGAGCGTATCGAACGAGTAACGAGTATTTCTGGTTTCCTTCAGGGACTAAGTAATAATAGCGCACAGGACTTTGCAACCAAGTTGCAGTCGGTTAATTTTACTGATACTTGTCTTTACCCAAGACAACACAGCATTTATTCCATGCAATTTAAAAAGATCTAAGAAACAAAAGTAGCTAAAGTATCCTTCGCATCATACTTGTAAAGCTTATATTTACAATCAGTGTCTTTTCAATACTTATTTTACCGTCAAAAGATGAGTAAATAACAATCACTGAGCGCAAGACGGGAGAAAGCTAAGTACAAATTAATTGACTGTACTGACATTATTAAAAGACCAAAAACTAAGAAAGTGTTTTTACAAAATTGAATGTTGAAATACGACAAAAGTTTTATTTGAGTAGCTGTACAGATAATAATGTGATACTTAAGGGCTGAATTTTTGTTCGTTATTGTCACGTACATCATTTTGATAATTTCTCAGCTATCAGTGACATATCCAGCGGCAGTTCCACCTGACAGTTGTACAAATTTGATATTTCTCTGTAAAGCAACACTCCTTCAAGTTTTCACTTCAGCAATAAGTCAAAACTCTATTCTCTTTTTTCTTTCCCTTTTGAGGGGGGGGGGGAGGGAAGGGACAGAGATCCAAGCGCTGTAGGGTTCCAAATAGGTAGATGTAGATTACGGCTATTTGACCTTAAATAGTATGTTTATTTTATTGCTTTTATTTGGCGTGAAAAGGGCAAAAGTAACCGATATTGTGTATGACAAATCATCATCATCATTTTTTTTAAATAATGTTGGGTAGGGCTATAATCTTAGTCACATTGAAGTGAAACACGTTTTTTTTAAGGTTATAGAGCAAAATACCCTTATGCAGAAATCTCCCCTCCCCTCATTCTGGAATGAAATTAATTTTTGTGTCTCTTGTAACTTAATTTCACCATTGTTCGAGAAAGTGCAGTGAAAAGTGTTCCTACCAAGTAAGAATGTCACGAAGATTGAAGGTAGCATGCTTAGCTGCTCAGCACATAATTCCGCTCGTGCATTCCTTCGATACCCTCATTTAACATTGCCGAACACATACGGTTTTCTTGTACCTATTCGTTATTTAACGTTGTTTTCAATCTACCGGCAACTGGGCCGCCAAATTTGGTACGATGCAAGTCCAGCCAAAAAAATCACATTTTGATATGCTTTTTAGCTAAGTACTGTTGCCATGGCGACACGACTAATAATAAACCAGCATTTAATAATAATTTAATTTATTTCAATTTATTTTAAGAAAATCCAGTCATTAGATTTTATTCCACCATTTGTCTCGAGAAAACTCAGAAAAATACTGACTTAATTACGCTCTCAGATTTCAATTTTTGTTCGTAGGCGAGTTACGCGTGTGCTGAGTTAGTATTCTACTAAATTTCGTGAAATTCTAATGAGCAGTTCCGTAGAAATCAGTGCATTTCCACTAAGCCATGCAGTCACAATTTTCAGGTTAACTGGGCATGCGTTGCATTTGATAGGTTCTCAATCCATGCAAACAATGTCCCAGAAAGGCAAAGTATTTTTCAATAGTATTACTTTTTATACACCGAAAAACGAACGTTTTTTCAATTTTATTTTCACACATAACAAACTGTTTGATTGTTAAGACGGAAAATAACACTTGCACAATCTTCACTGGGCAACATAAAATGATTGCTGTATAGGTGCCATGTTTGTTTTTCTCAAAGCTTTGTGTAAGCGCCAACTGACGTCATCAGTACAAATCGCAAAGCGCGCGAAAACTGTGTTGAGACACCTTAAGGGTTTTTCTCATCGTCTCTTGTCATCGTCGGGTCGATGACCGTTTGTATTGATACACGAATAATAGGAAAGATAATAATTATTTAGCTGCACCACAAAGTGAAAACATACTGAAACATACTGATTATTTAGCTGGAACATATCAAAATACGATACTAGTATTTGCAACTACTCTGAAAGTTAAAACTGTGTAATGGTAAGATACAATGCATATGCTGTTGACACAGGCTTTTGAGTTTAGTTACCCCGCTTTACAATAGCTAGCACGTAACTAAACATGTAATCTGACTTATGGACTGACCCTATCATTATAAAAAGTGGGGAAATTTCTTAAGGCTCACTCAATTTTAAGCTTAGTGTGAAAGACACGACCATTAACATGCTGAATGCAGCTCTTCTTGTGGCGCTCCTTTTCGGAGTTGCGGTTTGTGAAGATGACCAAACCATGGCCTTGGTAAGGAATAACACTCATTCACTTAAGAATAAATATTTCGAAACTGTCTTTATGTCACTGGCACGGAACACACCTTTTAAAGAATGTATGGCAAAATAATTTATATCCAAGGTTTTTTCTTTTATTGAAGAGATTTCACGATAGGACAGTACTACGTATTTCGGAAACTTGTCCTACGGTATCAGAAGTCTTCACTAAAGTGAGATGGTAAAAAATTGTCATCATTTCAAAAAATATCTTTATAATCATTGTTTAATGTTTTCCTTTCTAACGTATTTCTAATACACTGATATTTATTTTACAGAAATTTCTCAGTCATTACCGTTACATATCATCCTCCCGAAGTGGTAACCACGATGTAGCCACAGCCATTCGAAACTTTCAAGAGTATTTCGGCCTTGAAGTCAGCGGCATTTTGGATGCGTCAACTGTCAATCTTATGAAGAAACCTCGTTGTGGTGTTCCTGATGCAAGTGAGGGCGGCGCGCGCAAGCGAAGATATGCTACCGCGTCGAAATGGTCGAAGACTCATTTAACTTACTACGTCCAGCCCGGCGACGATCTTCCTCACGTAAGTAGGATACAATAAAAAAGACAGACTCATAGGATTTACCGAGCAATCGCCACCATATTTTAACTGTTTAAGTGTTATAAAACCAGAAATTTTAGTGGTGACTATCTGTTGAATAGTTAACTGTTGTAGGCATTACAGTGCATACTAGATACTAAATAAAATAAGAAAAATAAAATTTCAAACAAGAAAAATAAAAACTAGAGCTGAAGAGGTAACGTTCTTGATCAAATGTTGTCACTAAAACGCTATTTTCTCGGTCGCAACAGATTCTGGAAGTTTTGTGCTTTTAAGGGTAACTGAAGGCAATGTCGTTTGTGCCTCTTTTTCAGTATTTTTTAATATTCTTTTTAATATCAACTTTTGCAGCGCTTAAAATTTAAGTGTCAGCTGTCAGGCAGAACCCCTCTCCCCGAAACAAAATACGCGAAATTTAAAAGCCTCTCTCATTACCATGCGTTAGGATCGACCAAAGTCTTCATGGGCTCATAGAGTTCCTAGATGTTTTGTTGATCATCACCTTTTTTCTTTTTTATTAGAAATTTGAATGAGGCAAGAAATAGCAGATTTTTAAACAATAACACAGGACGCCCATTTTCAGGTTCTTTTAAACTCTCTACCGTTGTACCACTATTAATGTTTGCATTCTATTGTTTTCTTTTTCATAGGATCAGCAAAGACAGATATTTGGTCAAGCGCTGCAGTTCTGGGCTGACGTGTCTAGTCTGACGTTCAGTGAAGTTAGCAGTGCAAGTAGTGCGGACATCAAAATAAGGTGAGTTAACCGTTTTGCCTCTTCTTTCTAAATAGCTTTTTTCTTACAAAAAAAAGGCATTTGACAGGGCCGTAAACCAAAATAAAGCAAATATTTCAGCCACACCTTTAAATTGAAATTGGCAATATTTCTTCTTTCCTGATTGCTTACTTAAGTACTAATATTGGTATTGTTGGTTAATTGACAATCATCATCATCATCATCACCATCATCATCATCATCATCATCATCATCATCATCATCATCATCACAATCACCATCATCATCATTATGCTTCTTTGAAGTGAAGTTGTTTTTCTATTTTACAAACTGTTAACAATACCGAGTTTTTTCTTCCTTTCTTTCTTTCTTTCTTTCTTTTTTCTTTCTTTCTTTCTTTCTTCCTTTCTTTCCTTCCTGCCTTCCTTCCTTCCTTCCTTCCTTCTTTCTTTCTTTCTTTCTTTCTTTCTCTCTCTCTCTCTCTCTTTCTTTCTTTCTTTCTTTCTTTCCTTCTTTTCTTTCTTTTTTCTTTCTTTTTTCGCTAGTTTACAACAGAGGATGGATAGACTACTTGTTTTAGTATCTAATTGTTATTTGACGTTACAAGGCCTACTATTTTAAGCTTTGGCAGGTACAGTCATTCTGGTACCAATGCTGAGCAAACCTGTCCTTACCCATTCAATGGACCTGGAGGCGTACTGGCGCATGCGTATTTCCCTCAGGATGGAAGAGCCCATTTTGATGAAGATGAAACATATACCCACAATACAGCCTCCGGCACCAATCTGCTGTGGGTAGCGGTACACGAGTTTGGACATTCCTTAGGCTTACAACACACAAATGTCCAGGGCGCCATAATGTACCCCTACTACACAGGATATGTCCCGGACATGAAGCTTCACTCTGATGACATTGCTGGGATACAAGCTTTGTACGGTAAGACAACAGTTTTGGAGGTACATCTAGGATGTTTAACAAAGAGGTCCAAGGGCATGGGGATGCCTTAATCCTTTAGCCCAGATATAAAAATGCATATTCGCCTTACTGTTCTCCATGCACTTTGTATGGAACTAGTAAGGAGAATTTGTCTAAATATCAAAGAAGACAGCTCATTCTTGGTGATCACTTTCTTTATTTTCATCACTTGAATGTTTGACAAGTAATGATAATGTAAAGAGAAATATATTTTCATCATTATTAGGGTGAAAAGGGTTAATTAAGACGGCGCAAATTACAAGAAAGTGGGAATAGTCTCCCAAGAGGAGGAAGGCGCCCTAATAGCCCCCTTGTCTCTCCCCTATTAGTATAAATCTACTAGCGTTCTATCACTAATGCTTTTCTCTGATTGGCTAAGCTACTCACTATCTATTCTGTTGTAGATAGTGAGTAGAGTGTTTTCCGCGCGCGGTGTGACCTATTTATATCATTTTTCAATAAAAACGTCTTAGTAGTGTCTGCTGTTAAGTTTTGAACGTGTAGTAGACTTATACTAAAACAGTTAGATTATTCGCTCTCGATTTCTACGCGTGATAGTTGATGAGGCCGAAGGCCTCATCAACTGTCACGCGATAGAAATCTCGAGCTCATAACCTAATTGTTAAATATAAAAGAGATTATCCTTTTAGTTCTACCAGTAACCATAGTAACAGAGGGAGATTCTAAACCATCACGCTATCATAGACCTACGATGAGACTCCTAGCGAGCTTGGACATTTACCACATTTAAATATTATTTAAATTCTTAGAATCGGTGACGTCTTTCTTTCTTTTTTTCTTTCCTTCCTTCTTTCTTTCTTTCTTTCTTTCTTTGTTTTTTTTCTTTCATTGTTTCGTCCTTTTTCTTTCTCAGTTCTCATGATGTCGGCGTAGTTATTGTTTCTAGTGTGTTCGTTGCTTTTTCATAAGGTTTTGAAATCTTTGCACCCTAAACCGTTTATATTTGCCACGACTGATTTGAAATTATTTATTCAGGTACCGGTAGTTAATTTCAGCGTGAATTTATGTATGCTAATGAAGATATAAAATATAAGCCTTGCGTGCTAGTCAGTATTCTTGCTGTTCAGACTTTTTCTTTTTATTTTATTATCTTTATCTCTTTATTCTTAATAGGTTCAAACACTGGAGGTGGTGGTGGAGTCCAGACTCCAGCTCCGACCCAGGCTCCCACTCCAGTGCCAACTGATTCAGGTGAGCCAAATTACGGGAAAATTAGAAAGGATGTGCTATTCTCAAATCGACCGAATTTGTCAATTGTTAAATATGATGCGTACCAAGTACTAAAATAGAAAAACACTGACATAAGTCACCAGCTTGGTTACCCTAGTAGGAGGCCTGGCTCTATTTAATTAGTTATTTATTAACCTTTGGGCGTACAAGGGAGGGGGCTGGGGTGGATACCACCCCCCCACCCATATTTTTTTCTCGAATTTATCCAAGATAATTTTTCAAAAGCACCTGCCGTTTTTCAGTGGCCGTATACATACATACCTCTTAGACACATTTTGACAGAGTTTGGTGAGAATCAGTTACTTTGAATACGAGATATGACGTCATAAGTAGCGGATGGTCAAGCCAATTTTTGAGAAAAGTGCGTGTTTTTCACCTATGTAGGTGATAAAAGCAAGAAATGTTGACAAAAAGAAGCAAGAGGCTTAATTATGTAATTTTTTTCCTTAGTCATGTTTTTAAATACTTCTGTTATAATTTGTCTAGTGTAAATAGTGTGAAGTTTTAACGAAGGAAGAGCCACCCTGTGGATTTCGTTAATAACCCATTATTATTACTATTATTATTATTATTATTATTACTATTATTAATTATGTCATATTCTACAAGTCTAGCTCAAAAAATTGTTACTTTCCAACGTTTTATAATAACTTCTAATTTTGGATAAAATCTAAGAAAGTGGTGAAGATGGCCGCCATCACAGGTCCCCAGCAGCTTTGCAACCCATAATATGTACCTCATCTTGTAGAGCACATCACAGGCTTTCTTTTAATCTATTAATTTTCAAAATGTTGTAACATATCAAAAACACAAGGGGGATTTCATCAATCCTCCCTTGTACCACGGTGGAGGTGTGACTTTGTTTGTGCGTCCAAGGGTTAATTATCATTGACATTTTTTGTTCTCAATGCAGGTGACTGCGATGACAGGTGGGGTACTAATAATTGCCAGAGTTTGGGCGATGATTATTGCCAACGATACCCAGACAGCACCAAGTATTGGTGTGCTAAGACTTGCTGGAATTGTAAGTTGAAGTGAAGTTATTAACACCATTGAGACGCACCAAGAGTTTCTTGGTGTGATACATGACGTCATACAATTATATTAACTACTATGGACAATGGTGCACAAGAAATAAGACAGTAGTTATTGTAAAGTAATTCCTATGTGTCCAATATGGATGAAATTTGATTTTCTTCATATCGAATGAACCTGCAGAGCATTACTAATATATGATTTCAGCCATCGCTCATGCGCGGTTGGTGAAGGATTATCTACATGACGGACATAGCAGCAGATGTGGAGAGATCTTGCATTTGCCTGTGAAAAACATAAAATAATAATAATAATAATAATAATAATAATATTAATAATAATAATAATAATAATAATAATAATAATGACAATAATAATAATAATAAACGTCTCTTTTTATATTGCAGGCAATGTGTGAATAAGGAAAGGCAACGAGATGCAGCTTATCTCAAAAGTAAACGGCAATAGTGGGAACTTATAGTAGTAGAAAAGCATTAAATTTACCTGAAGCAATAAAGGAACGTAAATACCAAAGCAAATATTGGTGTTTTTGCTGTGATATTACTTAATGTTACACAACAACAGCAGAAAATCGGTGGAGCAGAAGTGATCAATGCGATAATAAAACAAGCCGATTTCTACCCATTTGCGAGCCTCTACCGAAACCGACTAGTGAGGGTTTTCCTCTTTCTGCTTCAAAAGCCTCAGCTGATTGATCGGTTATCCTTATGGAAGTTAAACTGATAAAATTCAGACCTCCAAGATTTGGACAACCTGTCTCTCCTCCACTCGCAGGGTTTCTGATCGAACCTGAGCGCGGCATTCCACTGTCAATCAAACCTACACATTTTAATTAGGGCAATTTTAGTTTGCTTGAGTTGAATTTGTTTTGAGGTTTTTTTTTTCTTGCCCCAATTTATCTACATAATATCTACAGTGAATTAGATCTGATTTCATGGTCTGTGGCAACTATAAAAGCACACTTATTATAAAGCTGATTGGCTTATGGATGACTGTTTTTCACGCTTTCTTTTCGCAGTTGCTTCAGTTGCGAGTGAAAAATTCATGGTCTTTCGTTCACGAATCATTTTCTTATCTTTTTATTTTCTCTGTGGGTAATGAATAGGTAAAACTAAAGTTCGTTAATTTAAAATGCTTGTTTGTGTAAAATAAACACAAAAACCCGAAGAATGAAGCTATTTTTTAAAGTCCTTATTATTTATTTATTTTTATTTTTATTTTGTTTTTGATGTTCGGATCTCATTATAATTTTATCTTTACTTTCTTTTGTTGGGTTTTTCCAAACACAACGATAAAACAAAGCTGCTAGCCAAATTTGTCCAGTAGAATGATATGGCGCAAAACGAAAAAAAAATGACTTCTTATCTTGATCTTCAAGCAATTTTGTTTACTTTGGATAAAAGTTTTTTTTTATTAAATCACTTATTTCGAATCACAGCTGCTGAAGTGCGTCCTGAAGCGATGGTGGGAAATGAAACATTGAATCGTACATTGTTTTTAACTCCATGAAGTTATGCCTCGAACTTAAAATAGACAAAAATAAAGCACCATGGAATATAATAGCAAATATAACACCTACTTCGTAACTTTCTGCTTTAGCTTTCTGGTTTAGAGTTCAGCAGGAATCAATGCTTAGCTCTGAGTCAAGAAAGAATTAAATTAACCCTATTTTGCCTGGGCTTTTTTTTTTTTAGAGTTTCCGAGCCTGGGGGTGGGTGCCCCCCCCCCCCCCCCCTCCCATAGATCTCGAAAAGTATTAACGCTCTTGAGATGAAATTTAGCATGCTTTTAGCACTTTATTAGCTTAACCAATAGGGTTATGACCTGTCAATTATGACGTGTTATGACGTCACAATGACGTCAAAAACCATCTATTTTGAATTTTGAGGCCGTCATCGTGAATCCCGAGCCTGCAGTCATACAGTTGACAATGAGGACATCGAAAGATATATGAATTTGTTCTAAGAAACATACTTAATCAAAACAAGCCCAAAAAGTAAAGGATTGTCTTCTTCTTACAAATGAAGGGGAAAAGCTGACAAAAAAGACAGAAAATAGTCAACATACACTGCTGAATAGACGGTTCTATGGAAACGTCAACCATCATAGACACGACATTGACACAGGAAAATGTTCTCTGACAAATTTTAGGAAAAGTCACGAGATTTGGTGATTGTTCGTCTAACCGTTTAAAAGTTATAACTCGTTACTCGTTAAAATCAGTGTGGGCACAATGTGCTCCCCCCCCCCCCCCCACACACACACACAGGCCAAATAGGGTTAAATCTTAAATCTATCAGACAATGTTTCATCACATTTTCCACTGGCTAGCAGTTAGACAAATATCCCCCACGATAGAGCGCTTTTCAAACGAGTGTCGTAAAACCAAAACCAAAGTAATTACCCCAGCCAATCACAACAAACACAAATTACCCAATGAACCAATCAGAACTCGAAGCAAATACATGTAACCTGCGCCAAGGGCTGGAAAAAGCGTGCCAGCAAGTCGAGATTGGTTTGAGTTTTACTCCTGATTGGTCGAGAAAGTGGCGCGAGATTTTTTAACCAATCACAGGGCGAAGTAAAGCAAAACCAAAACAAAACGCAAATTACTTTCGACACTCAATTGAAAACCGCTCTTTAAGTAAAGCAGTTCATCTAAAACTATATCAAACTGAGAGAGATTTTTTTTCAATAAAAAGTTTTTAATGCTCACCGGTTATTAGCTGCGTTGATGACCAAACCTACTAACTCCCGTCTCCTTTCCACCCCCCCCCCCTCCCCCCCACTCTTGTGAGCATACCTAAACGTTATCCATGATTCTTCAATTACACTATTTTGACTCACAGTCTCCACAAACTACAATAAATCTATAGTAAGGTCAACACATTGTCATTGTGCAGTGAAAACGTTGATAAAGATAGAACTTTGTTTCCATATATAATTGTGCACTCACTATCTATTTATTCAGAGGTTTTATTGGATTTGATTTTCCTGGAAGACTTGGAGCTGACTAGAAAATGTTTGTTTCGAGATAATTTATTTTTATTTTGTAACCATTGTTGTTGTTCCCTTTTATTAAATACTTACCTGAAGGTTTCATTTTGCTGGGAAAAATTAATATCCTAGATTTCCCACCTCCTTTGGAAGAAGTGGCAAAACAAAATTATTGAAAGTCGATCAAGGAGTACAAATGAAGGCAGGAAAGGACGATTAAAAGCTATTGAGGAAATTAACTGTCAAACGTTTGTTAGTCTGACTGACCCTGTAGTACTGCAATTCGTCACGGCATCGCTCGGAGTTTCTAGAGATTGCTTTTAACTAGTCAATGTTCGAACAAAAAGCAAAAATGCATTTAAATCCCAGTTTTAAGTGTTTGAATTTTTTTTCATTTCATGAATTTTTGAATATCATGACGTACAATGTGCATGATGTTACAAGATCGGCCTCTTCATCACGTTGTCACCTTAATTAGACATTTGCAGTTTCCCTACTATTTTAATTTGAAATAACCTAACCCGAATAAGATTTCAATTCGTTTCTCGCAAATTCTTTCAGAACAGTCACATGCGTCCTTCAAAATGTTAGCTTATTTTTTTTCCTTTTCTCAGAGCCCTTCTCATAAACGGCAGAAGGTTATTTACTTTTTTTTAATTTTGATGCAAATAAGAGATGCGTTATTCGAAATTCTTATCATATTTGATTTGCTTTGCGATTCCCTGGAGTTGCTTTTAATTTGATTTATTTACAATTTTAAGTATTCTGATATACTTTGCCAAACACAGCAAGTAACACCGAGCTGCCATGTGCATTCGTCAAGGTCGGCTTCGCACAAAAATGGTTTTAACTTTCCTACCGGCAATATGTTTTTTAGGCCAAAGTTAATGATAAAAATAATAATTTGGAATTGCAACTGGTTCAACAAAATAAGAAATTGAATTAAATTTTTGGTTCATCTTCACGAACAAAGAAAACTTGTCCAAAAAATTAAGAGCAAAAAGAAGGAATGTAATATGCTTCAACTCACCTTAACGATTAGCTATATATATATTTCTTTAATCCGCATACCACTCAGAATTCAGGATACCAACTACTGTGACCAGCTTAGCCTCGAGTGCGCTAAAATCAACCTACCGTCTATTGAACAATGTTTAAGCAGGTAAACAGCTGGCTAAATGTTACACAAGAGAAAAGAACTTTAGTTTGCCAACCGTAAAATTGCTTTTCTAAACTTTAAACGTGAGCAACATGTATTATCCGGTTGTTTTAGTTTCGCCGCTGGTTTTCCATGCCGCAATTTGGGAGGAAGATGAAAGCGAAGCTGATTTTGCTTTGGTAAGTAAAGTTAAACAACTTTGAAGGTTCTCAAATTTTACTGATTTATTTTTCTTTCTTTTGCAAATAATGTTTAGTGTAACTAGCGTAACTTAAATGTTCAGGAGACCAATATACCCCAGGAACATTTGCTGGAGGGGCCCCTGAATTGGACCAGAATCGTTTATTTTTGGTCATGTTGGTGTTTCTAGAATTCACTTTTTCTTTTGAGGGTACCGATTCTAACGAGTGCTTATCCTAAAGTTCGGCACATCCTATTAAAAATCGTGTTTACAATCCACTGGATATTGATTATGCAGCTTTATTGCTTCCTGTTTAACAGCTGAGAATTATTTTTCAGAAAATGAAAAGCATTAGTCTGCTCAAAATTCCATTCCAGTAAGGATGAGAATCAAATTAACTGACTAAAATGTTTAGTTGTTGCCCCCTCCTGAACTGTAAGAAAGAACTTACCCCCCCCCCCGTGGGTCAATTTCTCTCTGACGACCTCAAGCCAAAACCACATGATAATAGTAATATCTTGAGGTGCAAAACCGAGGCAAATGAAAGCTGAAACTTCAAGTCATTAAAGATAAGATAGCGGAACATGACGAGAGTCTCTTTCCTGTAAACACTAGTAAACTTAGAACTAGACTAAGCTGCCACCACAATTTTAACAGTGGCCAAAGCCATGAGGTTAAGTCTGCCATTGAGAAGGATGTTGATCACTTTATTGAAGATCTGGACAGGGTATCTACCAAGTACTGGGCTACCCATAAAATTGGTTCGAAATATAAACCACCAGATGCCAGAAAAAAAGAAGGAACAGAAAACGGAAGAGAAACAAGAGAAGAGTTACAGCTTCAGATAACAGATGGAAAAGAGTACATGTTATATGTAGGTCCCTGGGAGGAAAACCTCTTGAAAACGACTATGAACCAGAGATTTATGGGATACTTCAACTGCAGTCGAATGAGGAAGAAACTTTGTCGCTAATTTGTTCACCTCAAACTACGGGCAAAGCTCGTTTGCGTGATCTACTGCATTCCAACTGTTTTTCTGGAGAAGCTGCTGAGCTGGCTCGGGACTTTTGCAGCTAAGTAAGCTCATTGGTGGTAATATCCCTACCTGTTGAAACTGTCCCTATATCATTCATATCACTGGATAATGTTAGAATTTTGTGTTTTTAGGAGCGAAGCTTGGATGCATTTACGTCAGTCTCAGTTTCCCAAAGTATAAAAATGAACACATATTTGAAATAAAACTTAAACCCCGCCTCTTGAGTGACTTATTTTACACAAGCGCCCCCTTCCCCACCGTTGCACTGACTTTGCTTTATGCCCCCCCCCCCCCCCCCCATTTCCTGACGATTATTGCACAGACCCTTGAGCACTGCGTTTCTTCTTGCTGATCGAACCAGTGAAATGTGAAATGTAATAATGTTGAAGTATTTGGCGTTTTTTCACTTTAAGAATACGAAACACAAGTACGAAACACAAAAAGTAACATGGAAAATGATGTTTAGCAAACATAGAGTGGCAAGAGTACAGTTCTAAAAAGGACGTAAACCATAGTTTATGCCCAGTTATGGCAGCTATGGCAAACACTCGTTGAGATACTTAAGGACCTCAACTTTGGAAAAGCTAGACTGACTCAGAAATACGGAACGGACCATCGATTAACGCCTTTAAAAAGACTATTAGTAAGCTAGATTAAGATGGTTTTGTTAACACCAATTGTAAAAACTGTATCGTATCCTCTTCTTAGTTTATTGCTACAAATTTTGCTACATAGCAACCAATCATACGTAATTTTCTACACTTTTTTACACTTTTCTAATTTTAGAGAAATGTAGATATTATCTCATGATTTTTATATAATGTTATCTTGTTTTGCAGTTACTAAATACAGGTATTTATTTTTTAGTTATAGTGTCCTTACTTTGTGGGCAACTGCTATCAACGATGAACACTTGTATCTTCACTTGTATGTGTATTGTTGTTTTATTTGAAAAAAAACGAATTGTAACTCCTTTGATTATGACATGTACAGTTATTGACTCTTTTCCTTTCAGAATTATCTCTCCAAGTTTGGGTACTTCTCGCAAACTAGTAGATCATCTAGCGATGACGCCACGTCATCGATTAAAGGATTCCAGAGGTTCTTTGGTCTCCCAGTGACTGGTGAAATGGACCAGGAGACCTTGGAAGAGATGAAAAAGCCGCGCTGCAGATTCCCAGATATTAAGCATGGAGGCAGTGGTACGCGCGTTAAGAGATACGACGCAGGGAAATGGAGCAAGACATCTCTGACGTACTATGTGAGTTACGGCGAGGACCTATCACACAGAGGCCAATCTTGGATCTTTGCCAAGGCGTTCAAGGTTTGGAGTGAAGCAGCACCAAAGCTACGTTTTACCGGGACTTACAACCTAAAGGAAGCTGACTTAAGAATCAGGTATTGTAAATTTAACCTTTGCAAATACTCCAAGACAATGGTTCGCAGTCAATGGGATTGAAGCGAACATATTTCAAGGATAATAGAAACGATACGTACGGATAGTTTTCCTTGGATTTTTTGTTTGTTTTTCTCTTTGTTTGTTCTTGGTTTTGTTTATGTTTTTGTTTTTTGTTTTTTAATCTGTTTCACGAGCCTCTCAGATCGGCTTGAACTTCGTTTTCGGAAAATTGTTAGCCTCACAGAACAAAACACGGTAACATTCGTGCATAATTCAGTTTGCATTAATTAACGTTATTGTTTATGAATCTGACGAACAAAATTATTCTTTCGAATGATAGTTTGGCAGAGGAGAGCATCGTGGGCCTGGAGAAGACAAATGTCCAGCTGACTATGACGGCAAAGGCCTTGTCCTTGCTCACGGCATTACTCCGCCTGACGGCCGAATCCATTTTGACGAGGATGAGAAGTTTACAGAAAAGGGAAGTTCGTTTTGGAGAAAATCTGAGAGTTTGCTTCACAATGCAGTCCACGAGATTAGCCACGCCTTGGGGCTGGGTCACTCTTAGGTAGCTGACTCAATCATGTAGCCACTGGCCAAAAAACAATACAAGCTACACAAAGATGACATAGATGGAATAAGGTCTTTATATGGTATGTAAAATAACATACAATGGTCACCCTTTTAGGTTCTTCAACTTTTTCCTCTTGTAAAATGTGATTGTAAACTGAACCACTTTCTTACAGTGTTGTATTTCAGGCTAAAAAAAAATTAAATTATTTATTCATTTATTTATAATTATTTCCCTTATTTATTGGCTTGTTTGTCTAAGTTTTACCTTTTTTCTTTGTTTCTTTTTTTTTTTGACATTTTTGCAGGTTGACGATTGCTGGTCTTATAGCTGCCTCCGCTGCGAATCGTGGCTAATGAAATCAGTTGTGCAACTTAATTTTCAACTGCTGTCAATAAAGTGACACTGGGAAATAATATCTGTTGGTTGTTATTGGTTTTGCCTGATATTCACTGCCCGAGCCTAATAATTCGACTCCATCGATACCAAATGTGTGTTTGTGCATTGATAATCACTCGTAAAAAAACGTAGACAGCTAAGAAACCTTTAAAGGCACTGTTACACGAAAAAAAGGCGCACCTCTTTTCAATTGGCCATTTGGTTAAGACGCGACTTTGGGGTGTTTAATCAAGCAATCAATTATTAGCCTAACAATTCATTCAATTTAGATCGTAGTTGCCTTCTATATGAGGCTTTACGGTCTCAGCGCGAAATAGGTGGCTTTCATTTACTAAAAAGAATACAACGCGAAGCATTCTGAAGTGAAAGGGGTAGCGGCTAAATCTAAGTATAAAAAAGTTGCAAAATTTCGACCCAGATGACAAAGCTTATAGATTCCAGTTGACTCATGACAAAAGAGATAATTACCACTGTTGCTTTATCTTTGTGCCATTCGAATGCATTCAAATGACACAAACTGGGCGGAAGCCCTCTGACCACTTACCCCCTACCCGCACCTCCATCTCCCCAACACCAACCGACGTCGGCATGAAAATCATGTGAACATTTTATTTGGGTATATCGAAATATATTCGGATAGCCAAGCCTAAAGGCTCTTAAAGAAACACACCCGCGTGGTATGACTGGGAAAAAAGCGAGAACATCTGGAGGCCGGAAGTCCAGTTGAAAATAATTATTTTGTTATTATTTCTTTTTTCGGTGCGATCTCGAATCCGGACCGAAACGCCAACTACTCCCCACGTAGCATTCCTGGAAAACTCAAGGATCACAATGTGAGTGCTCAAGCAGGTTTACCTGGAATTCATTTGTCAAAACATATCAGAGCTATATTTTTATTCGTCTGATCCTGGGTACGATAAATATAGCTAGTCCCCGATCATACGCTCCGTGCATATAACGCGAGTTTACGTTAAGTAAAGCAAAAAAATTCTCAAGTTTTCCCACACTTTTTGTCTTTTGTTCAGATATGGTTATTTTCAACAGCCGCCAAAACGACTTTTAAAATGCCTGTAGAAGTCGATTTACCGCCTCGCCTATCAACTGGCACACAAATGTATCCCTTCGTGAATATGATGCTCAGGCAGTTACGGGCTGCTGACTCAGGCAAGCAACCAAAGGGAAAATAAAACCAAAGAAAGGCTTAACTCCCTTCAACATGTTCAAGCTTCATTTAAAAATTCAGAGAATCCAAAACACAATTAGGCTCTCCTATTAAACGGTTTAGCAGATGTTCTTTGACACCAAAATACGATTTCTCTTACAAAAGAATCAAAGAAGGCAATTTAAGAACCCTGGACCTTAAACTGAGTCTGAATATTCAATAAGCGTTGGAGGTTTATTAGTTTTTCTCGACAAGAAAAGGACTGGTAGAATTATATGTAGATCATCGCAGTGAAGGTGTTTCAACCTAAGCGGTTGAAAAGAAGAAACCTGAAAAAATTGAGGCTCGAACGGGAATCGAACCCATGACCTCTGCGATACCGGTGCAGAGGTATCGCAGAGGTCATGGGTTCGATTCCCGATCAAGCCTGAATTTTTTCAGGTTTCTTCTTCTCAACCGCTTAGGTTGAAACACCTTCACTGCGATGATCTACATATAATTCTATCTTTAGCCGTAGTTCAAATATATGAATTTCATATATTAATGCTCAAGAAAAGGACTATTTGTGGGGTATGATTAAAGTAACAAAGATCCTACAGGCCCAGGCGCATTTTTCAAAGTCGGTTCGAGGCACAAAATTAATCTCAAGTTTTTTCTTCCACCATTTGTATTTGCTCCTTTGTATTTGCTCCTATTTGTATTTTTAACAGAGTTTATTAAAATTGACTCGCATTCGCTGGAATGCGTGGCTTAAACAAATTAAACAATCGAATGAGGTTTTGTCCCTAGGATTGTAAAAGTTAAGCTGTGTTTTCGTTTCATTAAGCAATATTTAACGAGCCTTTTCCACGAACAAGCAGCTGATAAAATTTTTCACAAGATAAAAACAAACAATTTAATAATATTATATCAGTTTTGTCCTGAGAATCAAACCGATCAGGATGTTTTTGCTAGTGATTTTTGCTTTGCTGCTAGTTTTCCATGCCGCTGTTGGTGCAGTTGAAGAGGATGACGCTGATTTTGCTTTGGTAAGGTTTCATGCACCTGACGCCATGGACTCTATCTTAAGCTACCAGCAATGGCATTGCAATTTCTTCTAAGCCAAAGTAGCAAAATCTTCTGCGGTCTAACAAGAATTTTCAGCAGGATAGAGGAAACCTAAAGAAATATGTCCAAATTATAAAAATCTTCTTCGAAGAAATTAGTCTAGTATATTTTAATTCCCTCCTACAGTTTTCAGAAATTTTAGGTCAAATGGAAGCACTTTTATCTGAAAACGTTTTCAAATTAATAAAAAACAAGGACAAATTTGTACGACTCAGTCGTTGAAACTCTTTTTTCTTTAAAAAGTAACTCGACTGCAGTAATTACTGTGAACGCATCCACTTTACGGAATCCCAATCTTACAAAGAACTTCTAGCACTTAAGTAGAAAATAACTTCAGAAGCCGTCTTTTTGCTGAGCAAGAGTTAACCTTAAGGATCAGTAATAGATGCGCTAGAGGACTTTATTTTGAAAATGGTTTTATTCGATTTCTTTTCTTTTTCTCAAATTACAATACCCGGACAGCACAAGTAGAGAAAATCGCCAAAACGGACAATTTAGTGAAAACAAAACAAGTCAGAGAACCCGTATTTCGAAATAGTCTTATGTACAAAACAATTGTTTACAAAAGGAACCTTTAAGCACGAGTTTAGTTAAACCACTGGCGATTTTCGATGTACGTGACGGTGCAAAAAGATATGTGTATACTCGCATCTCCTGCGTTCTGCTGTCACCTTCGTGCAACATTATTATAATTATAATTGAGAATTTGATTTTTTTGGCTGTTATACAGATATCTTATCTAAGTTTATGTGTAAAAACACTCAATTATTCGTTGCCTTATATACCTCTTTAGAATTATCTCACCAAGTTCGGCTACGTATCAAACACACGATCGGGAAATCAAGATGCCGTTACAGGAATAAGACGATTCCAAAGCTTCTTTGGTTTACCTTTGACCGACGAGCTGGACGAGGAAACCTGGGCCGAAATGAGGAAACCACGTTGCGGAGTCCTGGATGTTGACAGCGACGGAGGAATCAAGAAGCGATCCCCGCTTACGGGATACAACACGAAAAAATGGCGCCAGACGTCCTTCACGTACTTTTTGTACAAAGGAGAGGATTTACCGGAGTCTGAACAACACAGAATCATTGCCAAGGCATTTAAGATCTGGAGCGATGCGGCACCGAAACTGAAGTTTACTAAGGCCGAGTACCAGGAGTGGAAACCCACGGATGCTGACTTAAAAATTAGGTGACTACGTAACCTAGTGACAAGTATCTAATTTCTCCTTACAATATCACAACCTACAGGTCATGGGAATGAAGGGAATGATCACCAAAGATGAAATGAATTGATTTTCAATCTTATCTACCCGACTTGTGAGACAACCCTTGGGGAATACATCGTATACAGGATGATAATAGAGGATTCAGTGAAGGGTTAACCCTGTTGTGCCCGCGTTGACTTTAACGAGTTATAACTTTTTAACGGCTAGACGAATAATCACCAAATCTCGTGACTTTTCCTAAAATTTATCAGAAAAAATCTTCCTGTGTCAATGACGTGTCTATGATGATTGACGTTTCCATAGCAACCGTCTACTCAGGAGTGTATTTTGACGATTTTTTGTCTTTTTGTGGTCCTTTTTTCTCAGTTTTTTCCGCTTTGTTTCTAAGAAAAAGATATTCCTTTGCTTTTTTGTGCTGGTTTTGATTAGATTTGTTTCTTAGAACAAAATCATATATTTTTCGATGTCGTCATTGTCAGCTGTATGACTGCAGGCTCGGGATTCAAGATGGCGGCTTCAAAATTCAAAATGGCTGGTTTTTGACATCATTGTGACGTCATGATACGTCACACTTGACACGTCATAAACCCACTCTGTTAAGCTAATGACGAGCTAAAAACATGCCAAGTTTCATCACAAGAACGTTAATACTTTTCGAGATCTATGGTGGGGGAGGGGGGGGCATTTTGTGTGTCCCCCGCCCCAGGCTCAGAAACGCAAAAAAAGCCCAGGCGGAATAGGGTTAAGAGTAGTTTTCTGATTCGATTTTTTTATGCAATTGTCGCAGTTTTCTTTGTGATTTTATGTCAGTTTCACAGCGATATTCAATATAAGCAAATTGGAAAATAGCATGTGCTCATGGCGAAGACCTGGAAAATGTCTGAGAATTTCTGTCCCGCACACGTTCTTGTCTCCCTAAATTAGTGCAGCTACTATAAGTTTCCGTTCGGGAAGTCAGTGCTCTAAGTTTAGTTTGTTTCGTTTTTTTTTTGTTTTTTGTTTTCCTCAAAAATAGTTTCGGCAAGGAAAGGCATTCCAGAACTCCATTCGAGCCGCTATGTACCACTGTGTTCGATGGGAAAGGTGGTGTCTTGGCTCAGCCTTCCCACCAAGAAATGGCCGAATTCATTTTGACGACAGTGAAAAATGGACAGAGAAAGGTGGATTTTGGAGTAGATCCGAAAGCCTGCTCTATAATGCTGTCCATAAGAATGGCCACGCACTTGGTTTGAATCACTCCAACCAGAAGGATTCCCCAGACGACATCTGTGAAATAAGAAAATTATTTGGTAAGCAGGATGGGGAGATCTATTGTAACTTTTTTTTCACTTTCGGAGTTTAACTGCGAATCATTCCTTACTTTTGCATGATTTACGCAGGCGTAGGCATTTACCTCGGAATTCCAACAACTAACAAGTTAGCTTTCATGAAAGCCGAGTAAATATTACTATTACACCAATTATAACTTTATATGAAATAAATAACTAAATTAGTATGGTTAAAAATTCAGCAGAACAAACTATCGATAGGAAGTCATCCATTCTTTTCTTTAAGGTAGCTAAAGAATTAACTGTCTTTGATTAATATGATTAGGAAGGGCATTCCACAATTTAGGTCCAGCATAGCCGGAGCTATTCTTCTAGTAATCAATTTTTTGTTTGTTTGTTTGTTTGTTTGTTTGTTTTTTTTTTGGGGGGGGGGGGTTGCAGTAGTAACGGGCTGATTACATGAGGCGGGCTGGTTTGCCGGGATCTCGGCACGTCTGTGAAACAAATTAAAAATCAACTTTGCGATTACATGGAAAAACCTCAGCCCGGCTAGCTGGGATCCGGCATCGCGATGCCGGGATCTCGGCTAACCGGGCTGAAAATTTACCATGTAATCGCGATTGCCGGGCCAGCCCGGCTACACTTTCTCGTCACTAAATTTCGCTTCAGAACAAAATGGCTCACCAGAAGATCGATATTTCTCTTTCTATATAACACATAAAGGTTTATAAGGCCATAAAGCTACGTAAAACTGAAAATAACACGCCAAAATAATGAATTTGCGAAAAAAAAAAACACTTGGTTCATGCTCTTTGCAGTAGCCATCTTTTCACACGACACCTTCTAAATTTAGCCTCAGGCGGGCTGGCTCGCCTCATGTAATACCGGGCTGAACAGTCATCGCGGTTCACCGAGCCAGCCCGGCTCATGTAATCGGCCCCTAATTTGAAATTATTGACAATGAAGTTGTCAATAATTACTTAAAATGAGCCTTTAAATTTCTTTTATTTTGCAGGTTGATAGCTGACGTTGCTGGTGTCATGATCTTTTCGATCAACAGAACTTAGTAATTGGCGCTAAAAACGACATCAAAGTGCTGTAAAAGAACACTAATAAAAATAAACTAACAGACATGGAGTGAACTTGTTTGAATATGAGTAATTCTTCAAGTTTGATTTCACTGTTACAACTACGCTTGACAACTTTCAAAGTGGCATTGAAGAGGGGCAGAGAAAGATGGGGAATCGCCTATACCATGCCGGGTACTAACTTATCAGCAGGCAAAATTTTTCGATCTATACTCCAACGCCCTAACCAACTACACTAATGCCACACTACCAATTTGGAAATTTCAATATAAATATCTATCACATCTGAGCCGTTTAGGAAAATCTATTTTTCAGATTGTTTTCACTCATTCAGTAGCATGAGCACCGACTTCCCCGACCATAACAATATATACTTCAATGGCCGGTTGCCATGCAAATACTGTAACTAATTCCCAATATCGTTTCTAAAAATAATCGGCGCCTTAAATCTTAATGACGACACCGGTTGGCAAAGAAACCAATATAGGTCAATTAAGACAGGGAATGAGTTAAACTTTTCTGCAGAGCCGATAAAAAAGTGTGCTCATCAATTATGCTGCTGTTTCTAACTCTTGGACGAAATCTTGTGTGTGGTGTGCAGTTTGTGGTGTGAAATGTGGCCTCTAAAGAAATGCACGAGCGGTAATTTCCTGTGCGGCAATATTTCGCTGTACTGTACTAGTTGTATCCAACTCGCTGCATCTGCGAAGTAATCCAGTATAGCAGGCTAACTCAAATAAAAACTATTGAGCAAGATTTTTTTATGGTGCTCGTTTTAACTTGGGTGAATCCTTAACCGTGAACAGTAGAAAGCATTTCAGGTGAAGGCACTACTTCTTACACATGTACAATGTGTTAAAAGTCAACTGAACTATCAATCCAGTAGTGTTGCCAACGTAGAATCAGAGGATCACAACAATGCATTGGTTCAGTTTCTCATTGTTCCTCTGGTCTTTTCTGTAATTTTTTATAACTTAGAAACTCTAGTAGAGAAGATACTAAATATACAAGCAACTGCAAAAAGACTTGAGCCACTCGCTGTATGAATAACTTTATTAAAGTGTCAGGGTGGGTATTTAGCTTGTGACAGCTAATTGGGGACACTCTACTACTTAAAATAAATTAAAATTTACAATATACGTTTAAAAATTACAATATTTTACTATATTAAAATTAGGGGCAATGAATAAGAATAGGAATAGGTCGTTTAAAAAAACGGTTTCTAAATTCACAAATACATTATTATACTTAACTAAGGAACAATTAAAAAGATAAAAATAAAAGAAGTGATAAGTAGATACATAAATAAATTGTCAGATCTCAAGTAGCACATTTGGCGCAATAAGAACACGCGTCGTCGATTTCCGGTCATTTCGGACATCCGGCACGAAGTGGTTGAGTGAGTGAGTGAGTATAGTCAATACACATTTTCCCCCTCGCCCCTTATTAATGTTGTTATGGATTAGGTAATGACATTCAAAGTAACAAGCAGCAACATTGAAAGGGGAAAGGGGGGGTTAAAAATACTTTTAAGTTTTTATATTTTTTAAAGAGTGTCGTTGTCAGATGGAATGCAATTTTTTTTAGGAGAATGCCTCAACAATTTTGCAACTGCTTGTAGCTTGACTACACGCTAGCACCATCATGCTAGCTGAAGTTGTTCGCGTCCTGCTGTACTCGAGGAAAACAGAGCAGATAATAAAAGTTTAGTAAACTAGAAACTACCTGTTTTGATATTTAATAGACTGTGAAAGTGTAATTAATGAAAAAACGGCAGCATCTATTTGACTCACGTAAGAAATAACCCGTACTTCTGAACTCGTTTAGAAATAGATAATGAAAATATCTCCTATAACTAACTTAAGCCTCATGAACCACGCCCCTTTTTGTAAAAAAAACAAAAACAAAACAAAAACAAAAACAAGTAACGATTGAAATTTTCATTTGCGAAAAATATCTTCATTTGCATGGCGATGTTTACAAAAGCAAAAGAACCCGTTGTGACACATATCTGGGCCAGGATCTAATAGTTCCTGATCATCAATATTGATAGAACAATTAAGTGTTTGTCAGCCCATATAAATTGCTTACCGCTTTTTGTCATATCAAAAGCTATATCATGTTCTGCCTGTCTGCATAGAAAGAGGATTCAAGGAAAAGATTTAACTTTATTTTAATGTTCTATCAAATGAATTTTATTGTTTTCACATTCTATCACAAAACGAATATTGCAATGAAAGCTCCGAGTTTTACAAAATTTAATAGATTGAGGCATTACTTATCTGATTCATATTTGGTCAACTACTTTTGTTTTTGTTATCTTCGCAACGAAGTTGTAATAATAAAAAATTATACAATATCACAAACCAGATTGCAAATATAGCAGTGTTGTATTCGAAGTTACTTTCAGTGGAAAATACCTTTCGACGGAAAGCAGCAAGTTTTAGCCATGTTTTTTGCAAAGGTGGCTCTCTCGTTGCTTCTAATGAACGGCGCTTTTTGTGACGTAGATCCAGACGATGAAGAATATGCTATGGTAAGTTAGCCGATTAAGGATTCAATTATGCTGCTTTTTATTGAAACGTTTGTCGTTGGTTAACCAGGAATGATCTGGTGAAGAAAGTGAATGATAATCGTATCAATTTAATGGTCGGGGGATGTGGTCATTATAAAGGAAAGCTATACCGTTTGCATGGCTATTTTTGTAAGAAAATGATAGATTATTAATTGGTGCAATACTGTGTGCAATGCCAAGTCTCTTAACCTGAATTCTTTATCGGCAAGCTGAATGAAAAGTAAGGCTACCGCACTGCCACTGTTGAAAATTAAATAACCCGAAGGAAATTCACTTTTAGTTATGCTCTATCTATAGCGTAGAGAGAAACATCTAAAGCCGTACTAAACGAAGTTTGATATTTCCGCGCTTTTGAATAAATAGAAATAGTAAAAGCTGAGATTAGATTATAAATGAACAGATAAATGTTTGTTATCACTATCTTGTCGTTTTACCCAAATTTAATAGCTTAGATTGGCAATTGAAATCAAGCTGACTGCGGAATTTAGCTGTGACGTGAATTTTTCATGAAAATATGCTCTGTTTATTCAAGCTGATCTGTTTGTTCACGCACGCAACGCATAAATGTCACCACTTTCTTTGCAGATGTGCATACAGCGGTTGTTCAATAACGTTCTAATGTTAAATTGTCGAAATCACTTTGAAGGAATTTTTTATTGAGATTTTCTTTACATTAAAAGACATTCAAACTCATGTCAAGTCAATATAGGAATAATAGCTTTAATAACCACAAGGATTTCATTCCCACATCAAACCTTACATGATTATGTGGTCCAAGGTTTTGAGTCTGCGGATGAATCCTGAACTGGGACTTTTCAAATGAAAGCTATTGAGCAGCATTTTTCTGTGGTGTTGTTTATAATGCAGTACGCGGTGGTTCTCACTTCTGAGTTTTCAAAGGAATTAAGCTATTGAGCAGCACTTTCCTGTGGCAGCTGCTTATCTATGCTATGGAAAGTCGTTGTTACGTCTGAGTCACTGCTTTTTAGTGTGTGGATGAAGTTCCGTTCAAATGGGATCTACTACTGAGCAATACTTTCTTGAGGTACTTTTGAGCCTAGGAATGAAATCTCACAGTGTCTGAAAGCTCTTCAGGGGGATTAGATGTTCCTGTGATATTGTGTATAACTATCAGTGCAACGGGATTCCAACACTTTATTGCTTACAGGAAAACGTACGTGTGACCATTCTAGATCTGGTGAAATCTACTGTTCATAACCACCATTATTTACCTAATAAGTCATATACATGATCCGACAGCGAAGGTCGATTTGCGTGAGCTCGTCAGTGACTGAGAAATTTGAGTAGGTTCCTTAACCGTCCTCCATCTTTGCTACAGTGAAAGTAGCACATTTACTACGTTCCTGTAAAAGGTGACAAAATTCAAGAAATCGTAAAGAAGTGCAAGGGCCAATAAATACACAACAATGAAAAAAGGACCATATTTGCGAGCTTGAATAGCGCATTGAGTCAGGATGCAATAATTGCGGATGGGTGAGGACAATTTCTACTTATCCTTTAAAGCCTGCAGCTGGATTTTGGTGCTGTTGACGTCTTTTCAGAAAAGCAACTAACTTTGTTTTAATTATTTTTGCCCTTTTAAAGTAATCCGCCATATTTCATGAACACTGCAAGAATAAATCACTATCAACAATTATGTCCTCAATATGTAGGAATTGTCATCGTCAAGACTGAGGTATTGAGTTAGGTATTTACGTATTTTTCTTGTTGTTTTCATCGCTTAGTCACAAAGTACGCTAGCACGTGTTAACAGCATTAACACATTGCGAACATATTTTACTAAGTATCTAGCAGTGTTATACTGGCAGTGCTTATGGGTAACATCTATATTTCCTTGCTATTTTCCCACGCTTAATTTCTCCTAAATATGTAAAGAAAAATAACACACTTGACATTGACAATTTGTTCAAACAACTGGAATATTTATCCCGATATAACGAGAAAATGTCACCACGTGACAGTACAATGTAGTTGAATGTGTAAACATGGTAAAACAGTTCAACAGGCAAACATGCAGACTCTATATCAAAAATTTAATTTCATCGTTCAGATCTGGGTAGTACTGTGTTATGGCACGATTCAAACGAATGAGTGGTGCAACATAACATTTTTTTTAATTTCAAAGTAATGGTTTGCTAAAGAATACACAAGCAAAAACAAAGATGAAAACCAAAGAAATCCGATAATACAAAAGAGTGGTCGTTTTCCCAGAAATTTGTGATATTGGGGTTCTGTTAATAATGTTAACCGGTTATAATGAACATATTTTGACAGTTCCTAAATAGATCGAGGTTCCACTCTGTGTCTTCATAAACATCCACGTCTTGAAAACCGGTTATCTCGAAGCCTCCGTTATCTTGAACTGAAATGTGTTTCATAAAATAACTTTCCATTAATAACTTATCACATCCCTAGCGGGTTCGAGTGGAGGTCTACTTTATTCATAGTCCGTATCTGGCCATTCTGTGCTTGTAAGCTAAGCCAATTACTAGGCATTGTTATTAACTTAAACATTTTCCTTTTACTCTCTTTTAGCAATACCTCGAACATTATCACTATATATCACCCACCAATACTAGCAACCACAACACCACACTGGCCATCGAGAACTTCCAGAGATTCTTTGGCCTTTCAGTCACCGGCGAATTGGACGAAAAGACCTTGGAAGTAATGAACAAGCCGCGCTGTGGAGACCCGGATGTGGACATCAAGGGAGTGCGTATGAAACGATATGCAACACGAGGTATATGGAACAAGAGAAACCTGAAGTACTATTTGGCTTATGGGAATGACTTGTCACGGAAGGATCAATCGCGTATCATTGCCAGAGCCTTTAAATACTGGAGTGACATAGCTCCAACGCTGAACTTTACTAGAACCAATGACAGCAGAAATACCGACATTAGAATCAGGTCAGTGTACTTTTTTCAGTAGGGAAAGGCAATGACAATGATATACCACTAACAAGAGTGCTTTAAGGGGTGTTTTTCCTAAAGCAGAAGATGTATATAATAGTATCAATAAGCTTTCCTAGTCACGGAGCTTTATCATGAGGTAGGGGAAGCGTGCATGGTGGAACTGTGAGGGTGGGTTACGCGAGAAGCAACAAAAACAAAAACCGAAATTATCAGTCGTATAGCATTGATCATAGCATGTAGTTTAGTAAATAACAATTTCGTTTCTTCGAAAGCTTTGGACAACGACGTCACTCTGGAATCCCAAACGAAGGTAGATGTCCCATCTCGTTTGATGGACCAGGAAGAGTAATTGCTCACGCCTTTTTTCCCCTTCCAAATTTACGACAACGTGGACGGATCCATTTCGATGAGGACGAAACTTTCACCGAGCTAGGTGGCTCGTCAGGCTGGTGGTGGAACAGAAGAAGGACCATCGGGCTTCTCTACACGACTGTGCATGAGATCGGTCATTCTCTGGGTCTAATGCACTCTAATGTTAGGGGCTCAGTGATGTGGCCCTTGGCAAAGACCGGAAAACCCGTGATGCACCAGGATGATATCAACGGTATAAATTCGCTGTATGGTTCGGTAACGGTGCGTATCGTTGTGTTTACCAATCTGTTAAGCCTATTCACACCTGGCTTTTTTAGATGGTCTTCAACAACTAGCGGAGGTCTAAGAGTATTAGAGCTGTAACAATGAAAAAAGGCACGAGAAATCAATCTTGTTACATGACATTTAGAAATAATTTATTGTTATGAGAACAATTTCTTAAGCTTCAAATTCTATTTCCTTACATTTTCTTTTTTTAATACGCTCTGGTGATCTATTATAAAGAATATCCCAAAAAATCAAAACGAAAATACCCGAAAAGTTTTAAGCCGCGGCATGGATTACACATTCTTATACTTGTTATCATTGATTGCAGGATGACTGACGCTTGAGATGCTTTGTGAATGTTCTTATTTGAAGAACGAAGAAATTTTGTTACACATCTTGGCACATCATGAAATCCCAGTGTTAAAGCTCCAAGCTATAAGTAACTTTGTAAGGATTGTTGTTTTTGTTTTGGTTTGTTCTGTTTTGTTTTGTTTTTGGTTAGGAAGCACATGTTATCGCTGCTTAACCCTCTTGAATAGTAACAGCGAGCATGCATGAAAATTAAAATGAGCGAAAGTGTAAGGCATCGTGTTGGTTATGTACGAAAACTCCAGGGCTTCTTTAAACAAAAATATGTATCTAGCGCTCTGAGAAAATTAACTTTAATTAGCAGCGCAGTATTGACCTGCGTGACGCCCCCGTGGCGCAATGGACTAGCGTGTTGGACTTCTAATTCAAAGGTTGTGGGTTCGAGTCCCACCGGGGGTGTATATAATTTTGTTTTCCTCTTTCATCACTTTCTTTTCTAGGTCTTTGATTATTTCAAAATATTTTAATTACCTTATGATTTTCTAAAGAACTATTTAGAATGGGTTTCTTTGATCTTTTGAGAAGGCACAACCCCATCATAGTAATGCATGAAGCCTTTAGGGTCAAAGAACGGTGTCAAATGACGTGGAATCAGTACGTCATGATTCTAAACGGCGGCCAACGAAAATCGCTGATAAAAATCAGTTATGTAGCTTTATTCAAGAAAGAATTTCTACTTGGATTTTTCTGGTCATGTATCCATGTGCAGTAAATATGATTAAAATTGACCGAAGTGATTTTCTCTTGAGTGTCGTTCCTTTACCAATATGATGTAGTGAGCACTCAACTTTGTTTCTGTTTGTTGGTTGGTTTTTGTTGATGTTGTTCGTTTTCTTTTTCGTTTTTGTTTTTGTTAAATTGTTTTTTTCATGGCCAGCCTTTCATTACTACAAGCGTGTACAAAGTTTGTACATGCTTGTAGTAATGAAAGGCTAAACTTTCATGGCTTAAGCACAGGCTGATAATTGTAGCAGAACGAATCAAAAACTTTAAAGAAATACTCGCGTTGTTGACGAATGCGAGAACAGGCCTTTTCGCGTTGAAAACGGCAAACGACAAACGTGAAAAATGGCGGGAAACTCACGATCACGTAGTATCTATGCCGTTCGCGTTTGCCGTAAACGTGATGCTTAATCGCTTTATTAGCTCCGGCCTCCTTGGCTCGTGTGCTTCTTTATCTTACCTTGTATGTTACGGGGATACCTAAATTGCCCACACATCTGTAATTTTAGGTGCGGAAGGTGTAAAATCATAACAATTAACATAAAAGTGTACTTGATTATATTTGATTATTTTCGGCAACAATGTAATATCGTGGCAAATAACGAACATGCAGGCAACTTACAAAGAAACCCCTTCTTTCAAGTGACCGTGGAAAAAAAATGAGTGACTGAACTGACTGAACTATGACCTGTAGATGTCCGTTGAAGTCCGTGAATGGAAAGCTCAATTTACACTATTTCCCCTTTTCCATTTTAGATTCTCTCTCTTTTTAAGGTCTTTTAAAAACACATTGATAGGATAAGTAAGAAAAATGCATGAAGCTAGGGATTTCTTTTTATGATCCATCATTTAATGCATTGCAAAACCATTGTCTTAATAACTGTATAAAACTAAATTTTAGCCTGTATTGTGTGTTACAGAACAAAACCCTATTTTTGACAGTTAAAGTCGTGCTCCAAGATATTTTCTTTCATTTTCATTCCATATGAACAAACACATAACTGAATAGGTACAAATGCACTATTGTCCTTCTTGATCATTTGGAGATTCAAAATAAGCCAGAACAAAAAAGAACTAGCTTTCGTTCAACGCTGTTGCTGTGTTTTGCTAAACCTTAAATCATTTCACTTATTTATTCTTCAATTCGCTGACATAGTTACAGAAACGCTCTCTGTCCAATGCATGCTGGAATGACCATTTTTCCACAGAATGAAATTAAAGGACCCATTTTGTTCCGTTTGTTTACTCAACACTGCATGTAACAAGCCATTGACACAACTAAGGCCCTGTTTTGTTTCAATCTACAATTACGAATGAACGACTGTCTTCTGTACAGCTGAACAAGTACAGCTAAGTATACGTTACCTACAATACCTGACAATCCCCAAATTTATTAAAAGCAAGGATTTACTGAGAACCGACGCACCCTCAACCCTGCGGTAGAGCAGAACAGTTCAACCATGTATCTCTCCCTGTTGGTTCTCTCGTTGCTGTTTGTGAGTAAAGCTTTAAGTGAAGTCGAGAAAGACGAAGATCATGAAGAAGAAGACGAAACGGAATTCGCTTTGGTAAGTTCACAAAATCTTGCAAGTCCGTTTTAATTAATCTCCCAACTATGGAAGCACGGTGGTTAAATGCAGGATATAGTGCCTTCAGTTTAAAAAAGAATGCTGTTTTGAGAGATTGGAGAGATTTGAGTGGTTATTTTTGTTGAAATATTAACAGTTATCAGCAAAGCGTTAGCACTCGCTCACACTCATCCTCTTTATGCCGAGTGGCACATATGGCCTCTACTAGGTTTCTCCAGTCATCTCTGTCCTGGGCTCTTTTCACCGCTGATGACCACACCATTCCAGCTTCCTTCAATTCCCCCAACATCGTCCTCCTCCATGTGCTACGTGGACGCCCTCTCTTTCTTCTACCCTCTGGTGTCCAAGTTAAGGCTATTCTGGCATGAGCTGATGGTTCCATCCTCAGAGTGTGACCAACCCACCGCGCCATCTCTTTCTCTTGAGAATAATATTCATTGGCTCCTGCGTTAGACTGAACATTTAACAAAATACTTCAAGTAAGTCAAACCACTGGGAAGTATAGTCACATCACATCCACTGGAAAGTACTCTGGTTTACTCTGTAGTCCGTGTGCGATAACTAGCGTAATTTGGCGTTATAACTGGGCAACGCAAAACCATGAAACCATTAGTCCTATTACGTGTCAATGTAACTGTATGTCCGTGAAATCCCACTGAGTGTGGAGCGTAATTACAGTGCATATTAACACAGTTAACTTGAAAGACAGTAGAAACAGGAGAAGATGCCATTCGTAATTCGAAAATGCCATTGGTAGAGGAAAGCGATGAAAATAAATATATCAGACAAAATCATAATCTTTTTACAGTGGTACAGAAACTGGCCGACGAAGCTCAGATGTTAAAAACGGTGGCAATTTTTGCAATAGTTTCTTGTTAGTTTTGGACAAAACTCGAGGTGTGTTTTTTCTTTTTTTTTTTTTTTGGAGGTAACTGATTTAACAAGCAACCCACACCTCAACCCAACATTTTTTTTTAACGGTTGTAATTATCCTTTCTTTACTTGATGATTTACTAACAAGTTTGAAAAACTTGTTTAAAATCTTATTTCATATTTCTCCCGGATCCTACAGAATTACCTGAGGCAGTTTCATTACATATCACCCACCCGATCTGGAAACCACGACCCAACTGCAGCAATCAAGAACTTTCAGAAATTCGTTCATCTCCCTGTGACTGGTGAACTGGACGAGGAGACCTTGTACGAGATGAAGAAGGCACGTTGCGGCAACCCGGATGTGATTATTGGTGGGAATCGTGACAAGAGATACGCTACATTGGGTAAATGGTACAAGACCGACTTGAAGTTTTATCAGGAATATGGTGATGACATGTCGCACGCGGACCAGCAGAGAATCATCAACCGAGCATTTAAATACTGGAGCGACGTGGCACCGAGGTTGACTTTTACCAGAACCAAAGAACGCACCCAAGCTGACTTTTGGATCAGGTCCGTATCGTGGCTCTTTTCATATATTACTGTAAGAAACTTTCAGTATGATGCTTTAATCTTACTTGTTATCTTCCTCTGCCTTTACAAGGTTTATTGTCGGTTGCGTGCACATTTTGATTATTGCTGAATCTTGCAATACCGCATCATCTGTGAAAAAATCCACAAATTATCAAAACTCTAAGGAAGCTTTCACAAGGAAGACAAAAGTTTGCAAAGTCACAGTTGGCAAATACAAGGTTAATGTGAGCTTCGCAACCACAGCTGGCTAGCTTAATGGCTGCGGCAGTGGCTTGTTGAATTGACTGGTTTAATTTATAAGTAGCACGGTTAAAATTCACTAAATGTTAGCGTGGTTTAAAAAACGTTTGAAATGCCACAGACATAGTTAAGAATCATGTGACGTACAAAATCAAATAAGAAAGAAAACAAACTAATAAACATGCAAGAACCTGTTATTATTTGCTTGTTTCTTCGTTTTTCTTTTCAATGTCACTGTAAAGTATGTTTTGGAATAGACAGTCTACTACGTCTCTCCTATTCGAACATGCTGGACGAGTTTCAACAGGTGCAAGGAACACAACAGCGGTTTGGAGAAATAAACGGTATTCGGGCATGGCTTAGAGGCGCGCGGCAATCGATTGGATCGTGAAAAAAAATCGGCCGCTTTAGGAAGTTCGGTAAAAGAGTTAATTATGATTGAATAATTGAAAATAACCGGGTTAATTTTTCTAGTCCGGCAGCAGCCATAATGTCACAATGTCAGTTTTTGCAAAGTATCCAATTGATGTGTGACTGGGCCACCTAACTTAACAACTCCCGATGTGGGCCAGTCCATTATACAACTATAAATGAGATTTTAAAACAAACTTAAAGTTGACGTTGTCTAGGGGTCTACATCTTATCTCCTAAAAGATCTATGAACTCTTAAATAAAACATCATTTGTGTCTACTGCAGCTTTGGAAGAAAGACCCATACCGGAGTCACTGGGGAGCGACAATGCGCCTATCCATTTGATGGTCCGGGAAAAGTCTTAGCCCATGCATATTTTCCTACCGATGGACGAATCCACTTCGACGATGAAGAGCGGTACACTGAATTTGGATCCTCTTCTGGTTGGTGGTTTTGGAAGAAGGAATCGTGGGGGTTTCTCTATGTAGCTGTGCATGAGATCGGTCACGCCTTGGGTTTGGAACATTCTGACGTTAAGGACTCAGTCATGTGGCCCACAGCGAGAAAGGGAACACCCATACTGCACAAGGACGACATTGACGGCATAAGGTCCTTGTATGGTAAGAATGTACCTGTTATAATTAACAATTATTCGCCGAAGGGGAAGAAAATATTGGCGAATTCGGCTTGGTAAATATTCGCCAATATTTACTGAACCTGACGCGAATAATTTTTTTAGTATAATTTTGAGATGTGGACATCAAAAAGTAAAAAAGGGGCTAAAACTTCACAAACGAAACACGAAAAAAAGGAAACTGAGCTTAGCAGCCGCACCTTGAAATGTTATATTCACCGGGTAGCGCGGTGAATATAGCATTAAAATTATACTAACATACTCTTATGGTTATAAAGGTATCTGAAATTAACGTTAACACGCCTTAAATGTAAGTTGATGAGAAAATTATTCCTCTAGAAAAAGGCAGCGTGAAATGCGTACATCGGCTCAAAACAGGTTGCATGCAAGAATATGTCAGACGTTTTGAGCTTTTCAGTCCTTCTTCCAAGAAGAATGGTTGAAATAGAAACGTCAGATAAAATCTTGCAACTTGAATTGAACCTATTTTACTTTTTTCACGCTTACATTTCATCGGGATCGTGGCATCTCAGCTCCCATATCCAGGTTTTTTCCACTGTCTGTATTTAGATTGTAATCGTTCTTACTAAAGTCATTAACGCGAACGAGAAGTAAAATGTGCCCGTGAAGATAATTAAAGCAATTGTAGTAAGGAAATAGAAATGATGATGATGATGGTGATGATGATGATGATGATGATGATGATGATGATGATGATGATGATTATGATGATGATGATGATGATGATGATGATGGGAGCCTTTAAAAATCCCATCCGATACAGAATTTGAAATTTAACGTTCATGATTTGTGATTGGACATTTCTCTGACATTGCTTAGACACTGATTATTTTGCATTGCAGGTTGAACATGAGAGTACTGGAGAAACAGGAACAAGTTTTCTTCACGAAAATATTGCTGTACTTTCTTTTGAAAATATCAATAAACACTAAATACAACGCAAAAAAACTTAGGTGCACGAAACGTTTGTTCGTTCGTCAAGAATACTGGGACGAGTCGTCTCAGTTAATACGGCCATTACGATTGCTGGAGCGGGAGCGTAGAAAAAGAGGAAGGTGACGCACGGTGACGTCACTGAAAACATAAATTTACATTCATCTCTACAGGAGTTAAATTCGTTGACAGAATTCAAGTTAAAATAGACAATTCACCTTGCTGTTTTGCAAAGAACGGCTTAAGTCTCTTGCATCATTCAAACGGTAAGACGTCTGTTTACGACTTGTGCATGAGAATACTTTAACAAAACTTGTTTCGTGTAAAATCAAACCTTTGTCTAGCCTGATCCCGGCAGATAGTCAAATTTCGTTCGCTCTTCGTTCGCTCGAAAAAGTGATCGGCTTTGAATCCTCTCCTGAGTATCTGAGGCTCTTATTCAATTAAAATATATTGTTTTTCAAGACAGTTGGTTCCGTCTTACTCTTAAGGCATGCATGAGATGAAGCAAGTCACAAGCGACAGTCGTAAGAGAAATACCGTTCAGTGAAATGGGATACGATAGCCTAGGTGACGGGACGATCGAGCCTCAAAAAAGCAAAAAAAGCACATCGAAGCCTACAGAGCTGCTTTGAAAAATTTTGGTCAGAATCTGCCACCCATCACAACTTTGACTTGAGACGAGATTGTAATATCAATCCTTAAAAGAGCAATATTACTGTTTGTTTTTGCCGTTTGAAAGAAAACAACAAATTTCTGTTTTAAAAATCGTTACAGATAAGTTTTATATTGTAATATCTATTTTTATCTCTTTTCTTAGCAGGGCCCCACTGAAAGCCGCCAAGGCGAGTGGGCTCCCTGGTTAAATATTATTATTATTATTATTATTATTATTATTATTATTATTATTATTATTATTATTATTATTATTATTATTAGTTACTGTACGTTGCGCTTTTCAAAATCTCTCCTACTTTCTAGCATTCTTTCATGCTTATGGACGGGGTGGGTATTCTAGCCGTGTAAAAGTTCTCCGTTAATAACGAAACCTACACATTATAGATGCCATGTTCAGCTCAGGCTTACCATGCCGTTAACGATATTCTTATAAATTTTCCTTCTTGATCAGCTGATTAACCTTTGCATTTCTAACTAAGAGCGAATCCTGGCACTTCTTTATATTTAGTAAAAACTAAAATTGCTTACGTTTGTTTCCATGTGCCTATAACATTTTACATTAAAAGTAAACCTCGAATAGTAGAAATGAAGCCTGTTTTCCTGAAAAAGAAAATACAGCGATTTTTGAAAAGTGCAAAATGAACGTTGACATTTTTCACGCTATTATGCCTATAGTTAAAGTAACCAATAAAATTCCTTTTTGGTAAGCAGATATCCATATCCAACGCAATTTTATTGCTATTTACTTCTTTATACTTGAATGACGGGATCTGGTAACTTGCATTTTACAGCGTTTAAACTGAAATGAGTCTGTTAAAAACGACACCGGTCAAAGTCTCACTGATAAATGCATCACCACAAGCTGAACAAGGGGGAGAAATGAAATACTTTTTCCAAATAAACTTTAAAATTGGAAAGTTTGCTCACCTTTGCATTCAAGGAGAGCAATATAACGAGATGCCTTTCAAACCCTCATACACTTGGACAGGACCAGAAAATACACCTGGACAGCTTGGTATGCATAAAGTTTGGAATTGGGAAATAATTTGGGCGCGTTATGTATACAGCTTGGTAGGGTGAAGAACGAATTACGACCACCGCTCATCCCAATTGAGGATGTAATCCGTGTCATGTTTTGACGAACAATGTGTTGGTGTCAGGTCAAGCAGAAGAAACAAAAGCAAAGCAGTTGTATCTTGAGTTTAGAATAAGTTCTTTAATCTTCCTATCTTAATTTTAATTCTCGACCTGTGGCAATCTTTTGTTGAAGACGGTCAAGGGTTTGACGTTGAGGCTGCAATTGCAAAAATTCAACGTGAATTTGTTTCGCGCAATACTAAACGTCATTTTAAGAGCTTCAGTTTCGAAAGGGAAACTGAGCACACTGAGCATGCACATATATCTTCCATTAAAGGTATTCGGTTGTGTTAAGTTACTTGTGGTACTTGAAAATGACACTTTTAAGACTGCACATGAAGAAATTTACAACCATTTGCTGCTGCAATTCCCCCAGATACAACTAGCAAATTATTTTGACTAACATTTAATTTTCTTTCATACACGTTATGCAAACACGGCGCATGTTTCTATTTTCTCCAACTGTCCCATTTATTTACACATATTTGGAGACGGCTTAAAGCAATTTTCTATTATTTTTTTCACTCCCTTACATGTTCATTTTATCATAATTACCCGTCACTCACAAGGTGGCACGTGGACTTTATGAAGCAGTTATAAGTGCAGTTACGACGACATTTTGCGCATTCAAACTGAGGGACTAACCAGCCAGCATTTTTTCACCATTCGAGAGAAGAAATCATCATGATTGTGCCAAATTTGTTCGTTTTTGTTGTCGCAGTTGTTGCAGTTTCTGCAAGTGATGAAGACGAAGCATATGTGAGTCACTCATTCTTCCGACATGTTTTATTCATTTCTTACACTTAAGTAACCGATTCACATTTCTCACAAACATGTTGTAGACTTTATAAGAGTTTTGGGGCACTACTATTTCAGTAGAGCCCCGTCTTGTAAGAGTACAAAACGTGACTTCCACCGCTTAATAGCCCTAAGTAAATTAAAATTGTGTTTTGTCTGGTTAAACTCGAAGTCAAAATCCTTTGCTGTACCCATCAGAATTAGTTTCAGCTGAAATTAGATTGGAACAGTTCCATCCTCGGAGACCCAGGGGCAGCTAGTCGGGACGACGGGATTTTCACGGGCGAAAGTTTACCACAAGAGCGGGAGAGCCCCTGGGTACTTACTCTTCTGGCGATCCAGTTCCAGAAGCGTTTGAATTCTCTCCTTCTGATTGGCCAGAAAAATATTTTTCTAGTCAATCAGCGAAGAGGAACAGCCGGGCGACTCTCATGTCTTCTTACAGGAGGTTGTTTTCCTCATCGATCGCCGTAGTAGCGTGGCCCATTCAACGGGAACATTTTTGAGGAGAGCTTCAGAAAAAAAATAAATAAATAAACGAAGTCGAAGAAATCGCAAACTATAACGTGGCCGCAAGAAAACAAACACTCACAGGGAATTTTTCACGGCGGACTTATCGAAGGTATCGCAATTTTTTAGAGCTAGCGACTTCCCCTTTCTCCAATGTAACTAATTATTTCTCCTTCTTCGTTGATCTTCGTCTGAAACTTTCCATCTCTGACGCACGGGCCACGCAACTATGTTGATCGAGCGTGTCGTGTCACGTAATAGAGAGAACTAGTAGTTCTCTCTAGTACGTGACATGACGTCGCATCGACCGTTAAGCAGAAAATCGCCCAGATCGGCGTCCAGAAGCTCGGAAAAGCAATAAAAACACAGCAAACACACAGCAGGTAATGTTTTTCAAACTGTATTTCCATTTTAATGCATTTTCAGCGGAAAACCGCCGATTATTTTCAATCGAATTTCAGCTCCACACAAACACTCATATAATACGCTTTGCTTAACTGTGGTTCCCACGCTCAAGCGACATAGTTGCGTGGCCCGTGCATCGGAGATTCCGTGGAAAGTTTCAGACGTAGTTCAACGAACAAGGAGAAATAGTTAGTAACATCGTTTACTCCAGTAGCTGTTAGCCTCATGCAACACTTGAGAAAGGGGAAGTCGTTAGCTCTAAAAATTTACGATAACTTCGATAAGTCCTTCGTGAAAAATCCCGCTGAGTGTTTGTTTTCTTCCGGCCACGTTATAGTTTGCTATTTCTTCGACTTCGTTTATTTTTTTTAGTATTAATTTTTTTTTTTCTGAAGTTCTCCTCAAAAATGTTCCCGTTGAACGAACCACGCTGCTACGGCGATTGTTGAGGAAAACAACCTCGTGTAAGAAGACATGAGAGTCACCCGGCTGTTCCTCTTCGCTGATTAGCCAGAAAAATATTTTTCTGGCCAATCAGAAGGAGAGAATTCAAACGCTTCTGGAACTGGATCGGTAAGAGCCCAGGGGCTCTCCCGCTCTTGTTGTAAACTTTCGCCCATGAAAATCCTGTCGTCCCGACTAGCTGCCCCCCGGGTCTCCGAGAATAGAACAGTTCAGGCATGGCAACGGAGTCATACATTCCACATTTTTTTCTACAGAAATATCTTCAACAATATCACTACATTTCCACCTCACGATCAGGCAACCACGACTTTAAAACAGCCGTTAGAAATTTCCAGCACTTCATGGGCTTGCCCGAGACAGGCGATGTTGACAGAGCCACATTAAACATGATGAGGAAACCCCGTTGCGGTGTACCAGATGTCGAAGATGGAAGTTTTGAATCGCGCGTAAAAGGAGGTACAACACGTTTGGTTCCAAATGGGAGAAGACACATCTGACATACTACTTACAGCATGGACAGGACCTTCCCAAGGCAACACAGGAAAGGGTCATCGAGCGTGCCCTTCAGTATTGGAGCGAGGTGTCCCCGTTGACGTTTTCGCGTGTTAGCAGTCCAGACCAGGCAGACTTGAAAATGAGGTGGGTTCGTGAAAAAGTGCTAATCTGTGTAGCAACAGTAGCACTGTTCACGCAACGTTTTAGGTTCGGAAATCACGAAAAGCGATCGAGTTTTTTAAGTGCGTAAACTTTACTTCCTTTTTAATTAAGGGGTGGAAGCCGTGTGAAACAGACTTTAGTTTTTGAACAATCTGCCAGATTCTAATTCAAACCTGTTTGCAACCGTCCTGAGGATACCGCATCATTTCTTATTACTCCGTCAACGTGTTAACTCAGCTGAACTAACTAAGACCCTATGTGTAAACAGCCTTGTTCCAGTTGAATTACGGTGACATGAATGCAGGGTCAACCCAAGGGTTCGAGACTGCTTCAAGTATTGTACATTTTACTTCAGGATAGCTCATAAAACTGTCAATGAGAATACGAGGCCGAGCGAATCCAGGGTGGTGGGAAAGCGAATAGTCAACGAGGCTGGCACCAGTGTTGTAAATATATATTAACAGTGAACTAAATGATTGCAATTATAGGAAAGTAACGATATTTCTGTCATATTAACAGAGAAAAAAAGAAAGAAATTTTGCTCCTAAGGCCAGGCATAGTTTACACGACTGTTGGTTATCAACAAATATACATATACGAGGACGAATGAGACAACCACATTGGTTTATTTGAAGTACACTTTATCTAAATCATGTCTATACTAAATGTGTTTGTGAATATCTATACTATATGTATTTGAAATAACGATCAGAGCATATCCTGACCATCATTTGATTGCTTTATGATTCCAGCTTTGGACCTGGCACCCATCAGGGCACCTCAGTGGAGAAGACGTGCGGCTACCCTTTCGATGGAGAAGGTGGTGTTCTTGCGCATGCGTTTGCGCCATCGGACGGTCGACTCCATTTTGATGAAGCAGAGCAGTTTACTGACCTTTCCTATGACGGTACCAATCTACTATATGTCGCGGTTCATGAGATTGGGCATAATTTGGGTCTGAGGCATTCCAGCGTGAAGGATGCTATCATGTACCCGACGTATCTTGGATACAGGGAGAATCTGAGGCTACACAGCGACGACATAGCTGGCATTCAGTATCTTTACGGTAAGTTATTGTGGATGTGCTACGAATGTCATGGAGAATAAATTAATCACTCTTCAGGCACCACCAACGACAAGCCATGAAAATTTGGTCCCTTTAGTGAAACAGGCAAATTAACGGGGTATGACATGGCAACAGAGAGGAAGCGGGCGCAAAGAGGAAGACATGTACAATTGTTACAAGATAGCCTGCGTACAGACGTCTCCTATTTCCTTCCACCCGGGGAAAAGGGACGTCTGCGAAACGGCGTCGCTAATCGTGTTCCAGTATCCTGCTGTTTTTCAGGAATACGTGGAAAGTGTTTTTATTGGTTGCTTGACAATAGCCACTGTTAGAAACAACTCTGATTGGCTATCGTCGGGAAATGCTCGAGATAATGTATGCGATCTACATTTTGCGGGGTTTTCCATTGATCAAAACATGTCCGATTGTGTGTTGTGTTTCTCGACTATTCTGAAAAACAACGACAGAAACCTTGTGAAAAGTCGCAGTGAATTTAAAGTTTAGGAAGAAATCCTTTCTCTTCAGCTCATCGTACACGAAACATCGCCATATATTTGTAGATCGTGCGTGGGAAAGTTGCGAAAGCGGAGAGGTCTTTACGCCAACGTGAGAAAAATCGAGGACGAACTTTTTAGCGATTATAGTTCCAAAGCTTTCAAGGCAGGACTTACAGTAAAAAAAAAAAGATCGAGACACTAGGAAAGGACAGCGTAGGAACTTCGGCTTCTCCCGAGAAGCGAATTCTTTTGGAGGAGTCGCTAGATCGTTCGTCGAATGATCTCAGTTCGCTGGCTACGTCAACTCCTGTGAAAGCCGTTCGCAATGCTTCTGTGAGAAAAATTCAGATTCCTCCTCTTAGTCCTGTTCGACCTCCGATCATGGAGCGATCAGAGGGAAACGATTCTGGCACAGAAAACAAAACTGTGTTATCATAATTTATGCGAAATTTAAAACCCGAACAGCAGGATATTGGAACACGATTAGCGACGCCGTTTCGCAGACGTCCCTTTTCCGCGGGTGGAAGGAAATAGGAGACGTCTGCACGCAGGCTATTACAAGACGGCAGTAGAATTAAGAGAGGTCATATAAACTTAGAAGCTAGTGAACTTCCGGTTTAAAAACACAGTTTTTGTTGATTTTTTTGTTGTTGTTTCTTTGTTAATTGTCGATTTTCACTGTTTTTGTCACCAGTTTAAAGAAGTAGACATTGTGAATAGTTGTTAATTCCATCAAATTGCAACAAGTTGCAATTTGGAAGACGTAGAGGCGCAAATGGTTTTTATCTATAAAATTGTATATAGTCATCTGAATTAGAGTTGCGACAAACAGGGCTCCTTCTGCTGTCTCCAAAATAACAAAATACTTAAACTGGAATAGCATTATCGGAACAAGTCCAGTTTTGAGTTCACAAAGGCTACATAATAAAAATAGTGAAGTCACAACAAAAGACAGAGATGTGAATAGTTCATCTGGTATTTGTGAATATTGAGACTAACCCTGTAAAAATGCATCTTTTGTCGTTTTTATCCAGGGGTAGTGGTCAACTGAAAACTGGATTATTATCTTGTAAATGACGGATGACTGAAATAGTCACACAGGATTTCATTAGCAAAACATTAGCATTAATGTTTGTATTCATTAGCAAACATTGACAAAAGTCAATGTTCGACTCGGTGTTGTAAATGGCTTCCAAATATAAGGAGGAAGGAGGTTTTCATTACGTTTTAGTCGTATTTACAAATTAGGGAACTAATTATGCTTCTATTACTTTTTATTTTATTTTAGGATCTGGAAGTGGAGGTAATACACACTTTTTGTGTTTCATTTTGATACGAAGGGCCCGTCTCAAATGCGCAATATTGTCCTGTCAAATTTGAGTTCATGTATTAAACTAACTGTTGAGTTTTATTAGATGTCCAACCTCACCTTCGGTACTTGCGAGATAAATAAAGTTTGAAACTGCTTCCACAAAAATTACTGATTGCTTATAACTTTTAATTATCCATGAATTCGACAAGGAAGAAGTTGGACGTTTGATCGAAACAGTGGCACGTTTCTGTCGGATAATGCGACCTGCACAGAAGCAGTCGAACGTGCGACATAAATTTGACGGCCGATAGAGAGTGGTAGAATTTCTAGCATTTTTTAACTCAAGAAAATTTATGTGAACTGACGGTCGGCACATTGGAGGTTCGCCGTTTAAAATCGGGCCTTATTTTTATTGTGGCATCAATTGATTTTCCATGCAAAAGTTCCACGTCGAACAATTTCTGCCCTGGCGGTTCTCTATGCGTCATCTAAACAACGTAAACCAGTACAAGGTCGGTGATAATTTAGTGCGGAAAATTTTAGTTATCAAGTATAGATCGATGAAGGCCGTTTCAATTTATCTTCTTGCAGGTGCATGTGCTGATAAGCGGAACGACTGCGCTAGCTTCCGTCACAGATGCAATGAGATTGAGAGTTACATGAGAGAGCACTGTAAAGCCACCTGCAACTTCTGTTAGTCAGGTATTGAAAAAAACAAAATAGGTTATTTCCGAATAACTCACCCAAGTGGAGGTGAAAAGTGGTGGATTTTGCCAAGCTGAGCTGCGAAGTGGTGCGGTAAATATCTTCCACTCGACACATTATTATTATTATTATTATTATTATTATTATTATTATTATTATTATTATTATTATTATTATTATTATTATATGCCAAACCATTGGATAGCCAGCACCTACTAGTTACTTTTTTTTCTGACAAATGGCGAAAAACTCGCTCACAAAATCCAGAACTACGCGTGTAGGTGAATAGCAAATACTATTACCAGCTTAAGTAGCCAATCACAACAGGCGAAAAACACTATCCACTTGTCTGGTGCATATACCAAAAAGATATAAGCACCTTGAGACCTTTTTTCAATTACGAAACGTAATCTTTTGATCATGAGGAGAGTTTCTCTAGAGTCATGTACATTGCACCATTTGTGACTTCATGAGTTGTGTACAAAGAAAAGACCTTGGAAGAATAAAGACCGAATTATATTTGCCAGAGTTATCTTCAAAAAGCTTAGAGTAGTGATGGATGTCAATCAAAGAAAACCCGTTAAAATTATTTTAAATTGCCATGTGGTTCCGGAATAGCAGAGCCAGTGATGATCAATTACTAACAGAGGAGTAACCTAAGAGAAAAACAGAATTTTAGGCCAGTTAGAATAAAAGAATACTGAAGATACAAATATTGATATAGAAACTTAACCGCATATTAATTGCAAACAAAAGTAAAAGACCTTCGAAGTTGAATAGAACGTACTGGTTTTACATAAAGGACACTGCAATAAAATAAATGAAATTGACCTTAAACATTTTTTCTTTTGCAGTTGTTAATGGAGAGTAAAGCCACTACAAAGGACAAAAGGACCCGAGAGATTGAATTGTAATTTATTAGTTCTAAGAATAAAATGATTAAGGAAGCACTCGTGATTGACTGGTAGTTATTAGCTTATGTGTATACCTATCCTACTTTCTTGACTTTGTACTAGCTATCGTAGCATCCTCCTTGCTAGAAAGGAAAATGCCAGCAGCCGTGGCCAGACCTGTTAGAAACAACGTTCGAATAGCTCAGCAGTCCGACCCTGATGTGACAGTCTTCCAAACTTGATCGTTCTAGGTTTCTTCAAAATAGCCTTTTCCAGAAAGGACTTACGAAAATAAGTGTTGGGTTGTATATCCTAGGGGCTACTGGGATGTGTGTTTTCAAGAATCCAAGATTTGGAGTAAACTATGATTTCCTAAGGGAGTAACATTGTCCAGTATAGACTTTGACACCCTCAACTTTTATCTAAACGATTTTAAATAATTTTTCCCTAATGTTAACATGACATCTCTTGAAATCAAGCATGGCTGATTTCATCGGAATAATTAAAAATCCTCTAAACAGCTCGGCATGGACCTTTCTCCTGAGAAAGGAGACATGTACGTATATCGTCACATATAATAGCACGCGCAGAACAGCGTACACACAGTGATCATGAGCCACAAAGCTGTTACTCCAATCAAGATTTTTTAGGCTAATAGTCCATGGAAGACTGTCCCCAAAATGGAGAAAAAAAAGTTCCGGAACCACTGGAAAATGTTCATTTTCAAAGACAACAATATGTGGCTCCCATCGCTTTCTTACAGGTGCAAGCGCAAACCCAACATGCATGCATCCTGGGCTTTAGTTCCTGAGCCTGGGAGGAAGGGATGCACAAAGTGCCCCCCCCCCCTAGCTCGAAGAGTATTAAAGCTATGACAAGGCCTGACTTGGTTATCAAAACAGTTCAAGAAAAATCTTTAAATTCGTATGGAAAAATAAAATGGATAAAGTTAAACGATCTGTTATTTTTCAACCACTCTCACTTGGCGGATTAAATTTTCCAGACTTTCGAACACAAGTCAAGTCACTAAGGCTAGTTAGATTATTACATAGCTCAAATGGGAGTGAGACCTGGCAGGGAATTCCGGATGAATATTTTAATCAACACGGAGGGCTAGCCTTCCACCTTAAATGCAACTATGACATCAAACAAACAAGATAAAAGGATACCTCTGTACTACTGTGAAATGCTGAATTATTTTATGGAATTACCAGGATCTGCATAGTATCTGTATAGTAAATTTATCATTTGTAACAATAAGAAGATAACAATAGAAAATAAGTCTATATATTGGAGAAAAGGGCTGTGCTTTTTGCATGACCTACTCGATGAAAATGGAAAGTTCTTATCCCCAGAGGACTTCCAGTTAAATATAATGTGCAACTAGGTTTCATGCAGTACTTTCAGCTCCTGGCTGCAATCCTCAGTGACTTGAAAAAACAAGCATTCGCAAGCGCCGTTCCTGATAGATGGAATCTTGGGGAACTCGATGTATTTCACCTGTCTGAAGAGAAAACGATAATGCTAACTAAGCTTAATTCGTTGCAGGGATTATTATAAGCTCTTCCAGGACAAGATGAAAAACGAAACAATATCAACAGCGGTTAAGGCATGGTCAAAACGCATTCCAAACCAGTCTCAGGATTGGAATAAGTCATTTGAAATCATTTATCATACGACTGCTGACAACAAGTTTAGAGAATTCACTTTTAAGTTGTTACACAGAATACTAGTTACGAACAAGGAACTTAAAAATTTTTAAATCGAAAATGAAGATCTGTGCTCTCAATGTCGTCGCGCTGATTCACTGGAACATACCTTTCTGGATTGCCCAGTTAGTATTAAATTTTATGAAGAAATTATATCATAGTTCAATCAAAAGAATAAAACCAAGATAACCTTGTCCAATGAGAAACTTCTATTTCAAAATTATGAGCTACCTCCGTCCCTTCCTCCACTCTCAAGGCGCCAACTTAATCTTCTTGTCCTCTTAGCCAAAAAATATCTCTACGCATGTAAATTTACTTACGCACGTCGGGATTATTCTCAGTTTGTAATTAAACTTCAAGATCAATGGAAAATCCAACATTTAAGTTAAGCCCCCACCCACTTGCTGCTGCCTCGTCTTGTTTCACTCCAATTTTTGTTCACCTGTATTTCATTTTGTCAAGTAGCGATACCGTACATCCTGTTATGTAACATTCAATCAGTTACCCTTCTTCTTTTGTTAAATGAGATCAATTAACTAATAAACAAATAGCGGTGAAAATGAAAGGAGATATCTGATGTAATTATCCAGTACTTTGTATTATTTTGTCTTGTATTGTATGTCGAGTAGTATTTTGTTTTGTATTGTAAGTATTAAGTGTTGTTCAATTTAAGCATTATTGAAAAAATCTATGTGACGTCGGAATAACGTCAGGATTTCCACACAGCCGCCATCTTGGATCTATTTCTTTAGCCCTTCTCCCGGGCTAAATAGGGTTAAACTCTAACTTGCTGAGCTACCAGGGCCACGATTGATACGTTTCCTACTAATTGCCTTTAAACTGATTTAATACGTCCTAAGGTTTGAACTCTTCCTTGAATTCATTTTTAAAAAACATTCTCATCTTTTCGAATACCTCCATGTCGTCGCTGTCCAACTACATAAAAAAGGGAAATTTGTTTTCCTAAAAGTGACAGTCCCGCCAAACTACGTTTGGCTTCAAAGTTCTTAAACACTTTTAAGTGACCCTAGAGGTAACAATTTTGTAATGCTTTCTGATCTTCTAGAACAATGTTTCTTTTAAGATGCATTAACAGAATTGTTAAAAGTGTTCTTTTAAGTAAATCCAATTTTTCACGACGTCTTCGTTTGAGCGAAAGAAAATTTCAATCAATCTTCATTGCAAAACTATTATTCCTACGAAAACTAGAATGTTCAGTTAGATTTTTATATATTTTCAAAACCAGAAGTTTAACTTTAGAAGATTATAATATATAGATTTAGCCGAGCCTAAAAGCGGAGTCGCCAAGGAATAAACTGGTGTTCGTTTCCCAAAAATAGTCCTGAAACTTTTCGGTCCGAAATATATTTCGGGGCTTTTCTTGGCTCGTTTGCTTTCGAAAGTCTTTCCCAAAAAGCCCGAAAGTGTTCCGAATTGTCCTCCAAATATTTTGGTGATTTGTTCTGTAAAACCAAGCGCGAAAGGTCATTCTAGAGGCTGAGCACAGCTTGATTAATTTTTTGGGGGCATCAAACTGAACACATATTTTACTCACGAGCCGTCTTACAATGTCATTTAACCGTCAATGCTTGTCAAATCTCGTTGGATTATTGGCTGTTTGCTTGAAATGAACTTAAAACGGCGCTCATTTGCAACAACAAAATAAAACTTATTTTGAAGTAATGGGTTATCTTCATCGCGTTCGAATGTTCAATTGACGGTTCAAATAATATGAACTGTCACTATTAGTCTAGTCAAAAATTTATACTGGCATTTTACAGGCATTTTACTGGGATTAACCGAACGAAAGGATTTGGGGAGCTTCAAAGCACCTGTAATAAAACTATTGAAGAAATGTCGCGTAGGTTTTAGCGGCCGCGAAGAAATTCGAACACTTTGAGGAACACACATTACTTACCAGATGAAGTAACTTTTAATCCAAAACTGCTTCGCTTATAGTTACTTAAGTAACTTCTATATTTCGTCCTCTAACTTGAGACCATCGAGATTGAAAACAAACAAACATCAAACATGCTTAACTCTATGGCATAAGTTTTGCGGCTGCGAATTGTTTAAAATTCGGGCGCTTTAAGAAATGCACAGAACTGTTTTTTGGAAAGTTTTGGGAAATTGTTTTTGAAAAGGTTTTTTCGAAAACCTGTAAGTTTATACTTAAATACAATTCGCGTTACACACTTCCAGCATCGTAGTTCAGTACACGCGAAATTAAAGAAATCGGCTGAACTGAGCGTGGCAAAATATTCAAGACTACATCTGTCACAAATCTGAGCGCGTTTTCTAATAATTTTAAATTCAAAACTAAATGACTTATTTCTAATGACGTTAACTAAATTTCCACTTCAAAACGTAATTTTTTTGACCGTAATACTCAAAATCATGTACCTTAAACCTTTAAAAAACTTCACTTATTCGGTTGTTTCCGAACAAGACAAGCACTCCGCTGTGATGAAAACAAACATGAACTCCCCTAAGGCAAATTTCGTAACTTGAACTTTTCGCCTTCCATCAATTACTCTTTAGATATTAAATGTTTTTTCTCAAGTTTAAAACTTCAATAGTGTCGAACAATCGTTTTGGTAAACAAGCTATTAAAGCTTTTCTAAACACCTCTTTTTCAAAAGCGACGGTGGTCATGGGATTTCCCGCCAACAAAACGCCCGTTGTCCAAAAACACCTCGCGATTTCCCCCCAGGAAAAGATGGCATTTTCGACCCCCCGTTGGGTTGTCTTGGGACTCCTTTGCTTCTCCCCTAGAGTATGTACGGGCGTACGGACGTACGCTGAGGTCACAACCAAAATTTCTCACATTGATAGGTTACCAAATTTGCTTAGCAATGGTGCTCCGCTGGCGGGCTTCGCCCGCGGGCTCCGCCCGCGGGCTCCGCTAAAACAATACCAGTCTACGTGGTGTAAAACTGTACTTGATTATATTGAATTTTAGGCAGCAATGTAATATCGTGGTAAATTAAGAGCATGCAGGCAACGTACAAAGAAAGCTCTCCTTTCAAGTGTCCGTTGACAAAAAAGGAACTATTAAATCTATTGTAATTTCCCCCTTCTTCACAACATGTTGATAGGGTAAGTAAGTCCAATACATTAAGCTAGGGAAATCTTTCTATGTTACTTCATTTAATGTACGTCATCTACTGAATACGCAAAACTATTGTCTTAATAATTGTACAGAGATGAATTTTAAGCTGTATCGGTGTGTTTTCTAGAACAAGACCCTACTTTTTGTGACGATAGGTTTTTCCACTGTAAAGCTGCGCAGGAAAACCGTGATCCTCTGGGCGACAAATAGCGGGAAAACGAATACCTGACTCTGGGGAACTTAGCTCGGCGACTAGCTTAGCTAGCGGGAACGGAATCTCGTCACAAATACCTGGTACGTATGGGAACTTCAACAACTGGACCAAGGACTACGAGGAAATTGACTACAAGAATCCGATGTGAGACAGATGAGCTGTCGATATGAATCTCTCGACGATGTGAATCACATGTGAAACTCTAGACAATGTGAGTCAACTTACAATTACAAGAACACTCAATTTATACCATCGGTTGCTAGATCACTTTATAAGGAAAGGCTGAATAACTCCAACTTAGCAACTACAACAAAAAGAAACAATTCGAATTACAAAGAAGTTTACATTTCTCCAAAGCTAAATCTATATTCAAAGAAATACTATTCTATTGTAAAACTAGATTCTATTCAGGAAATAGGGAAAAGGAATAGCAGCTAAAAACACAACTGAAACTCCTGGTCTATTATGAAACAGCGCGCTATTCAGCAAGTACAAAACAGCGGCTACAGCTAAGACTACATCGACTACAACAGGAACCCTTCCTTCTTTTATGCGCGTACAAATACAGAAACGCTTATTCAACTTAAGGCTTTTTGTCTATTGAAAGTTTCGTATTTTCAGTTGCTAGGCCTAGTCAAAAGGACAGATTTTTATGAGGTCTCTTTTTGTCCGAAAGTAAGAAAAAGTGCAAACAAAATAATCTAAAAGCAAACGTGAGCATTGAACACAGGCGAAACTGTTTGAAGCTATTACATTTTATGTTTTTAGTCTTAAACCACAAATAACATTTTGACAGTTAAAGTCGTGTCTCAAGATATTTTTTTTTTCATTTTTGTTCCATATCAATAAGCACATAAATAAATCAGGCACGAATGCAAGTTTGTCCTTCTTGCATTTGATCGCTTGAAGCTTCAAAGTAAACAAAAGAGTAGCTTCCGTTCATCGCTGTTGCTGTGTTTTGCTAAACCTTAACTCGTTTCAATTTTATTCTTTAATTTCACTTTTATTTCCTTCACTGAAATAAACAAAGGAGTAGCTTTCGTTCATGGCTGTTGCTGTGTTTTGCTGTAGATAACAGGAGCTTTGATTAATGATTTAGACACCCGGTCTTGTCTAGTAACTAATCTTTAATACATCACAACAGTTTGGATGATATGAAATCATAAAACAATAACCTTGCACAGTTTTCATATGTTTACAAGATTTTTTTTGGAGAACTTTTAACTAAAAAAGTTTCCAATTCCGAATTTTTCGTAAGAACCTATTATTCTATTTGATTCAAAAGGAGAGGAAGAGGAGAGACAGGTATACAACATTAAAAGTAATGGTTTACGTATGGTTCTTAGTGAAAAGGATTTGACGGTGAAAAATAAGTACGTCGTACTCCAATAAAATTCTTCATTTTACAATGCGTGAAGCTTGATATCGACATCAAAGCTGTTTCTTAATTGGTTTCGTGGTGATTCATACTGAATACACCAACTTTTAATTGCCGTAATCCAATGAGAAAAACGAAATTTGTCACAAACGAGTGGCTTTATTAAAGTCTGGAAGTGTCCATAGAAATTAGCTGAATAAAAGCCCAATATACATCTACCTTCTACACTGTAGACTGTCGTTCCAAACGAACATGTTGCTTGGTTGTGTTAGAAAAAAATTGGGGCCAGGGCTCATCAATTCATGTTTGCGTATGGACCCGCGTGGTCAGAGAAAGCTGAATCCAGGGTTTGTTCTGCCGTCATTTCTCCTAAATATATGTAACGGAAATACCTAATTTGCCCACGATTCTGTATTTTATCCAAAGAGCTGTGTAACGAGAAGGTGGTAAGAGCTCTGGTTGACGATTTAAAGAGGCAGCATTTTCTTAGGTTAACCTACGTATTCCCTATCCCAATGAACAGTTCGGGTGGTGTAAAATCATATGCCCTCCTTTCAAGTGTCCGTTGACAAAAATGAGTGACTGAACTATCATCTGTACATGACCATCGAAATTATCCGTGAACGAAAAGCTCAATTTACATTTTCCAATTCTTCATTTTAGATTCTCTATGTTTTTTACTACATTTTGATAGGGTAAGTAATATTTTTCGTAATATTTATTTTTTTCGTAATATTTAGCTGACCCCACGCCATCAATCTTCGGCCTCGAAGGGTAGGCGTTACCGGTAAATAATAATTATGATAATAATAATAATAATAATAATAATAATAATAATAATAATAATAATAAAATACATTATGCTAGGGAAATTTTATGATCCGTCATTTAATGTATGTCATCTACTGAACACGCAAATTAAACCATTGTCTTAATAATTGTATAGAGATGAATTTTAAGCTGTATTGTGTGTGTTATAGAACAAGACCCTACAGTCACGTTTCAAGATATTTTGTTCCATTTTCATTCCATATGAATAAACAAATAAATGAATAGGTACAAATGCAACATTGTCGTTCTCAATCGCTTGAAGCTTCAAAATAAACAAAGGAATAGCTTCGGTACATCGCTGTTGCTGTGCTTTGCTAAACCTTAAATCGTTTCAATTTTATTCTTTGATTCGCTGACATAGTTACGCTCTCTGTCCAATGCATGCTTGAATGACCATTTGCTTTTCACATAAAGAAATTAAATGACCCATTTTGTTCCGTTTGTTAACTCAACACTGTAACAAGCCATTAACACAACTAAGGCTGTGGTTTGTTTCAACCTACAATTACGAAATAATGAATGAATGTGTGAATGAAACTCTTCCGCACAGTACAGCTAAATATACGTTACCTACAATACCTGACAACCCCCATATCTATAAAAAGCTAGGATTTACTGAGATCCGACGCCCCCTCAACCTTGCGGTACAGTAGAACAGTTCAGCCATGTATCTCTCCTTGTTGGCTCTCTCGCTGCTGTTTGTGAGTAAGGCTTTGGGTGAAGTCGAGAAAGACGAAGATTATGAAGAAGAAGACGAAACGGAATTCGCTATGGTAAGTTTACAAAATCCTGCATCTCCGTTTTAATTTATCTCCCAACTATGGGAACACGGCGGCCAAATGCAGGATATAGTGCTTTCAGTTTGGAGAATACTGATTTGAGAGATTTGAGAGATTTGGGTAGCCATTTTTGTTGAATAACTAACTGTTATTAGCAAAGCGTTAGACTAACAAAATTAGCAAAATACTTCTAGTAAGTCAAACCACTGGGATCAGGTCAGTAGGGAAACTGAAAAGTACTGTATGGCTGATGTTCCAAATTTTAACTGCTTCACGATAAACCGGAGCGAAGAGCTGGCCGTGTGGATTCCTCTGTAGTCTAGCCTAATTGACCTTGTAATTAGGCTACTCATTAGTCATAACCATGAAACCATTAGTCCTATTACGTGTTAATGTAATTGCATATCCATGAAATCCCACTCAATATGGTTCGTAATTATACTGCACATTAACACAGCTTGAAGGAGAAAACAAACAGGAGAAAATTAAATACCATTGGAATTCGTACAGGAAAGCGAAAAAAGAATGATGTCAGACAGAATCAGTAAGGTTTTTCAGTGGTACAGAAAGTATCTCTTAATCTGGGCGTCGAAGACGCTAAAAACGGTAACAATTTTTGAACTAGTTTTTAGTTTATTTTGACAGAACTCGAGGTGTTTGTTGCATGTAACCGATTGGACAAGCAACCCACACCACAACTCAACACTGTTTTTAACGGTTCCAATTATCTTTTCGGTAATTGTTAAGAAGAGCTCCCCTCCACCGACTGTCGGCGATCTGTCGGCTATCTGTCGGTAAGAAACTCTAGGATATCTAGAAGAGTTTAACTGGCGGAAAAAGTCGGCCGACAGGTTACCGACAGTTGGCCGTCAGCCGGTTGAGGGGAGCTGTTCTTCATAATTACCATCTTTTCTCCACTTGATGGTTCACTAACAAGTTTGAGAAGCCTGTTTGAAATTTTAATTCACATTTCTCTCGGATCCTACAGAATTACCTAAGGCAGTTTCATTACATATCACCCACCCGATCTGGAAACCACGACCCAACTACAGCAATCAAGAACTTTCAGGAATTCTTTCATCTCCCTCTGACTGGAGAACTGGATGAGGAGACCTTGTACGAGATGAGGAAGCCACGTTGTGGAAACCCGGATGTGATTATTGGTGGGAATCGTGACAAGAGATACCTTACAACGGGAAAATGGTACAAGACCAACTTGACGTTTTATCAGGAATATGGCAATGACATGTCGCACGCGGACCAGCGGAGAATCATCAACCGGGCATTTAAATACTGGAGCAACGTAGTACCCAAGTTGACTTTTACCAGAACCAACTATCACAACCAAGCTGACCTTAGGATCAGGTCCGTAGGTTTTTTTTCATGTATTACTGTAAGAGCTTTTCAGTGTGATGGTTTTAACTTATTTATTATCAAGGGTTTTTCGGATGCATACACATTTTAATTATCGCTGAATACTGCAATACCCGTCATCTGTGAAAACATCCACAGAGTAGACGAACTGCAATGAAGCTTTCACAAGGAAAAACAAAAGCTTGCAAAGTTGTGGTTGGCAAATACTGACTAGGTTAATGTTTACTTCGCAATAACAGCTGGCCGGTGGTTGCTGCAGCACCTGTTCAATTGACTGGCTTAAAAGTAACGTTTGAAATGCCAAAAACACAGTTAAGAATCATGTTTCACCTTTTTTCTACTGTGTTTCACTCAGATATATATTTGATGCTCTCTTTTCGAACATGCTGTTGAGTTTGCATAGGTGGGAGAAAATTATTCATCACTATCGAAAACGGTCATACGTTTGGGTTAACTCAAAAGACCCAACAGAGGTTTGAATAAGTAAACAGGAAACCGTAATGCATGGCGTAGAAGACCACGCCTATCGATTGGATCGTGGAAAAAAAATCGGCCGCTTTATATAATGAGGAATTTCGGAACAGAGTTAATTTGGAGTGAATAATGAAAAATAATCGGGTTAAATCTTTTAGTCCGGCCGCGGCCAATGCCACAACTGCAAAGGTTCCAACTGATGTATGACTGGCCTGCCTAAGTTATCAACTACTACCTGTGGGCCAGTTTATTGAACAACTGTAAACGAGACTTTTCGATAACATTCTTTCCTGCTAAAAGACTTCCCGCTAAATCTTGAATAAAATGACATTTTGTTATCTACAGTTTTGGAAAGAGGACCCACTCCAGAGTCACCGGGGAGCCACAATACAATTATCCATTTGACGGTCGGGGAAATGTCTTAGCCCATGCATATAAACCTCCCCATGGCCGAATCCATTTCGACGATGACGAGCGCTTCACTGAATTTGGATCCTCTTCCGGCTGGTGGGTATGGAAGAAGAGATCGGTGGGGTTTCTCTATACAGCTGTACATGAGATTGGTCACGCCTTGGGTTTGGTACATTCTGATGTTAAGGGCTCAGTCATGTGGCCGATAGCGAAAAAGGGAAGACCAAAACTGCACAAGGACGATATTGACGGTATAAGGTCCTTGTATGGTAAGAACGTATCTGTTATAACATACATTATTTCTGAGGAGTTTTCGAAACTCTTATGGTTATAAAGGAATCTGAAATTAACGTTAACACGACTTACATGCGAGTTGATGAGAGTATTATGCCTCTACAAAAGGGCAGCGTGAAAAACTTAAATCTGCTCAAAACAGGTTGCAATAATTTAGCTTTTTTCAGCCGTTCTTCCAAGAAGAATGGTTGAAATAGAAATGTCAGACAAAATCTTGCAAGCTGCTTTGATAATTTTTTCACTTTTTTCACGCTTACATTTCATCGGGACCGTGGCATCTCGCTCCTAGATCCAGGGTTTCTTTCCCCTGCCTGTATCTACATTGAAATTGTTCCCGTTAAGGTCATTAGTTAACGCGAACGAAAAGCGAAATGTCCACTCTTGAAGAACGTTAAAGCAAGTGTGTTGAGGAAAATAGAAATGATGATGATGATGATGATGATGATGATGATGATGATGATGATGATGATGATGAGAGCCTTTAAAAATCCCGCCTAAAGAGAAATTTTACGTTCATGATTTGTGATTGGTGGACATCCGTCATGATGGACAATGCTAAGACATTGATTTTTTGCATTGCAGGGTGAACAAGAGAGGACTAGAGAAACATTAGAGCAGGTTTCCTTGAAGAAATTATTGTTGTATTTTCTTTTGAAAATATCAATAAACATTTGATACAATGCAAAACACGAAGGTGTATGAAACTTTTGTTTGTTAGTCACAAAACTGGGACGTCGGTCGTCTCATTTACAGCCATTACAATTGCGGAAGTGGGGAAGAGGGAGGGTAGGGTAGAGGAATGTGACGCACGGTGACGTCACTTAAAACATAAATTTACACTCGTCTTTACAGGAGATGAATTCGTAAAGACAGAATTCAAGTTACAATAGGCAAAGAAAATTCACGAATTCATCATCATGTGCTCACAACACCTATAAAAACATTACTAGTTTCTTTCACTGTCAATTCACCTTGCCGTTTTGTAAAGAACGGCACACTGTCGCTGTTGTGGTTTCGTACGTCCGGCCCTTATACGATTCAAACGGTAAGACGTTTGCTTACGACTCCCGCACGTTTAACACAACTTGTTTCTTGTAAAATCAAACATTCGCCTATCCTGATCCCGGCAGATGGTCAGAGTTCGCTCTTCGTTCGAAAAAGAAGTCGGCTTTGAATCTGCTCTCAGGAGAATCTAAGCTCTCTTTCAATTATTATATAATTTGTTTTTCAAGACTACTGGTTCCGTCTTACTCTTAAGGCATGCATAGCATGAAGCAAGTCACAAGCGACAGTCGTAAGTAAACTTACATGACTGGACGATCGGACGATAGGGCCTCAGAAAAAGCACATCGAAGCCCCAGAACTGCTTTGCAAAGTTTTGTTTAGAATCTTCCACGTATCACAACCTTGACTTGAGGCCTTTGAGTGAGGTTGTAATATCAAATCTTAAAAGAGCAATTTTTGCTGTTTGTTTTTGCCGTTTGCAAGTATACAACAAATTTCTGTTTTAAAACTCGTTACAAATAAGTAACTGTAGGTAGCGCTTTTCAAAATCCTTCCTACTTTCTAGTACTCTTTCATGTTTATGGACGGGTATTCTAGGATTGTAAAAAATCCCCGTTAATAACGAAACCTACACATTATGAGTGACATGTTCAGTTCACATACTAACGATTCTTTGCTCAGGCTTGCCCTGCCGTTAAAGATATTCTTACAAATTTCCCTTCTTGGTCAGCTGATTAACTTTCGCAAAAAAATTCTAGCGCTTCTTAGTAAAAATTTAAATTGCTTACCTTTGTTTCCTTGTGGGTGTTAACACTTAACAGCTAAAAAAACTCGAAAAGTACGTGCATACGTCTCCTACTTTCTTGACTTTGACATCGTTCGTTGTACTAGCTAACGTAGCATCCTTGCTAGAGAGGGAAATACCAGCTTCGCGGCCAAACCTGTAGCAAACAACGCCCTAATAGCCCAGCAGTCCAACCCAGTGCCAAACTTGAGTAACTGTAGGTAGCGCTTTTCAAAATCCTTCCTACTTTCTAGTACTCTTTCATGTTTATGGACGGGTATTCTAGGATTGTAAAAAATCCCCGTTAATAACGAAACCTACACATTATGAGTGACATGTTCAGTTCACATACTAACGATTCTTTGCTCAGGCTTGCCCTGCCGTTAAAGATATTCTTACAAATTTCCCTTCTTGGTCAGCTGATTAACTTTCGCAAAAAAATTCTAGCGCTTCTTAGTAAAAATTTAAATTGCTTACCTTTGTTTCCTTGTGGGTGTTAACACTTAACAGCTAAAAAAACTCGAAAAGTACGTGCATACGTCTCCTACTTTCTTGACTTTGACATCGTTCGTTGTACTAGCTAACGTAGCATCCTTGCTAGAGAGGGAAATACCAGCTTCGCGGCCAAACCTGTAACAAACAACGCCCTAATAGCCCAGCAGTCCAACCCAGTGCCAAACTTGAGCGTTCTAGGCTTCTTCAAAATAGCCTTTTCATGCTAGAAAGGACTTGCGAAAATAAGCGTTAGGATGTATATCCTAGGGGCTTCTGGGATGTGTGTTTTCAAGAATCCAAGATTTGGAGTAAACTATGATTTCCTAAGGGAGTAAAATTATCCAGTAGGGACTTTGACACCCTCAACTTTTTTCCAAAGGATTTTAATTTTGCCCTGATGTTAACGTGACATCTCTTGAAATTAAGCATGGCTGATTTCATCGCAATAATTAAGAATCCTCTAAACAGCTCGGCATGGACCTTCCTCCTGAGAATGGAGACAGATGTACGTATATCGTCACATATAATAGCATGCGCCGAACAGCATACACACAGTGATCATGAACCACAAAGCTGCTGGTTCAACCACGATTTTTTTAGGCCAATAGGCCATGGAAGACTCTGTCCCCATGTATAGGCCAATCGAAGGCCTTGTTAGAAATGACATTGAACTACGTAATTTGATTACGTGGTACCTCGGGCCAGACTTGTCTCTTGTCTCCCGTGAGTGTCGCGTGAATACATTGAATTTGTCGTTCTTTCTCGTCGAAAGCCGCACAGAATTGTAAGTTGACTACTTAATTTAGCCGTTGAGTTTTTCGTCTTTGAGCATTTGGCTCATTATATGTCTTTCACACTTTGTTTAGGTCTTTACCGTCGTCGAACCGAACGCCCATCCGTCGAATGTTGTAATCTCTGTTTGCGTGGACATGTGTCGCCTGTCATCTGCACCTAAAGGTCTGAAACATGTTATCTGGAATTAAAGTTGTGTTACCGACGTGTTGAAGAATTCTAGTGTGGTTGTTCCCCAACACCCCAAAAAAAAGTTCCGGAACCACTCAAAAATGTTCATTTTCAGACAAAAACACGCGGTTCCCATCGCTTTCTTACAGGTGCAAGTGCGAACCCAAACATGCTTGCATCCTGGGCTTTAACTTAGTTCCTGAGCCTGGGGGGAGGGGATGCACAAAGTTCCCTGTGTTCTCTTTAAGCGATAAAACGAATGAACCGAACACTCAACTGAGAAAATAAACAAAACGACGCCATCTTGGAAATCCAGGACCTAGAGGGGACTGGGAACTAGCTGACCTTGAGGCGCACAACGGCAAAAACCGCATGGGAATCGATGTTGAGGTCATTGCGACAATCCCCATAATACTCGAACGTTTTCGGAATTTGTTTCGGGGAAATACAACTTTAAACATTAAACTTTAAGCTTTTTGGTACGCTTTTAAAGTAAAAACTGGGAATTGCCTTCCAGAAGTAGAAAGGTATAACGGAACTAGAATTGAATAAAAGTGAAAGTTGTGGTAAAATTTTGTTAATAACACTATGAAAAAATACATGATGTTCCTTAAGTTCCCCTGCATCTGATTAGGCCAGGACATGCACTCTTCAAATCCCCTTACTAGTATGCATAGTAGTAGTATGTTCCAGATGGGATCAGGCAGACCTTCATTTATCTGGTAAAAATAGCATTTACTTCAATATTCTCCGGACAACAGCTTTTTCTCAATTTGTTGATCCATTCCCAGTTTATCCAATCAAACCAAAAATTCAGTTTTTTTACCGGGTGTCTTTCTTACAGTTGTACGTGGCTTGCAATTGTTGTTCTGTGCAAATCGGGTGTCTTTCTTACAGTTCTACGTGGCTTGCAACTGTTGTTCTGTGCAATAACCTGCCCTGCGAAATTAACTCTATGCCTTTTGTAAGATTTCACTGGTCTTCGTGTATGTATTATCCCTGGGCGGAAAAGGCTACAGGAGTACAGGACAAAGACTTCAGCAAAACAACAGAGGAAATAAAAGCAAGCAGTTTTTAATTAACGAAGCTACTCAGTTAAGGACGGTGCCTCCTAATACAAAGGTATTTTTTCAAAGGTTATGACTATGCGGGAGAGCAGATCTTGGCAAGGACTATTGGAATTCAAAATAAATTGGGGGGTAACCACGCATTTTTCAGAGATAATTAGGTTTCAATCTGGGAAAAATGCAGCATTTTTCCTAAAAAACTTTAATTTCAAATTATTTCCTCAGAGGTATCCTTAGAATTTGCCTTTGCACAAACAAAATCAACTAAATTACAAAAATCTTTAAAATGCGTAACAAAAAATAACATATGAACTACTTTTTACGCATTTTTAATTACAAAATCATCCCAACGGTGCTATTTTTGACCCTGACAGCTCTCCTCTTGTTTGCAATAAAAGCGGTCTAAATAAAATTTGCACGCTACAAAAAATTAATCAGGTGTCAACTAGGCTCAGCACTTTCATTTAATGAGGAAAAAAGGTGGGGTAACCACGCGTTTTTAGAAGTTATATTAGTTGTTTGTTCAACTTCAGTGGAGATCCGTTACAGTTTTCTCATCCCCTCCCTAGTAAGTGAGATACTTGTGTCTCTCTTTCTGCAGCATGCTGGGATATCCAATATGGCGGTTCGTGCAAGAAGAAGGACTGTTAGAGAAAGAGATTTCCTTGATTCTGCGGTGAATTAAGAGAATAGGGGATATTTCATTGAGCAAGAGGCTTTTACATGTTTAGAAGGGCAGAGAAAATGTTTGGAGTCGTGAATTTTCTGTAACTTTTAATGTGCTGCTAGTATAAGATGCAGTTTTGCGGCACTGCAGGCGAACTGGAATTCAACCATCACGTGGGCGACGCGACGTGGGCTTTTATAGCTTGTGTACTGTCATCAACCACTTGTACAATGGTTTATTCGACTTCAAGTCGTCTTGAAATACATAAAAATGCGCTATATGATTCAGTGCAGAGGCTTCGATGGCTTTATTAGTCACCGGTACCATGGCCCGGTTATTGGCATTCCCATCAGGTGAGATCATTCAATCAATGAATCTTTGTTCGCCCCGTTTTGTTTGTGTTATGTTGGTGAATGTCTTCTATGTCATCTATTTTAGCGCCTATCTTTAGAGCACTGTTTCTAAATTGAGACTAGTAAATGCATGTCAGCAGGTTCCCTTCAAGCAGAGGTCTCTCAAGGCGAGAGAAAAATGAGGGGAAGGAGAGACCTCTGCCGAGATCCGACGTTTCCTGTCGCGCAGGCGCTAGCGTTTCCTTAACAACGCGTGACATTTTGGTCATGTGTAACATGACCTTGGCAAACCGGTTTGCGCGCGAAAGGGCAGCAGCCGCAGCAGCGCGATGTGTGAAATCTTTGAGAGCTATGTCGGGAAATGCCACAAACTCCTCAACGTACTTTTCCGCGGACACCAGAAAAGCCAGCAGTAAACAGGAAAAGACGGCAACTTTTGGGGTGATTAAACTTAAAGTTAAGCAGACAGAACAGTTGGCAAGCGCGATCGCTAAATTCCGGAGTCGCTTCAAGCGTGCAGCAAAACAAAGCCACTGTTTACAAACTTACTGTCAGAAAAAGTCAGAGATTTTAATGGCGTGATAGGAAAACATTTATGGGAGTTTGGAAAGCGTTTAAATTTCAATGAAAGTATTTCATCTATCGTGTTTAGAATGGTTTTGATCGCGAGTGGGCTATTTTTTGTCTGGCGCCGGGGTAGATTTTCCGAGAATTCCGGCGGCGATTCTAGGAAAATGTTTTTAAAACAAGAAAGAAATATTGTATATATATTTACAGGATTTGGTACTTCAAGAAAACTACACACTGTAGTAAACGATTTGTACTATCTTTATGTCAGGAAATAACAACAAAGAGTCATTTAATTGTGGCGGCAAAACTTTATAATGCACCAGTCATTTGAACCCCCCCCCCCCCCTCGGGCATGTCCGGGGTAATGCGGGGACTTTCACTTCATATTCACTCCATTTTCGTCCCCCAGTAGACGGGGAATACGCTAGAAATCACAGCCTTCGCCTCCTGGAACGGGGAGTAAGCGGGGCAGTCACTCCATGGTCAGCAGTTTTCATTTTCATGCCGCATAGTAATTTTGCATACATTATCATTACTTCTTTGATTGATCGATCCAAGCATAGTTAATAAAAGAATCTGGTTATGAAGCTCGGCAAAGTCCTTTGTTTTATGTTTTTGTTAACGCTTTTAGCCTTGACCGTGCACAAACAACAATAGGATTTGAATTTTACATGAGCAACTAACCAATAAAAATGTCACAGCTAAGTTATTCAGCTATAGTGTGCGAACGTAAAACAAAAGATTGTGCACGGTCGTAGTACTTTCAACATAAATTGCAGCACCTTTGTTATGGTCTTTGAAACTTGCAAGGTTTCATAACCAGTCCCTCGAGTAACTATGATCCAAGCGAATTGCAAAGCGAAGCGATGCAAAGCTGCAAATTAAAATGCTCTGTTTAGTGTCTTTCCGTCTTTCCGTCTTTCCGGTTTAAAAAAGGTTGTTGTAGCCGAAGATTTCTTCAGTCTAGTAAGGAAAGGTGGGCATATTCTCAATGAGATTTTACAGATATTAAAATAGTATGGATTTAAACTCACTGACTTGACCTATCGATGAACCTTAAGCTTTTGTGTTCATATTAATGATTAAGTTACGGATGCTTTTGTGCTGTTTCGATTAATTTCTAACCGGGGATTGCTTCTTTGTGACCTACTTTCATTTTGACAAGAAATACATTAATTTTGTTAACCCTTTAAGCCCTAACAGTGACTAAGATGAAAATTCTCTTTACATTATCACCACTTGTACAAACATTACAGTGAGGAAAATAAAGGAAACAATCACCAAGGATAAGATCGCTCGATATTTAGACAAATTCTCCTTATTAGTTCCATAAGAAATGTATGGAGAACAGTAAGGAGAATATGCATTTTCATATCAGGGCTTAAAGGGTTAAGCTTGAGTTATTCTAACTTCAGAAGACTGCATTGCTAAAACATGAGTTGTAATTTGTTGTGATCTTGCATTTTGTGACATCAAGATGTAAAATAGAAGGATGATGTTGAAATAGTCGCCTTTTCTTGTCCATCGAGGGGTTTCAAGTGTTGCCATAGCTGCTCCCAAATCAACGTTTTCATTTCACGGCTATCATCATATTTGTCATCCCTTGTTACGAGTTGACATTTAAAAGGGAGTACCCTGCATGTTGGACATATGGGGGTGGGGGAGTTCACCATTCACTTTTGCCCCGGGGACCGGGGAGTTCACTGGCTTTCATTTGCATAAAAAGTGAATGCCCCGGTCATGCCCGAGGGGGGGGTCCGGGGGTTTCAAATGACTGGTGCATAACACAGGGAGCGTAAAAAATAAAATAATAAGCTTAATCGCTTTTGTAAAACGAACAAAGACAAATCACGAACTTTGATGAACAAAACAGTCGCTTGAAGAAAACTGCGCCAAAAATTCAGAAGAAAGGAGTGTTTTCTATTTTGCTAAGGGAATAATGTCGACTGTTGGCTGAAATCCCATTTCTTGTTTGGCTGTCACAAATACTAGTAGCCTACAAGAGAACTTCAAACATTTCAAAGGAAAACAAACATCTTGCCTTTCACTGCGTACTCTATTTTTATCCGCAAATTCACTTAAACTGCAGCGACAAACCAAGGGTAATAACCCGAAAAGTTCGGATAAGAGAAATGCCTTTTATTTTCCTGAAGTGATATTGTCGGTAGTTTGGTTTAAGCTTATAGTCATTCGATTTTCTTGTTTCAAAACAACCGCGGACGGCCAGCTGAAAGATCAGAGATTTGCCGTAGCCTGTCGGAAGGCACGCAAATGTATCGCGTTTTCTATAAGGAAAGTGAGAATTAATTTCTTATTCCCTTGAGGTTTTGATCTTGACGTGTAGAAATAGCCAATTTTATAGCTTTATCGAAGTGCAAACTGTTTACAGACTGTCGCAGTTTAGGTAACGTGGGCTCAGAAAGTTTCAGCAAACAATGGAAACAGAGCATGCGCACTCTTGTGTAACGGAAACCGGTTTTGAAAACCTGTCAGTTTCGACCACAAATCTGGTCGGCGGCTACATGAAAGAACGCGTCGGATCTCAGCAGAGGTCTCTCCTTCCTCTCATTTTTCTCTCGCCGTGAGAGACCTCTGCTAGCAGGGAAGTCAGCAGGATGAGCACTCAGAATAATACAGTTTCAAGTCAACTGCAACTGCTGCTTTATTTCTAAATACAGTAAAACCCCGCGTATAAGAACCTGGATTTTTTTATTTAGCCTAAACAGGTTCTTTTTATAAATGGTACTTAAAGCAGATTTAGACTACCAAGGTTCTTAAAATAGGTTCTTATATTTTCATATGAATTTCATTTAAATATATTATAAATATCATCTCAATATAAATCAATTATACCATAATGCCTAAAGGCAGTACAGTGCAGGTATGTCCTTAACAAAACATAACAAACATATTATTTCATTGGGATATATTTTTATATTTTAAATTTAATATTTATAATAAAGTTTCGATATAACGCGCGCTCTGATTGGTTGAAACAGCGTGCTTTATCAGAGTACAGATGCACGGAGTAGCCCATGACGCCATTCTGCGCGCGCTGGCAAGCTGAAAACCTTTCTTGCACGCACTTGCAAGCTATGAAAAAACTTGATTTCTTGCAATTAAAAGCCAGTTTCTTTACAAATGTGAGCAAAGCTATATTATAAAACAAATAAAAAAGCCAAAACCGTGCTTTGTTCTGTGATAAAACACTCAAGGAAGTGACGAGAGCACTCCAGAAGTAGGGAGAAGCACTCACCTGCGGCTCGTGTTCACCCTACACTTCTTTCGTGCTCGCGTCACTTCCTTGCGTGCTTTATCACAGAACAAAGCACGGTTTTGGCTTTTTAATTTGTTAATTTGTGATTCTCACAGAGTCGGAGATGGTCAGAAAGCTTTCTTTGATATTAGTAGAGTACTATACTTGCAAATACTTGAGGAAATATTTGAATGGCAAACACAATAGACATACAACACGGTACTTTAGCTTGAAAGAAAAAAAATTATGTTATTTCAAGTTACTTTTAAATATAATCAGATGATGATCTTAATTCAGCAGTTTCTCCCTATACACTTTTACAGCAACTCCACTGATGAGAACCTAACTTAAAATTCTAGCCTTAATAAGTTCTTATATGGAGGGGGCTTAAAATGAAAATTTTAGCCTAACAGGTTCTTAAAACCCAGGTTCTTATACGCGGGGTTTTACTGTACGCCACTTTCGAGTAGTAAAGTTTTGTTTTGTTTCCAGTGACCTAAATGCGTACCTATTCAATGTATTTTTACCAAACTTGCAGAATATAATTATAGTATACATATATAGTATACATGCTTTTAACAACATTCAACCTGGTATGAAATGCCAATATTTCCATGGTTTTCAGTAGTAAAATCTCATAATGTTTCTGTATTTGTTTTCAAATCCTGCAGATGGGGAGTAAGAGGCTATCAAATCATTTGCTCTCCATGAGGGAGGTATGAATATTTTATGGAAACACACAATGAATTTATGACAACTTAAAGTTTTGAAATACCATATTTAGATCAATGTCCAGACATTTTCATTTTAATTCAGCTGAATTTCTTTTTCTTTTTGCTGCACATTATCTGATGCTTCAGGTACTACTTGTACTCAAATATTTGGACATGCACAGGTAACATTAATTTTCATATTTTTGCTAAGTAGTCTGACAGTGTTCTCAAGACCTTCTTGGAGGCAGTAACTCGGCACTGACTGCTGCGGCCCCTTTGCTTTGCACTTAGCACACTGCGAAGACCATCATATCCACCTCTAGTGTGAGTGAGTTGCACTTGCTGTAGATTTAAACCCGATCCAGCAATTTTTTGTGCCATTGATTTCGACAGTACCTTCTTCATAACCAAACCCTTGAAAGAAGGAAAATTATTGGTCATCCTGGCATGATGTTGGAGAGACTTACATACAAAGTCTATACTGAAACTGTGAGAAGAAAGGACAGAGTTACAAGGTTTCAGATGGAGGAGAAGATCCCTAAGGGATTTCACATCTTCAAGGCCATTGTGGGCATCATAACTTTTGCTGAAGCAATCCTTCACCAGATCTTCTTGTTTGTATGACTTTCGACCTGGTAATAATTTCTTAACCATGGGTAATGTATCAATGAATCCTATAACCACAGTTTGTAATTCAGTCAACAAATTAGCTGCTAATAATGCTCAGATCAAAATTGTTGAGTCAAACACTTTCCCCTTATGGGCTACTAAAACTACTTTGGTCTTAAAGACTTAAGGAATTCCACAAACTCCTTCAGGCATTCTGGGAGGCTCAGCGCTTTAACAGGCCTTGATTTATACAAAAGCTGCCCGGCTACAACAGTCAATTTGTTGGCTTGTGAATCTTGCGGGGAAATTCCACGTTTTGGCAGAGAATATTTATCAAAGGTTGCTTGATCTCCTGAACATTGAACTGCTGATAACTGACAGATCTCTGCATTGTTCAGACCTACAGAAAAAAAATGAAAACAATTAAATTCCTGATAAAATTTACACTACTAAAGATGCATATCTTAATAGTTTGTGTGAAACCACCTAACGCTTGTCATAACAATGTGATTGAGTAGCAAAAAGGAGGTGTTATGTTGATAATTATTATGAGACACACTGTGAATTCACTTGGTTCAAGTGAAATATAGCCCAAGAATTTATCATTGTGGAATTTCAGTAGAGTAGTTTCTGCAGTCAGAATAGTTCAGGAGGTCTCTAGCTTCATAGAAACTTCCAATAATTATTCCAATTATTATTGGCATTTCAAGGTCCTAACTAAATGGTAAACACAATGCCGCTAATCTGGATTGCAGCATTTAATTGTAGTCTTCCTCAATAAATTTTAACGGTGACCAGAAATCCCGAGATATGAGTTATGTGAATTTAGCAGTAAAATGTAAGATCTTTAAGTCAATTAATAAAATTACTTACATAATTTGCAGCTTTTCACCATCCACAGTATGAATGCTATTTGCATTCAAAGGTCAAAGTTTGTCATGGTTAACGCTACAGCTGTGCAACCAGTAAGTTATGAATGCACCTGGAAGGGTTGCTGAGCACTCAAGAAGCTAGAGTCACTCAAGGCAATATGCATGTTTTGTGCTTAGGAACCTCCTATATGGGTCCATAACTCATATTAATGGCTGCACACTTAGCAACAGAGCTACCCAAAGTACACGGCAGTACGAGAAAATTCTTGTTAGCAATTTAGTGCAAATAAGGACAGAGCTGGTAGCTGTCTTTCTCCACAATCTCTTTTAGCGCACAAAAAAATTGCCGTCGTGTCTAAAGTGGCTACAGCTTCTTAAACCAGCAGAAGGTACATCAGTGACATAAGTTACTACAAATCTCCCTTTCACTGTGGTCAACTTACAATGTACCTTTCAAAAAACAGTGAAGCAAAAACAAAGCAAAGCCATGTACTTATCAGTAACAGCTTTAACAGCAAAACAAGCAAAAACTGGCAATAACAACCGACAGTTTATCTTGCTAAGAAGATTAGAAGGCCATTTACCTATATTGGATGTTTCTAAGTCAAACACAACAAGTGTTGATTTCTGGATGTCAGATGAACTTAGAGGGACAGGTGTTGGTGGATAAAAAGGAGTGGGAATGGAGGTTACATGTGCTTCATTGTCACTGAACTGCACACCACTTTGATAGGTTGTCCCTTCAAGTACTGCTGCCTGGTCTGTCTCTGAATTTCTAGCCTTCTACCTAACTATTCTGTTTCTTTTTTACGCTCTAGTGGTCTCTCTACTTTTTCTTTTCCTGTGCTGCCTATCCCGGTTTGTGTTGAATTTCAAAGTGATGCTTCCAGGGGAGAGACTGTTTGCTTCGTTGATCTAAAAATAGTAAAAATAATTACGTGTACTTGATAAGAATGCGTTGCTCTTAGTAGGCCTCAACCCTGCTACTGTTTTCTATCTGCATTGCATCATGGCCCTGTTTTCCAGCATCATTCAATGTGTATATATCATCTGATGATATTACATGATCTCCTTAGATTCCTTTGTGAGAAAGTTTAAACTGCTGATTGGTTTTCCCCTATTAGTATGTGAGAGGGAGTTTCAGTTTCGAATTTAGTTTCTAATTTAGAAAACAAGGGAAAGCATTGTTGTTTTCCAGTTTTCCTTCATGTTTAATTCATAGGAGATTAGAAGACACTCTCTTGCTTTCCTTTTGTAGACTAAAAGCAAGGGTCAGTGGCTTTACCCTAGAATGCGAGCAGTCATTTTTTTTTCAGGGATACCAGAGCACACATGAAAAACTGGGTAGATCTTTGCGGCATGCGGGGAAGCTAGGTCCCTTGCAGCTTATGATGTCTGCAGGAAAATAATGAGCTGTATATTTTTTACCTTACAAACCACTGATTTTCCACTGTTTTTGGTTGCCACAGCAAATGCAACCCTGCCTTTTAGGCTGGCAGAGCCAGAAAAATGAAGACGTTTAGGGGCATGCATATGGACACACACTGAGTTATTAAACAACTCAGTCATTGCTTTGTGTTGCCCCTATGGTGCCAACTTGTCTGCATAACTTGAGAAGAGCTCAAAAACCTGAAAAGGAAGGGACAAAGAACATTGTCAACATCGTGTCAAGTTATGACAGTTAAAACAACATTGTAAAATTGTCACATAGAGCCAATGACAGACCTACATGTACAGGCCTAATGTGGGATTTTCATCTAAGACAGAAATTATCTTAAGTAGATGTATGACACTGTGAACTCCTTCTAAGAAAGATGCCCTTGGGACCATTATTAGTTGTCATATGAAATTACAGAGGCATCTGCCGTGCAGGTGGGCATCCTTTCAGGGAGTCACACTATAATTATTACCGCATGTTGAATAGTCTGGTTATGCAAATGTCTGGGTTTCAAGTAGTTTTTCTTTTTTTATTATACCTTGTATTATTTTATGATTGAATTGTTTATATATGCAATACCTGTTTCAAAAGAGCTGCTCAATGAAGACCTCAGATGACCTGTACCAGATCTGCCTTTAGGTCATCTCCCTCAAGATCCTTGCCATGAGACAGTGAGTGACTAATGCTGATAGCTTTCGGGATTCTTTTGGTACTGGCACCATGAGCCACAAGAACTGTGATCCCCGAAGGCATGGTTTGGAATGGCCTTGCATGCAGCCTTTGCGGATACCCTCTGGGTTGCCTTTGTTCTCTGTTAGCACATATCCAAAGCACTTGACCGGATAATCTACCACAGTTTTGGTCATTAACTTATGGCTTGTAGACAACCTCTTAAGGTGACCATAGAGTGCTTTTTTGGCATGTCCCACGTGGGTCCGGATAATCTGCGAGGCATGCGAGCCATGCGAGGCATGCGAGCCATCGGAAAATATAAATTTTTAATAATATTGTAATTGGAAATGGTTCGTTTTGTAATTGGTTTTGCTGCTGGAAATGTGCTTTCAATCGCGAATATTAAACCGCGATGGCCCACGCGGTTCCAGGTTATTTTGGACGAGAACAGTCTGGGTCGAGGGAGAACGACAAATTTTGACTTTCTCTCCCCTCTCCGATAGTCTTTCTCTCCTGTTTTGTTCTCGCGAACCGTTCAGCGTGGTCGTGGCCGGATCGAAAAATCTTCAATCCTTTTGGACAATCCAGTTCAATCGAATCAATCTAGCAATAAACTGCTTCTAAAAGTGAGTATTTATCTGATTTACCTTTGCTTTAGTCTGTTGTTAGCTGTTTTGTGCAATGAATTATCCATCATACATTGCTAATGTTTTATGTATTTTATTCAATTCGCAGATCGCCTCGACGTTTTCATAATTTTATATTCGGTGTTCTCTTGTAAGATTGTTAAGCAAGTTGAAATATCATATTATGTTCTTGTTGTCATTGTTTCTGTACGAACAAAAATATATTTAACGCTTTAAATGCTGGTGTCAAAACCTTAATTGTCTTTTGTTGAAGTTTTTTAACGTGTCTTTTCACTGTGCCCAAGGCTGTTTACCTAACATTTCCGCCTTCTTCATAGGCATCAAGAAACACACGCTTAATTTTTAAAAGTGGCATACCACGTATCACAGTGTTGCAGCCCCCTTCCGCCTCGCTTTTTTTTTGTCGAAGTTTGGACGTATTACGATGTACTCACTACGGCTTTACACGGTTTCATCGTTCGTGTAGATAGGTTCCGTGTAAACACTACGAAGCCGTGTCGTTTTCGACGATTTCTTTTTTTTTTACGACGATTTTTTCACATGGCTCGCATGGCTCGCTGCCATGGCTCGCATGGCTCGCTGGCTCGCACTGTATCCTACCTCTCCCACGTCAGACCAGACACCAATTTCTTCACTCACATTCTCATGGATGTGGGATATAGTTGTAGTATCTCCATCCATGATAATGTTGCCAACACTATATTCTATGGACTGGCTTTCTCCTTTGGTGTCTAGTTCCGTTTGCCCTACCACGCCCTTTGTAAGTTCAACACCCATAGAAGGCTCCATTGATTTAGCAGATCCTATGACAAAATATTAACAGTGTAAATTATCTAAAGCAAATGGGGCAGTGGTACTATAAACATAAGGTAAGATGACTAGGGACTCTGAGATCAATCTTCTCCATGGCCAGAGTACAAATATAGGTAAGCTACAAGCAACTGCAAAAGGATTGAGACACTCGCTGTATTTCCAGTCAATTAGGACATTGTTATAGTCAATACACATTATTTTTACCCCTCTTCCCCCTTATCAATGTTGTTATGGATTTAGTTATGATGTTCAAAATAACAAGCAACAACATTGAGAGGGGGGCGGGGTTCAGAAATGCATTAAGGTTCTCCATTTGTTTTCAAGAGTGCGTTTTCAGTTGGTAATCCTATTTTTTAGGAGAATGTCTCAACAATTTTGCAATTGCTTGTCTGGGCGCGTTACCTCTATATAGCGCTCGTTCTGAATGAACTTTATGAACCAAAGTTGGTGTGCATTATCAGCGTAGTAAATCATGTAAAAATACCAGTATTTCACTTGACTATCGTTGCGTGTTTAACAATGGCAAATGAAAATCGGGTATTTTTGGCTTTTTCTGATTGGCGTAAGTGGCTCTAATTTCCAGTGAAAAGGGGGTTTGTTCAAGAACGATCGCCAGCAGATCAATAGCGAAATGCCTTATGCCAACAAAAAGGGTTAGCTGTATGTAGTTTCGAGAATTACTCTATTGATAATGCCAGTTAATGTGAAAAGGCTTATTTCTGCTCGTAGTTAACGCTTTAGGCGCAGCTAGATAAAGTGCTTGTTTGCACAAATGTTACGTCACCGAATTCACGTCATAGATTTTTCGCTCACAGTTAAAAAGGACGGCATCGTTTTAACTGTTCACTTTATTCAGATAAATGTACATTGTGTCTACCTTTAAGAAACGTTACTTGTTGTCCTTATTTTCGCTAACTAGCTGCAAACGCACAGTTGCGTTGTTACTCCAACCTACTATATTGCATGAAACTCATGTGCGGTGTTAGTTTCAAAAAGGTATTAACTAGATAGGCCTCACGTGGAGATGGTAGCAGAATATGGTAAGTGATGGCAAATATGCAACGGTAAATAAAGTTGCGAGATTTTAATGCGGGAGCTCTAACACAGGACTATCTTATAACCCACCATCAAGCAAATTTGAACCAGGTTCCTTCGAGACGGTCGTTTGTCGAGGCAGTTATGGTTCTCTTACGCAAGCAAATTGGCGCGTTTTGCAAGGGGTTTGTCGCAGGAAAACTCACGATGACAACAGTTTCATTAACACATGGCGTTAAAACTTGATCGGTGCAAACCATGGCAGCCATGGCTATCGCGCAAAAATTGTCTTTAGAAAGGCAGTGGAATTTCGGTCCATTTGATGGTCGCGTGCCTTTTAAGTCCACAGTCTACGGTCTACAGTGATAAACAAGAAGATATTTATAAATTTTATTTGTTTAAGGTGTTGACCGTGAAATTCATGTTGACCGTGGTAAAATTTCGTTTCCTATAGTCAGCTTCTATTTGAGGAGCACAAATGATTTTATTCATATTTTTCTTTCATGTAAATGTGTTAAGGTCTCAGTAGATGAAACAGAAGGTTTTTTTGGCCAAGACTTAGCATTGCACATGTCTCTTGGGCGAGATTGATGCATTACGTCATTTGCAGAGCTTCAATCCATTGCGTTACAATATTGTCACCTTAATGATATTTCATTCTCATTCCCTTAAGAACGAAAAATAAAAATAAAAAAAGATCCCGGTAATCACGTTAATAATTCACCCCCTTGCCATTCTCCTGAATAATACCCTTGCAGCTCTATTTCTACCATAAAAAATATATTTCGTAGGAACTCAGTTGATACGAGTCAATGTTGCGTGACAAACCCAAGCCCGAAAATAGGAACAGTTTACGAACACCTTTTCCCCTTAATCTGGAACCAACTGGAATTCCCTTCTACCAGCACAATAGCAAACAATTCATCCTCGTTTTATTGACGTTTTCACGTAATACATTGATACAAAACTGTTTTCACAATCTGAAATCAAAGCGATACACCACCGAGGCAAGCAATTGCAGAAGGATTGAGACACTCGCTGTATTTCCGGTCAATTAGGACATTGTTATAGTCAATACACATTTACCCCCTTCACCTTAACAATGTTGTTATGCATGGTTCAATTTTACCTGTTACCATCCCCCCCCCCGGGCAACCCCGGGGACAAGTCCAGCCCTTCGGTCTCGGGGGTGGGGAATTGCTTGAAGCCGTCTTGTCCCGGGGGGAGGGGGCGGGGCAAATCGAAAATAACTTCTTGTTGTTCTTGTGAAGTTCATCACTTCTCGGTTGACGCCGGACCGCGTGGAGAAGACTACCTATTTCCAATGACAATCGCTAGAATTTGCAGCAGACTGGTTACAGAAGAATAATCTCTCAAAATTAAAATCTGTATTCGAAGGCACTTTTATTTTAAATTGTTAAACGAATGTGCGTTTGATGCGTACTTGAATGGATGGCATTCGTCACAAACAAAGAAATATTTCTTCTGCGTATTTATGTTTATACTAAGACGACTTAAATAGACTCTATATGAAAACAGATGCACGGCTCCAGTGTTTATTCTTATGAAACAAGCTAAGAAAAACTCCTTTAAAATGCTGCCAGCAATTTGTTCACGGGCCTCTTGTGCGTATGTGCTAGATTTAAAATAAATTCTGTGGCGAAGACCATTACTTTACCTGCTAGCCATATGCCAGTGCGGTTAGAGGTTTTTCTTCAGTTTTCTTTTTCAAATATAGTGTTCATGTTTTTATTACATTATACATGTAGTGTCCTTCGTTCAAGAAACGCTAGAAAAGCATTTAAGTTCTTATCAAAACGTCTGGTTTTGCTGTTGTACGGAAATCTATGCTTTGTACACAAAACAACGTATTTGTGGTCGATGAGGAGTCCCGGGGGTGGGGAATTGTCTCTTTCTGCGTGCCCGGGGGTGGGGAATAGACCGCCAAATGAGAACAAAATTGCAAATCCCCGGGGGGATCCCCGGGGGGGGCATGGTAACAGGTAGAATTGAATCATGCATTATGGATTTAGTTATGCTGTTCAAAATAACAAACAACAACATTGAAAGGGGGAGGGGGTTCAGAAATGAATTAAAGTTTTCCATTTGTTTTCAAGAGTGCGTTTTCAGTTGGTAATCCAATTTTTTAGGAGAATGTCTCAACAATTTTGCAGTTGCTTGTAGCTAAAAAGAGTATAATATACTAGCATGTGCTAGCAGTGGGCAGTAAGTCAAAAGCCACAAAAGAAGTTTCATCAGAATTACCTTGTATAATTCAAGGTAACTTGTGTTTTATTAATTTGCATTTTTGTAATTATCAAAAATAAATAAAAATCAAAGCTATGCAAACTACGTGGCTAGATATATAAACTTAAGGTTGTAGGTCAAAATAAGGAAGAAAATAGATGCTAACCTGTCCAGTTTCGTGAACAGTTGTGCTTTCGAGGCGTGTGATTTTTTCACTTCGCATGTTCACAGACTCTGCAATTCTTACATCTAACAGCGTAATTGAGAACTTGGCCAGTTCTTGACCCAATCAACGCCGAATGACCTAACAACAAAATCAAATGATTTTTTTTCACACTCAAGTCAACAGTATATATACAGTGTACACACATCAAAGCTGCCCAAGAAATTATATAGAACATCAGTAGCTGACACCTCTCATTAGCAAACACCAGTCTCCTTGAGAGTAAGAATGGCATCAAAATTCCCCCAAGTTACACCCCTTTGCCACCAAATATCTATTTAACAAATTGACGTCAGTTTTTTATGCGTCTGTCCTCTTATTGATGATAAATTTCGTCATAACATTGTCAAAGTGTTGTAGATTCACGAGCCGCAGGCGAGTGGATCTACAACAAACTTTGACAATGTTATGACGAAATTTATCATCAATAAGAGGACAGACGCATAAAAAACTGACGTCAATTTGTTTTTTACAATAACAAAAAGCCCAAACTGATTTTCAAACGAAGGAAAGAAATGCTATCTAGAGTCAATGGAAGACGCGATTGCCGCAGAATCTGAATTTCATCGCTGTAATTCGGAGAATCACAGGCTCGTAAATTAAAACTTTAGTAAGAATAGGTCAGAAATACAACGGCAAATTCGAATTGCTCAACTAACCTTTAATCCAGTGAAAACTGTTCACAGAATAATCCGTTAAAACACGGTTCAGCTTAATTTCATCGACAGCACAAATTCCCACTCACCGCCGATTTTCAGGTCTGAATCCACAATAAACATCCTCATCTTTTTGCTCTAAGGTTGCAATGGTTTCTTCAGTTTTAACCCATAAATTTTAGATGATTTCCTCATTGACGACTACTAGATTTGTGGTACAATTCTCGCCTCATCAAGAACGCAACACTAAAAAGTTTGACAAAACTTTTGCTGATTGCGTCAGCTTTATGTGTTTCATCCGTCTGTACTCTTATTGACGATAAAAATTAGCCAATCAGCGCGCGAGAATTCGCTCAGTTATTGTAAAAATACCAAATACATAATGAAATACTTGCCCTATAAACTATTGTAAGCTCTCCCAGATCCCCGTTTTTGCGAACCAGCATCAAAGCTAGCGTTTATCTTCGCTCGGTTTCTGCGTCAAAGTAAAGGAGATTTGGAAAGATCAGTTGAAAAAGGTTCCAAATAAATCTTTTTATGTTAGTGCACACAGAAAGTGACATAAAAACTCGTAAATCTTTTGAAACTAAACAAATTAGTCTATATCAGTCTGACTGATTTGTACGTTACGAAACTTTCAAAGACAGGGATTTGAGTGTTTTGCATGATACGTACGAATCGTTCCTTTCAGTGTTTACGGATTTACCCCATAATTCTGTGAAGTTATATCTAGTGTTAATAGTAGTACTAAACGATATTTTTCTTACCCTGCAGTCTCTGTAGTTTCGTTTCGGTTTTCTACAACGGCCTCTTCCTCCTGCCTCACAGAGTTTCTGCACGTTTCTGTAGTGACATGTAAAATTCCATGTCTCGCTTCGTCTTCGCGGGATTTGTAGGCTTTTTTGGACAGCCACGGAAGGTTTAACGATCTTAAGAAGACGTTCATGCCAGTAGCACTAATTCCAGAATTTACCGATCCTTTTACAAAGTGAGAAAAACAACGAAAAGATCGTTTCAAAATGGCAAAACTTTGACGAGTGGAATGCGTGACAGTGTTTGTTTTTATAATTAGCCTTGAAATGGCTTTCCGCGTGTCCAGAAATCTCACGGATTGGGAGGTTAGAAAAGGGATAAATAAAACAAACAGCATAAAAAGGGATAATAAATTTGACAAACCTGTTGCCGCCTTTGTATTTATGTCCCATATCGGACGTCCCACGCTCATTTTTTCAGGACTTCGGTGCAAACAGCCCTCGCACTGAATGTATAGAATTGATCCGAGGCCCTCAGGATAGTTTCGTCCACAATATTTGTCAAATTTAACACTTTCTTGCACTCTGAACAACCCTTTTTCAACTGGTCGGCTAAAAAGCCCAGTTCTACAATTCTTCTTCCTTCTCTCCAGCTCCATTTAGATGACTCTGTCGCGATGTTTTTAGATTCTGTTTCTTGCTCCGACGAAGAAACTCGTCTGCGCTTGTTTTCCCGTGGTTTAATACCGCGGGCAAATGTACCATTGCGTTTTCTCTTACGTTCATTTACCGAAGGCGGCATGTTTTTAGCAATATAAACCTATAAGATACTAAACACTCTTCCTAATTTTTTAAAGAAACATTGTAACTTTTTCCCTGAGAGACCACGCAAACGGAAAGCTCTGAAATCGCAGAGAGCAACCGAGAGTGTTTCTTACTGGAAAAATTTAATAAAAGAGTCAAAACAGGTAACTATATAACAAAACGCATTTTTTAAAAAAGCCAATTTTCAAACTGTGTGTTTTAACGTCTTTTTTTTTTTTACTTTTGCAGGTGAATGCTCATTTGTGTAAAAAAAAAAACGAGTTTAAATTGAAGCCAGGTCAGCTAAAACTTTTCATACTACTAAAAATGTCACTTCATGTATTCGCAATGTGTTAAAAAATAGAATAACTGCAAGGGGAAGTAGATTAACAAAACAATGAAAGGATTTTACATTAACAGACTAATCAATCACTGTTTGAAACTGGCAGCTTGTAACGATTTGGCTAAATTGAAGAAACTCGCTGTATGGAATTACTGAATTGGCAAGTTTGACCGACTACGTGAACACCATGCTGTAGTTTTTGATGCTAATAGGGACAGATGAGAGAAAGAGACCAAGTACAAGTGGAACTTTCCAATTGTGAACTATTTGAAGCATTTTACGTAAGGAAATACAAACCTACCCTCAACTCCCGAGAGGAATGCAGCGAATTCGCCGACATTTTGTTCTAGTGACTATTTTAACATATCTGGAGAGACGCTTTGTACAATGACACTCGCTCATTAGACCATTTTATTAGTTTCTTATTTATATTTGTACCTAATGTTTTATACAGTTTACATACTTGCCACATGCACCATTACTTTCTGGATCAGATACTTGCAGACCCAGTCCTTAATATACCTGATCATTCTTGCGCTTTTTACACATCTTACTTTACATTTGTATATAGGTAGGCCCACGCAGAATATTTTTCTTATCCCTGGTGATGCCGTTGATCGGCAAAAGCTTGGATTTCAGATTTTAATTTTTACAGTAGTGTTAGGCTTCATTTGAACACTTATATTATAATCTTAAACTTTGTTTTCAGCTTGCCCTCCTTTGCGAGACTGCACAATTCTTGGCCACTGAATTCAATTAGCTGTTTAAAATTGACTTGATCATATACCACAGCCTCTAATTCTTTGAGCTGTTGTTCTGTTTCCAATGCTTGAATGTCGCACTCTCGAATGCTTTCTGCCTCCTGAACGAGGTGCACACCAGCAGCTTCCTGCGCTGCAGCGAGTCGTGAAAAATAACTGGAAATTTGCTTTGCTGTTCGCCATTCATCTGGGGAGAACAAAGTTTTCCACTCTTGTCTCTCACCACTCTCATTTCTTGTGCCACTTTACTGGGTCTTCTTTGTTTCCTTTAACAAACTGTAGACATATGTGCATTTATTAGAAACATCGGATTAGTCAAGATCGGAGCTGCCAACACGAGATCAAAGCTTATACAATGATCAGCAGATTTCCGTGAGTCATCAGCATACTAACGTCACTAATCTGGTTCCAGTAAATTCCTCTTCTACTGGTTTGCAACCGAGAGGATTGAAACTCTAGTATTATGAATAGGCGTAGATTTATGGGGTCGTTTTCTAGTACAATGGTCTTGATTTCAATGCCTTTGTAGCCTTTGTTTTGGCTTGTGGAGATGTGTTTCTTACGGAGACGTTTTCACTATCGAGATGCTCTCTCACACGATCGTGGATGAAACGTGTAGTGCTCCCGATGTAGTGATAATTGTTACATATGATTTTGTAAACGGCGTTCCTTAGTAAGCACAGTTTGGTGTTGGGGGTGGGGCAGTTGTCCCTGGTGCATGTACGCTCCGTGGTGTTGTGGAAGGAAGTTCGTCTGAGGGTGTATGATCTGTGTGCGACACGTACTGGTATGCCCTCTTTTCGGAAAATGTCAGTGATCTTGTGGTTTAGACGTTCAGAGGTATATGGAATCTTGAGATTATGACCAATCTACGTACTGAGTACGTCCTGTATTAGATTACACGTGTGCTAGGAGACCGTACTGAGTACGTCCTGTCTTACAAAGTTTGTATCGGAAATCCCGCACACAAGAAAACTTGAGAGATGCATATTATTAAAAGTTTGGAGAACCCAACGGAACTGGTCAGGACTGATACAATTTGTGAGTAGTACTGACAGCCATAAAACTGGCATTGTTTTCCTCGTGCGAGCCGCCATATTGAATTGATCGAAGGTGTGGTTTCTTGAATTGTGTGCAACTTCTTGCGGTTTTCTTGCTCTGTTTATGAGTAGATTAACTGGCACTGACGTTCTAGAAAGCGTATGGGCCTCATCTGGTGATAAAGACGAACCTTTCCGCGTTGAATTCGATGATGAGTGGGAAGAAACTAATGAAAATCTTTCTGAGGTTTCATCAGGCTTTATCGCACACATTAACAATTTTGACTAATGTTTCACTCAATTTGATGTATAAAAACTTAAAAAGTTGAAATTGCAATTGTCAGCTTTTAAAGTACATTATTATCATCCAGCATCTTTTTTTAGATTGTTTAAATAAATAAATGATAAAGATTACAAAAATCGTGTCAACTTTGGCCCGCACAGGGGTGTAAAAATGTGCCGCAGCGAAAGGCTTAACCAGGGAGCCTATCAGAGAGCATGACTCGTAAATATTTGTAAAGAAGGAAATAGTCTAGAGATCATACATACACGAAGAAAAACAATTGCAAGCCACGTAGAACTGTATTAAAGACACCTGATTAAAAAAAGGAATTTTTGGTATGATTGGATATACTGGGAATGGATCAACAAAGTGAGAAAAAATGCTGTTGTAAATGCTATTTTCACCTGCCGGATAAATAAAGGTCTGCCTGATCCCATCTGGAGTGCACTACTACTATGCATACTAGTAAGGGGATTTGAAGAGTGCATGTCGCTGGCCTAATCGATGCAGGGGAGCTTAAGGAACATCATGTATTTTTTCATAGTGCAATTACCAAAATTTTACCACAACTTTCACTTTTATTCAATTCTAGTTCAGCTGTACCTTTCTACTTCAGGAAGGCAATTCTCAGCTTTTACTTTAAAAGCGTACCAAAAAGCTTAAAGTTTAATGTTTAAAGTTGTATTTCCCCGAAACAAATTCCGAAAACGTTTGAGTATTATGGGGATTGTCGCAATAACCTCAACATCGATTCCCATGCGGTTTTTGCCGTTGTGCGCCTAGCTCAAAGTCAGGTCAGCTGGTTCCCAGTTCCCTCTAGGTCCTGGATTTCCAAGATGGCGTCGTTTTGTTTATTTTCTCAGTTGAGCGTTCGGTTCATCCGTTTTAACGCTTAAAAAGGACGCAGGGATGTTTTGCAAGTTCTTGGGAGTTAAGTTGATATCTGGAGTATATTCTACTGAGGATTAACAGTGACAAAGATTCAATATGAGCTTAAACAAAGTATAGACTGATTCGCGTGTTCTTGAAGCCAAAAACGAGTACCTTGGAGAATTGTAAGTACTCCAGCATCTGCTATTTCAACGACCCAAAAAGATTGTTATTGATTTTGATAGAGGGAAGGTCGGAGAGTGTCATTTAGCTGTGGACAATTTTCTGTAGTTATAGTTGTGTGTTCTAGATCAACTCAAAAATGGCCTATTTCGTGCTTTTTCGCAGATACCAAATTTATGTGTCTAAAAACGTAAAGCTGTTGAATAGGATGTGGGTTTATTCCGCTTATCAGGGTTTGAGCAACATCTTCTATGATAGTTTGTACCACACATAACATGTGAACTTCATCCGTTTACTTTAAAGGTTTTCAGAGACTTACGACTTGGCCAAATTTAGGTGTAGAAATGGCGCCCACAGGGGTCACAGAAAGTGATGCTTGTATTTCTAACACCAGAACAGATAAAGAGCTATCTCTAGTATATTTGTCCATTGGTCCACCTAAACTATCAGTAGTGTTAGTATGAAGTATTTTTGCTGACCCCCTTCTGTTGAGGTTTTTTGGATTTTGCACGGTTTTCTCTGACAACAGATCTTAAGGACGTTCGCGCCAATTGTTTCTGCGCATCCTTGCTGCGCACGCAATTCACTTCGCGATGTCATGCTACGTCATGCATTGAGCGCGCGCGCTGTTGAAGAAATGTGGAGATATATAGCGCTAGTGGGCACTTTAATATTTATGCACGGGTTTAACTCTCTCAAATTTTCGGTGACCCCATATTTTCTTTTGATAGTTCACATCCTTTGTCGATTATCTTCGTTTTGTGAAAAATTAAAGAAAATCTGTGTTGTGGAAGTCTGATTTTTTTCAACTTTTCTGCCCTTGCATCATCGAATTCTGCTATTATTGAAGCTGCACGGTGTTCGCAAAAGTACATCTTAGAGGTTGAGTTTAGCTAAAAGGATGACACCGGTTCAGATTATTTACTTGACAGACCCACCTAAATAAAATTTGACTAAAAAATTGGGCCTACAGCGAATCATTTTTAATATTTTTCAACTAACAAGCACTGAGACCATTTCAAGTTACGAGGACCGATGTGTCAAAATAAGGTAGTTTTCCACGCGCTTTATTTCGAAAACGAAGTCGGTGGCCCCCCAATTTTTTTGCATTTCTGACATAGGTAACTCATTATCTGACGGTACCCAAAGCATGAAAAAAATCTGTGTTGTAGAAGTTTTTCGCGCGAACGTCCTTAAAAGGACATTCTCATGTTTTCGAACACCGCGATGTCGCTGTCGAACTACAAAAGAAGGGAAATTTATTTTCTTAAAGGCGACAGTCCCACCAAACAACGTTTGGCTTTAAGGTGTTTTTAAAACACTTTTAAGCGGCCCTAGAGGTAACGATTTTGTAATGCCTTCCGATCTTCTAGATAACTCTTCTGGAACACATAAATTAGCATGTGGTTATGTTAAAAAAGCAATTTTCTTTTAAAACGTGGTTTCTTCAAGATGCATTTACAGAAATGTTAAAAGTGATTCTTTTAAGAGAATCTAATTTTTTCACGATGTCTTCGTTTGAGCGAAAGAAAATTTCAATCAATCTTTGGTTGCAAGACTATTATTCTTAAGACCTCCAAAAAATGTTTAGTTAGAGTTTAATGATTGAAATGCTAAAATATCAAAACCAGAAGTTTAATTTTGAAAGACGATAAAACTGAAATAATTTTCATTCTAAGGGTGCTGACAGCTGCATTTGATCTTCGCCCGCTAGTTCACAGACGTTCGCTGTATTAAATTATATTTTAACTCATCAAACGCAACGCGTATGTACTTAAGGACTAAGGATTAGCGGCACCCAATTAGAGATAAAATATGCTGATGATAAAAACAAATAACTGAAATCTCAAATGAATTTTCAAATTTTAGTGCTCCAACCAGCAAGCGGTAATAATGATAGACCTGCTTTAAAGGGAGCGTTACGGGATTAGTTCTTTCTTTTTTCTTTTTTTGTCGTCTTGTGCATGGTCTTAAATGATCAGTCATCTTTTTTTAAATCACCGGATAAGAAGTACAGGTTGCCTCTATGTAAATTAAGCTTTTTTCACGAGGTGTACAAATGGCTCTTAAAACCACTTATCGTACACTCTTTAATTCATCCACAAGCCATGCGTATTGGCCGCCTCTAAAATAATTAATCATTCCCAGGTAAAACAAAATATTTTCCTTTCGTCGCTCCGGCGGACTCACGCAGATCTTTATTTCTGGTTGTTGTATATTTTTAATTCAAGAAGACACCAAGATTAACAGTAAGTTTGTTTTATTTATTAGTATTGCTACTTTTTTCTACTCTCGGCTTTTCCGTTATAATTCCTTATGAGAGTTGTGTTCTATATAGTGTGTTTTGATATTTTTTTCCTTGTTTCCTTGTTTCCTTAATATCTCCTAGAATCGAAATTCTAGAACAGGCCACGTCCTTCGATACGGACAAACTCAAATAATCAAGCAACGAATTTTTTTTTTTTTTTTTTTGCAAGCTGGTTTAGAATCATTTCCGTCCGGCTGAACATGTCCCATATGCAAGAACTAAAAAAGCATTTTTAACTCCCTTTTTGCGATGATCAAAAAGGAAGCAGCCCAAGAACTGGCCAAAAATATACATATCGCTAAACAGCTGCTATTTGAGTGTTCTTTTCGTTTTTCAAGTTGTAAAAGAAATTCGCTGCCCAAATAGCCCATCTAACGTAGCGCATATGAAATTCTACGTTATTAAGGTACATTTATAAATTGAAAGTTTGTATTACAATTTTATTCGTGAACGGTATTTTTTTTATAATTGTAGAGATGTTCACTGTTAGAATATTTGACGGCATGTTATTCTTAGTAGCAGTGACAAATTTGCCATGGAAATTCCACAGAACAATCTTGAATCTGTGATAATTTCGCTCACTTAAACATGCGTAGACAACTTAGTCTACGATGTTACCAGCCCGTTGTGTGTGTATACATATGAAACCTGCTTTGCTTAACGAGACAATTCTTAACGCTCATAAAAGCGACTTGCTTACATTGGTTAAATCATACACAACACTTCTTGTTCAGAAATATAAAGGGTACCAAAATATATTTTCGTGTCCGAAACATACATTTTCTGCTGCTTCTCCCATTGTGATCCGCCTTAATAGTCAATGTGGTGGAAATAGCTAATCAGCTGCTTTGCAGTCCTTTTTCTCATTATCTGTCATTATCCAACATCTACGGAGCAATTATCGGCCATAAATCTTCAATAACAATCCTTTGCCGGCATATTTGTAACGCCAATCTTTCTAAGAAACACTGTACTAATGCGACATAAATTTAAAAAACCTTTTAAATTTGCATTCTTCAAGTTACCTTATCTTAAGGGTTAAAGAAAACTTTATCCACCTGATTGATGTGGGCCGAGTTCTCGTTTAACTCCTTTCAGAACATTTGAAACGCTTGTCCAACTAAAACCTATCATGATAACGCTATCAGCAAGTTTTTATGACGTTTAATAGTTCTGTATTGGCTTTGAATCTGTAGTAACGATTCGGCAATTTTGCGTTTAATCTTAAAATCTAATGTGCTTCTTATACCAAAGGGCTCTTGACAACATTCCTTGTTTTATTCGATTTCTTCACGTTTTCACGCAGTTAACATTTTTCAGAGTTTAGTGGCACGAAATTTTATGGATAAGATTAACAAATCTCCTACAGCTAGTTACTTCTATACCGTTTGTTTTAATTCAATAAACTAATTGCGATTTTGAGACGGCAATTCTGCATATATTGACGGCTTGACTTTGAAGAAAATATATTTCCTATTTGACGGAGTCGCGAAGTGACGGAGCCCAATACGGAGAATATATTTTCTTCAACGCCGTCAATATAATGCAGAATTGCCGTCTTAAATTCGCAATTAGTTTTGTATCACGATTCAACGGTTTTTTTTGGGGGGGGGGGGGGAGAGCAAAGCAAACGCAAAACGGAGAGTCTCCTGCACAGATTGAAAGATAAATTCTAACGCGGTATCAAATCTTTGTTTTGCAGAAAAATTATCAAAGTATGGACTTTTCTCACCATAAATCTCACCATAATTCAAAGTAGCATCTTTATGCAGTTTTGTTAGGTTCCAGAAGTCGACAAAACACGTAAAATAGCTCAAACTCGAAGACCTTTTCGATTAAAAATTTTTCAAAAACAATGTTTACTTCATTAGCGCGCGCACAACACCTCGACCAAAACAAACTGTTCAAAACAAATCAAAACACGTTTTAATTCTCGTCTTACCTTGTTTTTTCTATAACGTGGACTCTAAAGTTGAATATCGCTTTCCTTCATTTTTCAAACGGCAAAGTAATTGACATTTCTAGCCGCTTTTTGACGAGAAACTTTGAATTTCTGTTTTAAATGGAAGGAGCGCAACAAAAACGGCGCGAAATTTTTAACCAATCACTCACTCGCTTTAGAGACGTCAATACGTAGTTATTTTGACGTCTCAAAAACAATCGAAAGAAACTGAAAATCGTGATACAGTTTAGAAGAAAGGAAAATCGTGCAAAATTGTCCAGTGGAATTTCCGTGGGTGAAATTCATGCTATATTCAGAATTTTTCCTGCAAAACTGGGTAAAAATCCTTCAAAACACTTCCGCCATCACCTTACAATTTGCATTTAATAGGTCCAGCAGGTGGTGAGCACAGATACGCGCAAAATAAAAGGTCTTGGAGTATTTATATCTCCTGTGGACGTGATAGCAGTCACAAATTACAGTATTATTAAGCATAAAATTATTATTCTTATTCCACGTCTCGCACAGTTTCCTCAAGTGTGTTATCCAACAACCAGGCTTTTCTAACTTTCATCAAGGGTGCATACAAAATTAACTAACTGTAAGTTCGAACCCGTAAAGGCCTTATGAAAAAAATTAAGGTAAGACTTCAGCCGGGCTGATCATCATTGAGGTGTTAATCGCATAAATCTTTTTTTTGTCAGGGTTTTATACAGATTAAGACGATTTCCGCTCAACGTTCGAGCAGTAAGTACAAAAATTAAGTTACCAAAAAAATACTTGCAGCACTGCCACATTTTGAGAACAGATAAGAAGAACTTGTCGTTACTTTTGCTCCCAAGCTGACCCCGCGAGAGAAAATTGGATTTGAAGTTATCCATACTTCAATTAAAAAGACGCTTCATGTCAGTTCAAAACAAAATGGCGCCCGTTTTTAGCATACTTTTACTAGATTTGAAATTAATTTTCTTGAGAATGCTTGAGAATTTCATCGCGGGGTCACCTGGGCAAGTGAACTAGAGTGAGATGTTTCAAATAGCATTCAAAATGTTACCGTGCTATGATTAGTTTTTTGGTAAATATTTTTTGCACTTATTGCTCAAACGTTGAGCGGAATCCATCTTAATCCCTTAAACTTGGGGATTTATCATTTACTAATATTTGCGAGAACTATCTGACTGTACTTTCCACACAAGAAATGAACACATGCATGCGATGCTAAATCAACTTTAAGTTCACAACGTTAACTTTACCAGTTTATTGTTTCCAAATCCTTGTCAAAAAACAAGAGGCAAAAGGTAAAAAATCAGATCAAATAAAGTCGTTCCTCCGCTGAATTTGCCAATCTTAAGTTTGTTACTGCCTAATTCCTCTATTTCTTCTTATCGACGTTATGATATTCGTTTACAGCCTTGCACAGTCTTTCAGAATGGACTAGGCGCTTTACACTCTCGAAAAATCTGATATTCTTATACGCTTGAGAAATAGCTAGAATTCTGTTCCGCGTTCTGCAAGCAAAGACCTAGTTGCTACCCTTTCCTTTTCCTCTTCATAATCGTTTTCCTATGGTAAAATTCCTCGTGTAAACTTTCTATTACTTGGGTATGGATATAAGCTGCTTTTAACTCACAGCCGAATGTTTGTTCGCTGCCCTTTCCGGTTTCTCCCCACACATATGATCTACCGTCTGCACACTTACATTATCTCGACCTCCCTTTCGGTTTCGGATTCATTTTTCCTCTATGATGTATCTAGCTTGATGTGTTTTGGGGTTGACGACACTTCTTGAGAATATACTACTATTTTTCTTTCTTCTTGCTCTCCTTTAAGCAGATAAAGGTGAGAAAGTGGAGGAGGCAGAAATGATGTCAGCTCTCTCTAACAACAGCACCACAAGCAACAGAACTGACCAGTCGTTTTCCGGATTGAACCGGCCAAACCAGACTGAGCTTCAGGTTCGCATGGTGTTCCTGTGGCTCATCATAGTGGTAGGACTGATCGGTAACTCCTTCATCGTTGCTGTGATCAGAATTTTTCAGAGAATGAGAACAACTACCAACTACCTCTTGGTCAACGTAGCAGTCGCAGACATCACCACTCTGCTATTCACGTCTATTCACCTCCTGGTTCCAATCAAGGCTTCTTTTCCAACTGGCGCCCTTGGAAGCTTCCTCTGCAAGTTCATATACACCAACAACATCACCATGGTAACGCTTCTGGTGATAGCATTGACGCTGACACTCCTGGCAGTCGAAAGGTACCACGCGATGGTGAAGCCACTGTTAACATCAAGGAGGATAACCACTAGCAAGATCGCCTACTTCATAACTGGCCTCTAGGTGGTTTCCATAGCAATGGTCACACCACTGTTTGTGTCCTTGGATCATCGACCCAGCTCGAAGTCCCTTTGCTCCCCTGGCAACAGTCATGATGAGATGAGAGTTTACGTCACCTTTCTGGTTGTAGCCTTGACCTTGCTTCCATTCCTTACAATTGCTTTTTGCTATTCGCGGATCATTTGCGGGTTGTATTGCACCAAAACAATCTGCAGCCGCTCACGGGGGGTAAACGGACAGAGGTCCATGAAGGAAAAGAAGAGATTGCTGATTCTTTTGGTGGTGTTGACAGGCGTGTTTTTCGTGGCGTTTCTCCCTTACGGAGTGGTGATGATTCTTCAGTTTAACCGGATGACCAGCAAAAGTGTTGCAGGGTTTCCCAACTTCTCTCGCTTGAGATCGGGTACCCAGTACTTGACGCTCTTGAATTGCTCCTTGAACCCCTTCATCTACGCAATCCCAAGCACCAATTACAGATGTTGCCTCAAGTACTTTGTCAAGAGGATATTCTGCCAAGATACCACGAAGGAATTGGAAACCTTAGAATTAAGAGTTACGTCAATTCGAAACGACATCGAGTTGAAACTGGTGAATAAGCCCAGACGATACATAAATGGGTATTGCTTTGAGTGCCAAAAGCCTAAAAATCCGGCTGATCCTTGTTAATTTTCTTTGTTTGTTTGTTTGTATGTGAAACTCAAAAACGAAATGGCTGTGAACAAAGGGCCCTGCTTGTACTGTCTAAGAATCAAGTTACCTAACGCCGCAGCACTAAAGCAAACTACAGGGTTATTTGCTGATACTTCTATTAAATACGGCCACAATCAAGATCCTACTGTTTTAAAAGTAATTAAAATAAACTATAATGAAAAAAAAAACAGCAAAGAAAAAAACGACGAGAGAATTGGTTTTCCAGTAAAACATTACGACAACTATTATATGCCAAAAGCACATGGATCGAACAGATGGCATAACTACATTGACGGAAATAGTATTTAAAAACAAATATAATTTTAATTACCTCAAAGACGTTACGAAGTTCGACACGTTATGAAGACCTGCAATCTTTTGTTCTGCGAGATGTGAAAGCAATTAAAGCGAGGTTCAGTATGACAACATATCAACTAAGGACAATTCACTGTATTGCTAAAATATCATGCCTGCCACAACCCGAATTTCCATATTTGACTTCTTCAGTTTGCCTGTCCCTCAGGCCCGGGAGCTGTCCGGGAGATTAAAAGCAATATCATTCCCTTAATTATAACTGTCTGTTATCGACTGCATTTTAATTTGAGCAATTTCTTGTTTTCACACTATCAGTTTATTACAGACAGTGAATAGAAGTGGCTCTTCACTCAAGCCAAGACGCCAAAGAGGTAAAGAAATTACGAGCTTTCAAAATATTCTGTTTAGTAAGAGCATTAAATTACAAAGCCAAGCCGGGATTGGCACTGATGACATAAAGAGGAAAATTAGTTGTGACGAGAAGAGATGTGAAAATAGCAGAAACTCGCTGGTAAGGCTACTTTCGAAAGGTTTTAAGTTACCGCGGCTCGAGTAAGCATTTAAAAAGGTTATGCTAGTACAGTTTTTTAGACAATATAACAAAAAAAGCAGTTTTATGGTTCTGTAAATTTTATGAAAAGCGCCGGGGCTGCTTTACTTTTCGTGTGCATATTAATTATTTTTCACTTGTCAGTTGAAGAACAGAATAGTTGTTTCCGGCACAGGTTAATTTTCTGGTGGCTATGCCAGAAACTTTCTACCGCGTGTTGAGCTTTTTTCAAGCTTAAGTACGTTACTTTTTCAATGGGAAAGGCTACATCGACTTTCATAATTTGCTTCCTCTGAACATTCGAAAAACAAGGTAAATTTAGCGGGTTGAAAAATACTGATTTACATTTGCCGAACGTGATGTGTTGTTTTACAGATGACTGCTGAGAAATGTAGCCAAAGTACATTTTAGTGCAATCTTCTTTATGTTTTCCGATGTTTTCTTTTTCTGTTGCAATACCTTCGAACATGACGTTTTTGGACATTTCAAGGGCTTACCAAATCTTGTAATCGTTTCCCGAAACTTTCCCAGTAATTCACTTAGAAGCGGCTTCTGTAAAGCGAAAACTGAATTGACAATAATCATCGAATTGACAGCTTCTGCAAACATTTCATCTCACTCAAACATACTTGAGGCGCTCGTTATTTGTATTAAAAAAATACTGAAAAGAAGCATTATTTCTGATTTAGAAACTTTTTTCAAATAATGGTTCACCTCAAACCGAGGTAAAAAGTTGCGCATGCGAACTGAGTTACAGGAAACACCGAGACTCACCGAGGAACTCTGGGAAGGATGATAACTCAGTGAAAAAAAATGCAAACCAAAAATGAGCGATGATATGATAACTCTAAGTAGCCAGCTGAGATCTAAATTTGAAGAATTCCTTAGGTGTGCCGGGGGAGGGAGGGTAAGTAGCTTCTCCCTAACCAATTCGACTACCCTGCCCACCCTTACAATATCAAACCCTATTTCCATGATTGATTGGTAAGTTGTTGTACTATCAAACCCACGAACATTCTGTCAGAAATTCCTGAAATCTTGAATTTCGTGTTTTCTTTCTTTTGTTTTTCTTCTTTTTTTTTATCATTTGCTTGTTTTTTCTTCTTTTCGAAAAGTGACAATTTCTTCCATTTATCTATTTATTTATTTATTTATTTATTTATTTATTTATTTATTTATTTATTTATTTATTACCATAACAAGGTGCATTGTGAAGAAAAGCCGAATACAGGTACCCCCAATTAGTCTCCAGCTCGGCAAATATAAAAGAACCAGGCAATGTGGTTAAATTGCAATTATTCTTCTGTCGCTTTTGAAACCTCAAACCATTTTGTTTGTTATTTTAGCGTGAATCATTTAATTTAGAAAAAAACATTTTTTCGTGATGGTAGAACAAAACAAGCGACCAACAAGCAATGTTATCTTTTGTCTAGGCTAAAATATATCAAAATTGAACGGGTTGCTTTTCCGGAGTTTCCCTGTAAGTCCCGATGCTCGACATATGGTTACGTGTTAGTTTAGTGGGAAGTCTTGCATATAATATTCATAACTACATGGTTAACTGTGTGTGTCAGTCTAGCTTGTAAGCAAACAAATGTCGCCAAAGGGTATATCATGAAATATTTTCATTTTAATAATTTGTATTCTTATTGGGCAGTGGTTAGCTTTCAGCAATTTATTTTTATTATCTCGGGGAAATGGCAAATTTTACATCCTGTATACTGATCAACTAGGAATCAGTCTAAAAGACGATATTCAGATGAACAACTTCTTTTCAGTCTGCAGTTAACGGTAAGTTTCTTGTTGACTATTACCCTATCACTTACAAGTTGGCTCAAAAAAGTCGAAATCTCATTTTCCAAAGTCGCTTAAACCAGATTCGATAACACCGAAGGAGAGTTCCGCTCACAGGTTTTTTTATATATTTGTTTATTTACACTTTGAGATTTCCCACGGACTCGCCTTGTTAGAATCACCTTGTATTGCATAATAAACAGCACCACAGGAAAGTACTGCTCAGTAGCTTTCATTTGAATGGTCACACTTTAGGATTTCATACACAGACTCAAAAGTTAGAACCACCTTATAAATCGTAATAAAGATCACAGGAAAATACAGCTCAAAGGCTGCTCATTTGAACTTACTTTTGGATTTTATCCAAAGAATCAAATTCTCAGCCACAGTATATGACGATTCTAAGGTTGCAATGGCTTTTAAATTTGAATGTTTTTTAATTTTTTTTTTCTGAGTTCACAGTAAGCACTACATTTCTACGCTGGTAATTTCTATAAAGAACAACTACTTTACACTGCAATTTTCAGTCTCACGACTTTGCCGCGGGATATTTTAGTTTTTACATATTTTATTAACAGCGGATATGAAGAAGTACATAATAGAGAAGGTTTTCAAAAAATTCGCTTTCCAACAACAACAGCGGCCAAAACTAAAATAACAGATGTGATTTGACAGATGCAGACAAAGTACTTTTCCATTATAATATTTTAACCTACGTTCAGATTTCGAGATTTTATAAACGTTCTGCCTCAGTTAATAAAAGAAACTACTTTTGAAGCTCAGCAAAAAAACTTTGTTTTGTTATTTTGTTGCTGGCCTTAATCGTGCACAAACAACAACAGGTTTTGAATTTTGTATGAGCAATTAACCAACGGAAATGTTACTGTTAATAATGTGTGAACGTTTGAACAAAAGATTGTGCCCGGCTGAGGTGCTTTCAACATTAAACTGCAGCTCCTTTGTTATGGCCTTTGTGTAGCTTCTTCGCTACACTGCAAAAGTGAGGTAGGAGGCCAGGCCACCTGGCATGTCATGCTCACATCCGGGGATTTTTTATTCCCTATTGGTGCATGTTGTTTCACGGCAAATTAGCATTATTCATTTTAGATTTTAGGTAAGTATTACTCATAAATATCGATTTTCCTGCGGAAAATGGCATTTTTAAAGAGGGTTTTGGACATTGTACGGATCAATATACGCCACTTAAGAAGTGAAAACAAATGGGGAATTTCTGGAGTAAATTTCACGCATGATAATCAATTTATTAAAGTTCGCCTTTTAATTCAATTCACGCATTTGAAATCTAGCTCATGATCAAATAAAGAGGGAACAAGAACGCTAGAATCTCCACTGAGTTACTGATTTTGTCGAATCAAAACATTTAGCGGTAAAAACGAGCTAAGACTTCCACAAAATATTATATGAAAGATTGATTCAAGAGAAACCTTCACCCCGGGAGTTTAGGCAGGGCTCACTTTTCGACAAGTTGTCTAGCCTGCGAGCAGGCTCACTAAGTGTGTTATTTGTCTGAGTATCTAGACTTTTCTTCGCCCCATTCTTCTTGCCGGCTCGCAAATCGAGGCTCCGCCGCCAAAATACTCCGCGAATAACGCACAAAGAGAACGTGCTCGCATGCTACAAGTAGTCACGCAAATATGCAGGTAACACAATTTTATAAAACGCGTGGCATTTCTTACTACATTGTACTGTAAATGCTGAAAATGCAAAGGTTATAGGAACTACGGTTTGGCTTGTTCTTGCGGTTTTCATTTTTGGTATATGTTTTTTTTACTACTTCGAAAACAGAAAAATGTTAGAACTCCAGCCTGTAAGGGCCCGTCTCTAATAAACCACAGGATTTCTTGTTAATCTAGTAGTGTTTTGCTGAACTTTTTTTGTTTTCATCCGCAATTCCACAAGAACTGTGGTTTGTAAAAAGACTTCCTTACGGGAAGTCCCTTGGCTTCAAATAACTTTTTAGTACCTCAGTCTTTTTACTTTTCAGCTTTAATTCTTGTTTTACTTTCCAGTTCTTTGTTATAGCACCTTCTGAATAATCCAAATTACACCAGTCCTGCACTTTTATAATGACTTGGCAAGATACATAATTTATCAAATAAGTTGCCAATAAAAAGAGAGTAAATGATATAGTTGCACTAAAAACGACTGCGTGGGAGGCTAACACAAGACTGAAGTGAACTAGAGTTGGGATTTGGGTGGGACTAAAAGATACGTTTCTTAAAAATGATACTTGGAAAATAGAGAATAATACATGGATACGCGGAGATATGGAATTTCTCTTCGAGTGTTCAACACGATATCTCACGAGTGAGATATCGAATTGAACACGAGAAGAGTAATTCCATATCTCCAAGCAACCATGTATTATTTTGTTTATTATATAAAAACACAAAAGCCTAAGGTATTACTGAAACAATTTTTATTCAAAGGCAACAGCAGTCAGCGTAAAGGCAGAATGAAAGTAATTCCAGTTCAACTGATTCAAAAAACAATTTTCAAATACATTCATTAACACAGAAGAAACTTTTCACTGTTATTTTATTTTCATTTTATAATAACTACTCTTTATTTTATTTGTCCGTATTTATAAGTAGGCAATCTAAAGTCACCGAAGATAGCTCCCCAAAAGTGTTCTTCTAGCAAGTTATCAGGATTTTCGATTTTCTGAGCTTGTCCGCCGATTCTCGATATTTACAGTCAGAACCTCTTAAGAATCCCAACTGGTGGGAGGCCAACTAGTTGGCTATTTACAAGCACAGCCGAAGGATTTATAACTTGGGACTGCCGTGAAACAGATCCATGAAGTGCTCACTGTGGGATTCGAACTCGGGACCTACGGACTCGAAGTCCAACACCCTAACTACTGGGCCACGCTGCCTCCCTCATTACTTAGGAAAACACTGGATAACACATTAAAACTGGACGACACATTAATTAAAATTTAAAGCACCAGATATGGTTAACCAAAATAAGATCATTATCCAAATGTTATAAGCCGCTAGCTTCTCCTGAGTATGGCAGTTATTTTACACCTAGATTGTTTACAAAGTTGGAGCAAGGCAACTAATAGAAACCCTAACTTAGCGTAAAACCACACAAATAACCCGTAACAAAACCACAGTGATGGCAAATATAAATATTACAAACGTTTGGCGCTATTTTTGTAATTTAGGTCTTTAACACAATGCCTGACAAACAAAAATTAGCTCTGACTATGCTAACTAATTTCGAGCCCTAATTAACTACCGAAGCTGTACAAGCATAATTATGACAAGAAAGCGTATTATGCACAGTCCGCTTGGAGACTTGCCGCGTCATCTTGGTAAGGAATTCTCAATTTATCCGTAAGCTAGGGACGTTATGTTAGAGAATAATACAGTTTTCAACCTTTGTTTGTATTCAAACATGTTCAGTATGCGTCCAGTTTCCTTTTAAATCTGTTAATTATTAATGTGTTTTAAACAGGATCGTCCTAATCTTCCGTCATTTGTACTGCATAGCAAGAATTTTCTGATTACCGCCGACTTTATCGGACACCAGTAGTTAGCTGTATAACTAGCGACTGCATTGATCCATGAAAAATGCTTGAAAAGTTGTTTTAAGGTCTGTTTTGGCGAACGAGAGTTGACTACGACGCGCCGCGGGTCTAAGTTACTACTAAGCTAGTCCTCTCCCAAAGCCAGAATTTAACTCTCGTTTGGCTTGCAGCTCTTCTTTGCTATCACAGACTTTCAGCTTAGGTCATATTGAGTTTCGCTACGTCTATCGTCTTCGTTCCGTCTCAGCAAGCTCAGCAAGTTTCTTTCGAACTTAATGGTGCATTTTGTTTGTTTTGTCGGTGTTTTCTTTTGCGTCGCGATAACCTACCTCAAAAAAGAGCTGTGTTTTCAGGGTGATGATTCCCAATAACTAAGACAACAGTTAAAATGCATCAATAAATCGATCTCTCTTTTCAATCTTTTAAAACCTTAGTGGATTGAATTAATTTATTTCTTAAGTGTTCATTTTTGTCCTTTGGCGGGGAAACTAAACAGCTAGGATACAGATCCTCTTATGCGGAATTTTGATTAAGCGCCCATTTATAGAAATCAATGGTGTTTGCTTTAGAAATTTCTTAGCTTTTACGGAGTAATTATTTCCTGGATAGCTATTTGCTTTTCTAACTTTTCTCTGACATCGTTTAATTCCATGAATGCGCATTCTGAGCCAAGAACAATTTTGTTGGGAAAAGTGGTCAATCTATGAATAACCAAAGAAACACGTTGGAAGTTCCCCTGCGATAAAGTTGTTTCTGGCAAAAAACGATTAAAGATAAACCCTGTTGTCCAGTGTAATGTGCCAGCAATTTTAATTTTTAGCCGAAATATTCCTTGTATAATACATTGCAAATCCAAGGCTATTGTCAGTCTCTGTAGCCGATTGCATATTAGACAGCTTTTGTTCTCACGATTTTACCCAGAAAACATACCTCGAGGAAGAAGGGTCCGGTGGTACACTTGGCCAAAAACTTGTCTTGCCACAGTAAACCTAGGCTCAGAACAGTCAAATTTTTAAATTGTTTTACTCTTTTAGCAAGTTAACCTTTAGTTTAATTTACAACTAAAACACCAAAAACTCATTAAAAATGATGCAGTGTAAAGAGTTTTTAATCTGTTTTAATGTTTTTAATCTGCGTTACACGTTCAAGAGCATAGAAAAATGTGAAACATTTTGTAACCGTGCGAAATTTTGATGACTCTTTTTTTCTGAATATGAATATATCAGTTTAAATAATCATATACGTGGAATGCGGGATGAAATAACAAATGATGATGACTGTGGGGGTAAGAAATGAGAAAGCAAGCGCAAGGAATGATGACGAACATCGCGATGATCTTCATAACTTTCTTCTCTTGAGATCAAACTAGCCATCGTGACGGTTAAGTTCTTGTCCTTTTTTCTTACTAAGAGCATTAAAATTGCTAGGTCTTCCTACTTCTGCTGTTTACATTGTATAGCGTCCTTTAGGATGTGCCTGCACACACCTCTGCAAAATTATATAGTGCGTGTTTTATACAGACCGCATTTTTTTACTTCCAATTCTATTTTCAAAGCTACGCCCACTTTTTCTATTTTGGCCAAAGAATTATCAACGCAGTGAACCGAAGAGGAAAAGATTTCTACGAGTATTTGCTAATAAATCCTTGATGATAGCGTGAACATTGACTTCAGAACGTTGCGTGAGACTGTGCAATTTCGATAAAACGTCTGGGATATCCTGTTTGTCTAGAGTGATAACGCTAATCTCTCATACGCGTAACGCGAACGTAGAATTCCCTCAACTGTTAACCAGCCGTATTATTATTTTTTTCATTAAACAATGGCTCTTTCATCAAATAAGAAGCTACGCAAATATTCGAAAGTAATTTTAAACTTCGGAAATCTTCAGGTCACCCACAAAAGACTCCAGTAAGCTACAGATGACTTAAGAAATCTTCGTTTATCTTGCATGAGTCCTCGTTTTCAGCGGTTTTACCGTCGACCATGCTCCATTTCAGTAGTGCTACAAAGGGTGCTCCATGGGTTTTTCAGTATAGTAAAGATAAAGCATTTTCTCTCCTAAAGGCAATGAGAAATTAAAACAGAAAATAAAGTTAGAAAATAATTAAACTAAGGTGAAATAAGGGAAAAAATCAATAGTAAAGTGGTCGCGTAACCACCTGCCATGCCTAGAAGGTTCAGTGTGTTCCGGATGGGACCTGCGTTTTACAGACCCCCCCCCCCCCCCCCTTTAATTTTACTCCTGAAAATTTGTTGTGCTTAATCAAATCGACACTCTATGATGGTGTTTTCTTTTCATTATCTGTCAGTCTCTGACATTATTTTTTATTTACAGCTTATTTAATTTCATTTTAAATTCTGCTAGGCTAATCTGTTTTATGGTGCAATTTAGTTAAACTATTCGTTCTGAAATACAAAGTGGTAATACGTTTATCACTTTATACCTGTCAGAACATACAGAAACCCTCCGTTTACTCAGCACGAAGCACGAATATTACCCGGTGGGATTTTAATGGAATTTAAAGGCAAAGTGTACTCAGTTAAGATGTTGATCGGTCAATCTTTCAGTACCATCTGTACGTGACTGGCATTTAAATTGATTGAATATTATAAAACGACTGCAGACCTATTTTGCGGATAAGATAGTGCGTACTGTCTCTGATCAAACAAAACAGTGATACAGTTGTTATGCAAAAAACAGATCGCTATAGTGAAAGCATATATAATCACGTATGTCACGCCGCGAAGTACGACTTTACTGATCGAAACATTCTGCTGGCTTACAGTTCTTTCTTCGAACTGCGACATCTCTTAGCTCTAAGCGTTCAAAGTTGGAACCGCTCCACTTTAGCAAGCTTATAAAGGTACCGTCACTATCTAGTTTTGAATAACATAGCTAAGTTTTGTTACCACAGCAGAATCGGTCAAAACGAGCCTTTAATACACTAATTCCTATTATTTTACTGTGTTTAACATTCGCAAAAATCGCGCAAAATTGGCAGGTAAAACTAGATTTCCGAGGCTGGAAGTTTCATGTTCATTTTATGTGAAACTTACTAAGCCTGGAAGAGTGAAGCCTCCACTACCATAAACAATCTTGCAGAACGAGCCATTTATCCAGTAGCGAAGCTAAAACATTCCCAGTTTAAATCAAGAGATTATGATATGTTTAAAGGCAAAAGAAAAAACGTATTGTCAAACTGACAGGTGGGAAGAATTAATAGGGAGACTGATTTGGCTGCAAAATAAAATATCACTAAACATCAAAAGGACATTAATGTGATCAGTAAGAAGAATTTGCATTTTGAGTTTTCTCATAAAAGCGTTAATCTAGGAAACAGATCGCTGAGCGTGGAATTTCAATTAAGTCTCATCACTAATATTTGCTTTTCTTTTCTGGCCACGTATTAATAAAGTCTACTACTAACGCGCTGTTAGAAATATGCATATACACAACAGACGTTCAGCTAACTTTCATCTGACAATATTGTTTGTTTTTCATATGTTGGTGTTTTTTTATACCGAAAGGTCCTTAAATCCCTATGGCTTTTCGCAAATTACGTTGGCACTTGGCTAAAAGACCTGTTTTTATCTGTTTTTGTTTTAATTTTAATTTTGTTTTGTTTTTTCTTTGTTTGTTCGTTTGTTTGTTTGATTGTTTTTTTGGCTCGGCCAGGGACCATCTTGCACCACTTCCGAAGTTAAGAGCCCCTTGAATTTGGCAAAACCGGTAAACTTCAGGTTAAATATCATCCTGCCTAAAAGCGAATGTATTTTGTGAATGAATTTCGAATTCGCGATGTCGATGAATTTTCTTTTTCCTACCGAAATGCAAAAGTAAGAATAACTGTGAGATAGTTTGTAATGTATTTCTTCAAGCAGGACCTGGTTGCTCAATCTCATTGTTGCAGACTTGGGACAAAATTCGAACGAAATATGCCGGCTGCAAGCCAGACTTGAAATAAATTCAAGAAAAGTTAATAAGCGAGTTAAATAGTAAAAGTGTCATAGTTTGTAAAAGCACAATCGTTTCCGGGGCATAGCCCTTCTTCTCCTGAAAATGGGCTAAGCCCGAAACGTTTGTGCTTTTACAAACTATGACACCTTCACGTGTTTAACTCGCGTATTAACTTTTCTATATTGTTCTTGGTGTCACGGATCGACTGAGCTTCAAATGTCTCTTCTTTTCTGATTTAAAATAAATTCGTCACTTGAATATAATAAATGTGATAAAAATAGTAAAATTTCTTTAACTCTATCCCTATCCAGATCGGGCAGTTTTCTCAGATCTTTCTTTCTTTGTTTCTTTCTTTCTTTCTTTCTCTCTTCCTTCCTTCCTTTTTTTTTTATTTTCCTCTTTAAACATTTTCCGGTAACCCTTACATTCTTAGGCCATTTCAATGTTCTTTTATTGGGTTTTGATTACTTTTTGGATAATCCTAAAACTTGGAAAATTTACGAGAATTAAAGCTGGCTGCCATTTGGAAATCGTAACGCAATTCCCACGTCAATTATGTGACATTATCAGCTAAAGGTATCTTTACCGTGATAAAATTATTATTATTATTATTATTATTATTATTATTATTATTATTATTATTATTATTATTATTATTATTATTATTACAGCTCATGTTGCGGACCCCTGATACCCCAGCCTTCCCCCTTGCACCCAGAAGACAAAAAAATCCTGATGAGTAAATAGGGTTTGCTTGGTCTATGGTTCCTTCCAACTTTAAGCCTGTCCTTTTGTCCCTGTTCATGCAACTTGAAACCAATCGGCTATTTGGCAGGTACTGGCTTTATTTCTTGAGTTGAAGTTATCATGATTTGGCAAGCTATTGTAGTTTTCAACGTTTCCAACCTAAAAAAACTGAGCTGTATGTTATGCTAATTCCTGTTTAACCTGTCAAGTGAGAAATGGATCAGTTATGTTTTATGTAAAATTCTGCGGTAGAAATAACTGCTAAAGAAATCAGTTCCTGGAGAAACCGAATAACCGCCTTGTTTAATTGCAGTTGATTTGTAATAAAAAAAGTATTGCAAGCGTTATTTGGTCCTTACAAATGTAAAAATTATTTAGCTATGCTTGGTCGCTCAAAACTGCTTCAAAGTTGTCAAAAAAACCCTAAGCCTTAGACTTTAATTTCAGTGAAAATTATTTAAAAACACTCAAAAAGGCAAATAAAGTACTCAGCAGCTTTCTTTTGAATGGTCAAAAAACAAGGCCTCATTCAAAGGCTCAGAACAGACGGAAATTTAGGAATCAATTGATAATTCATATCTTGATTAAGGTAGCGAACATTGGCAGTGAAAGTGTAAACAAGCATTAAAAATAAACCTTCTGATGTTACGACAGGAAGATTTTTAAAAGACCTTCAGGTGGGTACATTCATACCTTTTAGCGATGTGATAGCACCACATCGCATTCGAATTTTGCGTCAATTATCTACTAATATGGACTCTCAGAGATTTCAATACAGCAACATTCAGTTCCAATCTTTCACCTCCGATATTACTTTAAGATTAGACCAGTTTGTGCGCATTTTATTTGTAAGGTTATGGGCCTTGGTGAACAACGCTCATTGAGAAATTGCCCATACGCTTGACGAGCAAGATGAAATCGTTTGCTAACTCTAAATTCGGCATCAAAACCAAATCATTTACGGACTATGTACAAAATCTTGTAAAGCAAATTTACGGGGATGAACTAAGACTTTCTTTGTCGCGTACTTTTAACTGCTTACAGACGAAGTGTTTTTGTTTGTTTTGTTTGCTTCGTGTGCATAACGAAACTTGGATATGTATGTAAAAACTCTTTTTTCTTCGTTTTTTTTCTTTTTCCAGAAGCTAAATTTTCTACTTTTATTTACGTACGCGAAACTAACAACTCAATGTAAACAATCAAATATGAAATGAGCTTTTAGCTTTTAGAGGAAAGCAATTGAGCAGTACCATATACTAGTTGATTCTGTTCACTATAGTGTAGAATGCGTTTCTATTCGTTTGAGTCTGAATCAAATTCTAGTGCGCCCATTTAAATGAATGCTATTGAACGGTTCGCTAATTTCCGGTGGTGTTTTAACCTACGGTTCTGTGAATTAATGAAATGCTAAAATTTGAACCTTCAAATCAAGCTACTGAGACGTCAAACAGTTTACCGTGATTTTGTTGATTATCGAACAAGGAAGCTCTGAAGCTTCTCATGAATAAATGGACGAAGGCTGTTTATTTGCCATGATGGTGCTTTTCGTCATTAAATTTAACCGGAGATACAGAAGAATTAGCTGGAATTAAAAGAAATCTTAGTTAATGGATGAAAGTAATTGCTTTTTCCGTGCAATATATAGGGAACAAAAGATGTGTCAAAACAGTCGAAATCCAGCTGTTAAGGTGTTCAAAGGCAGAAACAAAGTCAATTTACCACAGTGTACAGGTATCGAATGAACGGCAACGTTTCAACGGTAACAAATCCTGTCCGTATGTTAGTTTAATTTGCTGCTGGAAAAGAGATATAATGTCAGTCTATCCGGCTTATGAGATGTGTGGTCACAACGGACAAGACCTAATGAAAAACTTGTATCACAAAAGGTTTGGATTTAACCGGACTCCAATTCCAAATAAACACTGAAGGCAAGTAATCATCGAAAACAACACGGTATTAACGGTGCTATAAATTTTAACCTAACACTTTTGTTTTCGTAATAGGTGGCCATGGCGGTCTAACGAAAATGGGAAACTTTTTAGGTCTACAAATACCTTGCAGGCAAGAGTAAGAAGCTTGCCTCACTGATTCAAATTTACTGGGGTTTTTTTTCGGTGATAATATTATCGCGAAATCTTTGTTTCTGAAATGGATGCTGGATCGTTTGTGGATCGAATCAAAGGCAAATGCAGCAAACGTATCTCACTAGGCCCATGTTAGAGCCCCCCTGTTTCGCCTTTAAACTATTTCACTTTCACTTCGAGTAAATTTTATGTTGCAACGTACGAGACTCATTTGTTTGTTGGTTATTTTAACCCTTTAAGCCCCAACATCCAAATGCATATTCTCCTCACTGCTCTCCATATGTTTCTTATGTTACTAGTTGGGAGAATTTGATTAAACATCAATACATTGCATGTTTGGTGATCATTTACTTTATTCTCATGACCCATATATTTGATCAACTAGTGATACTGTAAGGAGAAATTAGATGCTTGTCACTCTTGGGGCTTAAAGGGTTAATATGCTGTACAAGATGGTTCTACGCCTTGAGTCTGTGGATGAAATCCTTATGGGTGATCATTTAATTAAAAGCTACTGAACGAGCAAAACATTCCTGTGATGGTGTTTATAATGCTGTACAAGATGGTTCTAACTATTGAGCCTTTATACAAAATCTGATGGGCAATTCAAATGCAAGCTACTGAGCCGGAGTCTCTCCTTTCGCAATGTTTATTATTCAAGTATTTTACACAAGTTAACGAAGTGTTTTTTCGAACTTCAAATTTATTAAAAATCTAATTGGTTCGATATCATTTTGCTATAAAAGCTTTACTGTACACTTAAAAGTGTGGATTTCATGCCACAAAAACTGAAAAGCCAAATGCTCTTGTGACGTTCAAAATTAATTTAGCAACGCAGTTTCATGTCTCACTGAAGAGTACGTTTACCCGTTTACTTTAAGTACGGTAAAAAGGGGGAAATGTATCTGTGTCTTAACATGCATGTCAAGCTAACATTTCGTAATATGAAAATATGGTTTCATCAAGAACATAATGTAATTACACAGAAACTTTAATAACTTGCACTCGTAATTGCTTAACAAAATAACATCGAATCTGCCAAATGCTTGTTGACTGAGAATGTTCTTTAACTGCAGCGTTTTTTTTTAATTGCCCTTTCTTTTTAATTTCCTGCTGCAGGTTTCGTTTAACACCTTCACAACCGCAGTTATTATCAAACTAAATTAATACTGAGCCTGTAGCAGAGTTTGTATAAAGATCCAAATTTACTAATACTAATATAATTGTTGCGGGAAAAGGTAAAATTTAATATATTTTATGAGTGTCGCTAAAATTCGTCAGCTAAAGTCAAAATAAGGCAATTTTAAAATCGCCCTGTTCCTAATGTACGTGAAAGGCGTAAATAAGTTAAAGCAAACAGAAATCGTGAGAATTTATGAAGATAAATATTTTTCACTGAATCAATTTAAACTGGGCCCCTTGCGCGGTGCCGTTCTAATATTTACTTTTTCCCCTCTTTCTTTCGGTTTTGTGGTCACTTAGACCAAACATCCGCTTTTCGCTCGGCTAACACTGCACTCTAACCGCACTCCAGCAACAAAAATAAGAATAGTTTCAAGCAGAATCAAAATTCATCGGCACTTTAACAGCGGTATCGCGGGAGCCATGGGCTAAGATCTCGTTGTAGCAGTTGAAACCGTTTTACCATCATCATCATCATCATCATCATTATTATTATTATTATTTATGTATTTGTTTCTGATTTTTTTTTGGCTTAAATGGCTTACACACTAGGAAGATCATTCCATTCTTTTGTATCTCGACCATATCGACTTTAAAATTCGGTTAAAGTTGTTCAATTCATTGATTGGTTCCGCGTATTTTGTTTCAGGTTAGCTTGTTCTGACTGATTCCACGTTTGCTTCAAACACGACAGAAATGCCTGACGAGTTAAGCAACAACGACTCATTCTCAAACTGCAGTGGGCAGAATTGCCAACAAACCCAGTCAAGCCAGACAGACAAGACAGCTGAGTTGGTGATTCTTTGGGTTATCATCGTCGTTGGTGTTTTTGGCAACTCACTTGTCATTGCAGTAGTGAAGATGATCCGCGGAATGAGATCCACAACCAACTACCTCCTCGTTAACGTCGCTGCTGCAGACATCACCACACTTTTTTTCACAGCCATACACTTTATCGCTGCAAGGCATCGCTCTTTATTACCCTCGGCACTTAACAGTTTCCTTTGTAAGTTTATTTACACAAATACCATCACTTTGGTAACGCTTCTGGTGACAGCTCTAACGCTGACCCTCTTGGCAGTCGAGAGGCACCAGGCCCTGGTCAAACCCATGACGTCATCTCGTCGACTCACCACGGACAAGATTGGTTACGTCATAGCCGCAATCTGGGTAGTTTCGTTAGCGCTTGTAACTCCACTTTTTGTTACTTACAACTTTGATCCCAAAACGTTCTGCAGTCTTGGTAAGGAGGACGGCAAGATCGTGGTGTACGTTTACTGTTTAATGGTGATTCTCACGGTTATCCCGTTCATCGTGATAGCCTTCTGCTATTCACAAATCATCTACGGAATGTACTTCAAGAAAACCATATGTAACAATAAAAGCGAAAGAGGAGACACGCGAGAGGAGACGAGAGAAAAAAGGAGATTGGTTAGGGTGCTCATATTGTTGACGCTGGTGTTCTTTGTAGCTTTTATCCCGTACGGCATATTGATAATCTTAAAATACAGCAAAATCAACAACACAAGTGTCGGTCGTCTCCAGTATGGGTCTCAGTACCTTACGCTCCTGAACTGTTCGGTGAATCCTTTTATCTATGCGTTTCAGAGCTCTAGTTACAGACGAAGCTTCGTGTTTATCTTCAAGAAAATGCTCTGCCGCGATACCACAGTTGATGCACTTGAGTTACGCGAAATGCACAGCCACAATTCTGTGCGATCCGTGTAAAGAGAGGAAGGTGTTTTACTTCCTCCTCTCTCCCATGTAGAAGGGAGGGCGTCATCAAAACTCCCTTTCTATTTGGTACCACATAAAGAGTTCCATTTCATTCAAAATTTACCCATCACAATAGAAGAGGTCTTCGTATCACAGGGATTCGTTCCACTGTTTCTCTGCAACAAGTGCCAGTAACATTTAAAGACCTTGCCTGTGAACTACAAATTTTTGTCCATAACCTGGGCCGCAGAGAATGATAGAGCGCTCAGTCTTGGTTACTGGATTTCTAGCCCGTTCTCATTGGTTCATGGCGCAAAGTTTATCAGTAAATAATCCTGTTTTGCCTTATAAGGAAACTGGATGCCAAGAGAAGTCCCAGGAAAATTATTACCGAAGTTGAGAGTTAACAAAACAAGTTACTCCACTCGAACCTATTGAATATGAGGTGATTGTAACCAACTTAGCGTGTTATTTATCGTCTATTTACATCATTCCAAAGCGCACTCGTGGTATAATTGTCAAATACATTCACAAACTGTCCGTTGAATAATGGGGAGGTAAAATCACCTTATTTTCCATGTTCAATCTTTTACGTTTTTATCTATTATAACTCAAACCTAGAAAGAAACTATGAAATGAACTTTTCTCGGCCATATGGTCGGCTGGATGCTACCGCCTTTCTCTCTCCCGTAAGGTTTTAGCTCGATTACTTTAAGGGAATTTTTTAATCAGAATCTCCTGTTTTTAGCAGCTAGTGGTCATTAATCCATTAGACACATCACAGAGAGGCAAACAGGAGCAAAATGTAAGGATTCTGTAAGGGACTTTATCGATAGTTTTCTAGCCAGACAACGAAAGATGATTTAAAAAAATAACCAATAATTTAACATACCAGATCAAATGTGGCCATTTGTTGTTTCTTAATAATAATAATAATAATAATAATAATAATAATAATAATATGCATTTATAGCGCGCAAATTCAACATAGGTTTTCAAATGCCCGTTACAAATATAAATTTAAAAAAAATAGATTAAAAAATAAAATAAAATATAGATTAAAAATTAAAAATATATATATCTGTACACTAACAAAAAGCTTGTTTAAAAGGATATGTCTTCAGAGCTCGCTTAAATGATCGATAAAAGTGATTCTCCGTAGTTCTGACGGTAGCTGGTTCCATAATTTAAGCGCAGCCGCCGCAAAAGCCCTGTCACCGAGGGTAGATAGAGTCTTTACAACAGGTGGTGACAAAAGCAGTTCATCGTTTGATCTCAGGCTATAGTTCGATTTTGACTTGATAGATATAAGATCAGAAATGTATTTAGGGGCAAATCCATTGATCGCTTTAAAAGTAATTAAAATAACCTTAAAACCAATACGAGACTTCAAATAGGAATGGCGATGTGTGGCAGAACTTAGGTGCTCGAAAAGCCAGTCTAGCTGCAGCATTCTGCACTCGCTGAAGCTTACACAAATAAGGGTTAGCATAAAGCAATCCATTACAGTAATCTACGCAGCTGGTCACAAGCGCGTGAACAAGGGCTTCTGTCGATTGCCGATTTAGGTATTTCCTGATTCTAGCAATATTGTAAAGATGGTAAAATGCTGCTTTGCAAATCTTGCTCACATGTGTAGCCATTGTGAAATTACAGTCAAACCACGAACCAAGGTTCCGAACGAGGCTGGAGTTTGAAACCTCTGAAATGCCAACCGACAGAGTGTCAATACAGACTTTCGCCAATTGCTGCTTTGTACCGATTAGCACGAACTCGGTCTTATCATCATTTAACATGAGCTTATCTTTGATCATCCATCGTCTCAAGTCTTGACACAAGAGAAACCTTTAACTGCATTTCAGCCGCTAATGTCGTCTGTTCTTGAGCCCAGGTGCACCGTTCGCCTAAATGGTATAAGATCAGGCCGTTTTGAATCAAAACGCGTGTTTTGTACCTTTTTAATGACAGAATTATAAAATGGAAATTGTTAAATGTTTAGTCATATTCTAGTCACAGTAATGTATACTCGCCGTCACAAGGACTCCAGCAACTTCAAAGCCCATTATATAACACTCGTCTTGAGGAGGACATCACGGAGAATTTTTGAGAGGTAAATGCTTTGAATAACATTGCACCAGGAATATCATCTTCCACTTGCACCGTATGTACTTTTGATGTGAGTTTGCTTATACGTCTGCGGTTCCTTAGTCATGACCAAACACGCGACATTTGTTTGGCTAACACAGTAACACAAATATCAGTTTCATTTTAATTAATAGTCTTGCCATATCCTCGATGACAGGCCACCGGGAACGGGTTTGTAAAAAACTAAATACCACAGCAGTCAAAAGTTTAGACTGCAAGCAGTCCCTTTCTGGATAGTCAAGAGGGCGACCGAAAGCCGAGAGCGCGAGCCATCAACAGCGCAGCCGCCTCTCCCCCAACCCCCTTCCGCTCGTTCGCTCCAGGTTTCGGCTTTCGCTCGGCTATTTCGCGCGCCCTCTCGACTATCCAGAAAGAAACTCCTAGCAGTCTATCAAAAGTTTTGTAAGGTACGTGCGGTAGCTTTTTTCACACTCCTTTTCTCTAATAGCTAAACACAATTGAATTTCAGTGTTTTTCTTACAGAAAACATAATTTTTTTTCCCGAAGAGATCACCGGATCAATGAAACGACACATTATGTAATTGAATATTTTCAACCACCTGCTTTCTCGACATCTCTTGCAATAATTAATCCACACTTTTCTAAGAAAAAGCGGACGTTTATTTCAGCAGCATAACTTGTTTCGCGGAAATATTGATATGCGAAATCATCCAATTAGATTTCGCCAAATGCAGCATTCCGTTCATAGTTCGCCGTAGTGACTCAGTCCAGCAGCGGGCGACAAACTACAGTAAAGATTTTGTCTGCAAACCTTTAAAACAACCACTGCCCAAGATGTCTTTAAGCGATATTTTTGCCGAGCCAATGATCGACACCGAAAAGTATTTGCAAAAATACAAAGACCAACTGATTGATCTTCACACGAAAGGATTGCTGCCTAGACTAGACGTGAACCTGACGTACAAAGTATACACAATTCGTGGAAGCCAATTCGGAGCGCACAAATCGATTGTCCTCACCACAGATGATGAGCATTTTATCACTGTGGAGCTTGGATTTATCACAGTCGATGGCAAGAAGCATATCTACCCGGTGACCAGAGAGCTGTCGAAAGCTGCGAAGGCCAAGATGGAATACCTCGGTACAATTAACGCCAAAGGGGAGGATTTGATCGGAAAGGCAGTAGCGGTGATGAAGCGGTTTGGCAGTTACTTCAAGCTTTGTAACAACTGTCAAGATTTTTGCAATTTGTACGCGGAGGCCATTGGTTTAAAGAACGCCCAAACACTGACTGACGGAGACAAAGCCGCAATTATCGGTATACTCGCCGGTATTGTAATTTTTCTGTTCGCCATTTTCCGGAGGTAAAGTTCACTTCCAGAAACGCCGAAAGACTCCTCGAACTTATAATTAGTAAAAGTTTATTTTCGTTTTGATCATTTCCGCTGCAATACGTCGCCTGGTGACTCAAGAATTGAACATACGCTGGGAAACTTCTTTCTGTCTAACGAAACTGAAACCGGAAATAGGTCCGTGCTATCTTAAATACTAAGTACTAGGACAAGTGACACTTCCTTTGTTTTAGTTGAGGTTTTCCTTAGTTGGTAGAAAGCAATAAAGAGACTGTAGACTACGAGCTGTCATTCGGTTTTTTTTTTCTTTTTATGCATGCAGGTATAGTCGAGCAACCTGTCGACAGGCTCTTTAGCGGGGAATAGGAGGCAAGAGAATCCCGGGAAGCTAAGCGAGCGGAAAGGGTGTGCCGCTTTCGAAACGAAATACTCTGTATTTGAGATTACCTTAAAAATTTCGATACTCGCAAGCATTATCGAAGATTTCGATACTGCCCACTTGAATTCTTGGAAAATGAGAGAAAGTTTCGTGTATTTTCCACAATATATTGGCGAAAAGTTTGCTTCTATGAAACGGAATCCTTTCAAGCACGAGAACTTAATAGCGTTCTTGCACAGAATCGAATTTTTTTACGCTTTTCATTGCAGTACTTTAAAGCCTAGTCTTTTACTTGGGAGTGATTACGGTAAAAAAAAAATCACTCAAAATGAGATCCCAACACCCTTTCAAATAGCTCTTCCAAATATCCGGCAGGCATTCCCGTCACTCTCAACAGGAGTTCCATCGGAGTAGACGCAGGTCACAGTGGTGGGAGAGGGGGAGGGGGGAGCGCAGGGGCGACGCTACCGTGACGAAAAAGCGCTATGGGGGATCCGCATCTCCTACTCAGGCCGAGTTTTAAGCAACGTTTTTCATCGACTTCCTTTAACCATGTAAATGTAAATAACCTTTGTTTAGACATGATATATGTTTAAAGCCAGGCTTGTGGGGACGTGTAAATGAAATGAATAATTAGAAAGAAATAACATGCTGAAATATTAAGCAAGTAAGAAACCCAACTGGCCGGAGGCAGACCAACAGGGTCTGGAAGGGGGGTCCTGATCCCGCATTCCCGCTCCTTTTTGAGGAGAATCCCGCATCCCGCCCTTTTTTCATCACTATCCCAAATACCGTTTTTTCTTTCCCAAAAATACGTTAAAAAAGACTAATTTCTGCAAAAGCTAATAAATTTAAGATGTAGATTGGTCCTTTTGATTTATATTTTTCGCTCGCCTGGTTGATTCGCTTTTGCTGCTAGAACGTTTACTTGGGTCGTGACGCTTTCCCGAATTCCCGGCAGACAAGCCAAAAAATCCCGCATCCCGTGCCCAAATTTTGGCGAATCCCGCTTCCCTGGTAGCAGTCAAATCCCGAATCCCGTCAAGATATTTTGCGTTTTCCCGAATCCCGCACCGTATTTTGGTCAAATCCCGGATCCCGAGAATGCCCTTCCAGACCCTGGACCAAGTGGCCATCTACAAACATAGCCGAGGAGTTGAACTCGGGACTACCGAGAGCTAACTCCAGCTAGTGTAAGAAAATAACCGACAAATAATTCCATGTAAGGCCTGTTTAAACACTGATGGCAGCAATTTCTAGCCGGATCTTTGTGACTGGATCGGGATCTGTAACATAGTTTCAGTAACAGCAATTAAAATTTACAATTCTGACCAAACAGCCGATGGTACAAAAGTCAAAAAATGATTAAATGTTACAATTGCAGCACTTTAGAAAGAAAGCAGCAATGTCGTTTACAAGTTGCGCAAAAATGTCGTCATAAAGAGAGCGATACATAACTTCATGCAATGCACCAGTTAACGTGGGTTTTACATAATCTGGAAAGCTCGAATCTATTTTGAGCTCCCTTTATTTCCCCTGCGCTTGCACCGGGGTTCCCTTCCACTTCCGGTTCGTACAACGCTAAAAATAAACCGAAAAACTTGCTACGTCATCGAAACACAACGTCACGTGATCACCAAGAAACCATATTTAGCGCCATTTTGTTTCTGTTTGTGGAGACACAAGGTTGGTTTTTCGCTTTAAATATCCCTTAAAGAAGTAGAAAGACCTTGACAGCGTACTCCAATGAAGTGGGAATATAAGGAAGAGCATCCCTTTGAAAAGCGACGGGCCGAAGGCGAAAAAATTCGCAAGAAATACCCCGATCGAGTTCCGGTAAGCGAGCTCATGCGAACTTGTAAAGTGTAAGGATTGTGTGGTAACTTCCTGTCACTAGATTTCTTTCATTTCTGAGATATTTTAAACATCGTAAACGTGTTTGGATTTAATGCGTTTTGTAGGTTTAAGCTCCTCTTGTTGGGACATTCTAAGGGACTTGAAAATTGAGTTTTAATGAGCGCAAAAGCCCGACTCCTTTCGCAAAAATAATGCATGGCGTCAGTTTCAGTTTGCAACGTCACGAGAGGCCAGGGACAAATTTTGTTTCCTCGACCTCGGTTGTTTCTTTGTTGGCCTTGACGAAAACATCCTTTCTTGACTAGCAAGTTGTCGTTCAATTTTCACTGTGTAATACCGTATTCTCTTATCATATTATTAAAATCGAAGGAGTGCCGTCCAAAGAAGCTGTTGCTATCAGAGTTTATAATTATGTTAGTTTCCATCGTCTACTCAGCTGAATACTTGAACATTAATCAACCTATACATATATATTTTTATTTCTTTATTTTTGTTTGTTATTATATATTATTTTCTAGTTTTAAGACTACGGACTACGGACAACGGATTTGGTATAAAATATAGAATGAACAGAAACATTCCTGAATCAACTACATGTACGATAAAAGTGACATTAGGTGAAACACAGTTTACACCCAGTTTTTCAAACACGGTTTGTCGGCTATGATTTGCCCAGCACGATTCACGCATGATCACAAAACAGTGCTAGAAATTTGCAGCCTCCGGTTCCTCATTACAGTGTATATCTCAGGAAGTTAGTAATCCCTGGACCATATTCATTTTTATGCGCAAAATTTTCATCTTTATTTCATGACAATGGCTGAATCATGGTGTGCAAATCGTGATTCAACTAGGCTGATTTGCTAATGGTCACAAGACTAATTGCCGAAATATAAGATAATTCCTGAGATATAAACAATCATAAAAAAGCAGGCAATCTTCGTATTTCCTTTGTCACTTTGTGATTATGAGAGAATCAAGACAAATGAATCATAGCTGATAAATCACAGGGCTGCACATAGTGCTGAAATTGGCTGCAGTACAGACCGTAACACAACATAACATTTTCTAGACCACAACACAACACTGTTTTGAGGATGGAAATTTAGCTGCTGTATTCTGCAGAAAACATCTTTGCAAATAAAAAAGGCTTCCAGTTGGGTTAACCCTTTAAGCCCTAAGCCCTGATGAAAATGAAATTTCTCTTTACATGATCACTACTTGTTTGAAGATTCAAATGACAAGAATAAAGGAAGTGATCACCAAGGATAAGATGTCTTGATATTTAGACAAATTCTCCTTACTTGTTCCGTAAGAAATGTATGGAGATCAGGGCTTAAAGGGTTAAGTTGTTTCAAATAGTACAACAAACCCATAGCATCTAAAAACTGGCGAGATCATGATGGCAACATCTGTGTTTCAATGTGGTTTTTCTTTTTTTGTTTTTTTTTTTAATACAAAAACCTTTATTGATAATCACAAACAAAGTACAAGGTACTAGGCAGGCCTACATTAAAAATGCAAAAACATTACAGAAAGCAACAATTACAGAATGCACTACAGAATGCTTATCTACAAACAAAAGATGTCTACAAAAATTGAGTCATATTAATTGATATTAAAATTTCTTCGGGCTGTCAATGAAAGACAGCAGTTTTTGCCATTTTTTCTTATGAATTTTCGAGTCCTCATTATTCTTTGCTATAAGACTTTCTATTTGATAGGTAGAGCGTATTTTTCCTTTCAACAGTGTTAGAGTGGGTTTTATGTTTAAAGTGCAGCTTTGGTAAATTATATATTTACCGAGAATAATTACATGGTTTAATAATAGACTGTCTTTGCTAGTGAGACCAAATGCTATGTCAAAAGTGCTCAGATACCTAACATCAAAACCAAACTCATTTAACCACTCAGTCAATGATGACCAGAAATGTTTTGAGGTATCGCAATAAATAAACAAATGCGCGAGGGATTCCTCCGTATTTCCACAAAAGGAACACATAGGTGACGGTACCAAGCCCATTTTATGAAGAATCTTATTTGTGTAAATAATTCTGTGCAACAGTTTATACTGAAATTCTCTTGTTTTGGAATCAAGAGTTGCCTTTCTCGGGAGAAGGTAGAACTGTTCCCACCGTAAGTCATGCGCAGAAAAAATATCTTCATATTTAGACTCAGCAATGTGGGGTTGGTTGGTTTATTCACATAAACATCAATACAGTAGATAGAAAGTTTGCAAGTCCTTATTTATTCAGGTCAATTATACATCCAGTCTTTATGTACTTTGTAATATTAATTAAACAATGAATTGTTATTTAAGGTATTTCAGCTAGTCCTCGTTTTTGTATCCAGTCCATGTAATAAACTTATGCATAAACTACATGTACAAGTTACAGTGCAACTTCTCGGACCGGGCCACTTGGAAGAAAATAGACCAATCACAACGCTCATTGAGAACAAAAGATAGCAAAGAATTTTCGTAAACAACCAATAATGTTGAAGCATCTAGACAATACATGTTCACAAAAATTTGAAACCGTGACCTCTCGGGAAACTGCCATGTCTACAATTGGTTACTTTCGATCCTAAATTTTGAGCAGAACATTTAGATGTCAAATTTGTAATTGACAGTAAAATTTTTGCCCATAAACAAACCTTAAACAATACTTTTGCTTCAACAGTACAGCAAGTGCCTGAGTATGTTTGTAGAAGAAACCTTTTCCGAAAAGAAATTTGGTAATGCAACAAACTTGCTTAATTCTGAGAAGTGTTCGTTCAGCGCAGCAAGTATAATGTAAACAAACACAGATCTACAGATAAATATCGACATTTGCCTACTTTAATCGTTCAACAATAAACAGAGGTTCCCAAATCTCCTTATTCACTAGCTGCTTTTTGAAACAACAGGTGCTCCTCGCTGATGTATTGATTCTGGCTTCTCGCAGTCACAGTCTTAATACTACAAGGAATTTCCGAATCTCTTATGGGAGCTTTTAGTTCCATTTCAGGGTGGTGCAAGTCTGAAACGTAATCTCGTAATAGCTGGGAATGTTGCCAACTATTGCTGTATATGCTGCCCTCTCAATTCAGTCTTACTTGTATTTTCTGGGCAAAAGCCATTTTGGAAATGTTTACATTTACCGCAAGCTTATAGCTTACGTAACACATACAAACAATCCGTGAGAGTCACCGCACCATAATTTGAAAACGTTCAAAAATCACCATTGAAGCTAACCAATGAAAAGATTAGGCTATTTTCCGAGAGGTCGGCAAAATTATTTGGAGATGTATTGTCTAGATCCTTCAACGTTATTGGTCAGCTTATGAACAAATGTTCTTCTTTTGTTCTCAATTAAGGCTGTGATTGGTCAATTTTCTTCCAAGTGGACCGGTCCGAGTAGTCTCACTGTAAAGTTTACAGTTTTGAAAGAAAGGACAAAAGCAAAGCAATCATAATGTGTGTGTGGAGCAAATAGTCTTGAACACCAAAACACTGACTTGAAAGACATCATGTTTACACCTTGTAAATGTAACTATGAAATTCGTAGAATGATTTAGTTTTGGGATCTCAGAACAAAGTGTAATTACCGGTTTTATACGCACAAATTATTTGAGGTAGTCCGTTTTTTGTATCCAGGCTGCATTTTAAAACTAGTCTGCAGTCTGTAGTCTATTTTTTATACCTAGTCCTTGTTTTATACCAAGTCTGTAGTCCACCATTGGCTTTTTATACTGACTGGAACAATGAATCTTGAGTTCTTAAATTATAAATGGGTAGTTAGCAGAAAGAGGGATTTCTGTTTCAGAAGAAATGTGTAATATTTTGTTCTCTCTGTCATTTAGGTGATTGTTGAAAAGGCACCTAAAGCAAGGATCGGTGACCTGGATAAAAAGAAATACCTTGTTCCCTCAGACTTGACAGGTTGGTGAACACTTGCAGTTACTATATTTTGTGTAATACATTGTGTAGTTCGAGAAAATATCCATACCCACCCCATGGATGGTCATTGGAAATTCCGAGGGGGTGGGGGTCTCAAGGGCAAAAATTTTTAAAGAAAAGTATGAAGCTAAACTGGAATTTCCTGAGGGGTGGGGGACTTCAAAGTAAAAAAAACTACCCACTGGGGAGGCATGGATATATTTTCTAGAACCACACCTTGGAATCGCTCCCTTACAGCCACTCCCTTGCCCTTACAGCCAATAAAATGCCTGTCATCCTCTGTCCAGACACAGGTTTTTTGGACACCTAATGCAGAGTCAATTAGGTACAGTACTACACTTAAATGGGTCCTTTTGTCATGTTCAGTTCTCCATTTTTCCAGTTCTTCTCCATGGCATGACCATGGAACAAGTAGAAACCCTGTGTCCCCAGTGGAAAACAAACCTGTGACCTTTCACACACTGGCTGCAGATTTATTGCAATAAAATATTGGTTGTATATCTTAATTCTGGATCTAAGGCCCGTTTCTCGAAAGTCCCGATAACTAAGCTATTTTGTGCGTGCAGTGTTTACACTAAAGACTCAAATTTTGTTGGTTTTGAAAGCTGAGTTATAAAGTTCAAAGTTGATTAAACAAATCAGGCTGATGTGGGGGGCTGCAATCTAAGCCAACATTCTCTATATTTTGATCTTAAAATACAACTACAAGCCCAACAAGTTATCAGGACTTTGGTCTGTCAAATTTCATCCTTTCTTTGAGGAAGTGAGGGAATATACATGCCTCTGAAACATTTTACTACATGTAGCTGCCAAGAGTGCTCAGAAAATCTAAATTCAAGAATACTTTGACTTTCTTTTCTTACAAAAGAGTGATAAAGTACTGCATCAAACAGTTTTGAATCCCAGACTAAAAATTAAGATTTTAATGCACTACACTATGCTTGGCTGTGCAGCAAGAGAGAGTTTAAAAATTTTTTTGTTTTCTTAACAGTTGGTCAGTTTTATTTCCTCATCCGCAAAAGAATTCACCTTAGACCAGAGGATGCATTGTTCTTCTTTGTCAACAATGTTATCCCTCCCACAAGTGCAACCATGGGTCAGCTTTACCAGGAACATCATGAAGAAGACTTCTTTCTTTACATAGCGTACAGTGATGAGAGTGTGTATGGCGCTCAGTAAAAGGCAATCAGGACATACTCAAAAAGACTTAAATTTTGGACCTGCAGAGCTATCTGCTGGAATTAGTATTAGTATCCTATAAGAAATAGTGAACATTCTTCCATTTTGTGGTTTTATAAGTACCGGTATTTAGATGTTCAGCTATTGGGCAAGTATATAATAAGTATCTGTTATTGTTTTAAAACAAGGTCTTTTCTTGTGAAACCAGGAATTTGGTGGTGTTGAAAATTTAAGTATAATGTGATTACTGTGTAAGTACCATCAATAACAAATCGGTTACTTATTTTCACAAAAGCTACCTGAATGTTTTGTAGTTGTTTGAGCACATTCAAAGTGACATCAATAATGGAGACAACTTTATTTTTCATTATCTTCAAAAGCTTGTTATGCATACAAAAGTAAAATTATTCCTTTTAAATGTATCATTCTTTGAAATATATCTAGTTACCAAACTGTAGATTTTCACTGTGGTGAGCTGTGAAGTTGGTGGACAGTTTGCTTCAAGGTACTAAGCTGAGTGTTTTTCAAAATTATGAATTTTGGTCTAAATGGGAGTGAGTGATTGTCAGTGCAGTCACTTTATGGACACCCACTTAATGTGGACACCTTTTGATGACAAAGAGTTTTCTTGTCCCAACCCTTACATTTTCTGTACAATTATCCTGCTTAATTAATACAGAGACCCTATTAATAGGACCAATTTTTGGTCCCTGCAGTGACTTGTAATAACAGAGTTGGACTGTATTATCCCGTTAAGCCCCAGTGGTGACAAGCTATCTAATTTTTTCTCACTTAAGAATTGTGATTTGGGGGCTTAAAGGTGTGCATATTGTGGAGGTGTCAAATTATTAGCTTATTATGAGACTCCTAAATGGCAAATAAATTGAATAGACCCATTTTTTGTTTAGCCCATTCCCCACGTAAAAGTCATGTTCACAGGCTATGTCAATGTATCCAGAGGTTCGACAGTTATTTTTGTGGGTTAAGTAAGGCTTAAATGTATTTGACTGAGATTTTGGAATAATTGTATATTAAAATTTTAATTAATCTTTGAAGTTTTTGCATTGTTCGAGGTTAATTGTAGATAATGCACGTTCTGAGATGTAAAATAAATATGGTCATAAAAAATGCACGCTTTCCCTTGTTTAGCTATCAGAGACAACATACCCGAGCCGCTACTTTTGCCAAAAATTCTTTCTGTGCATCAGACAATTGTAGCAATGCCTACTCCCTCCCCCCCCCCTCCCCTCGGTCATTAATGAGACATTTTAACAGTTGATAATCGTGGGCGTTGGCATTAGTCTACCCTAGCCTGTAGCATTTGACTATTTCAGTGCAGTGTTGTCATTGAAACCTGGTTTCCACTAGCAACGCAAACTATAGCAAGTACGAGTCCGTACAAACTCTTTGATATGCAAGCACAAGAATTGAAACATTTTTCATTGTTGCCCTTATACTTGCGTTTTGGAAAGTTTTCATTGGACTCCTTTGCTTGCGTCGCTAGTTAAAACCAGGCTTGATAAATAAGCCATTTCCGAATTGTCTTGAGCCTCCCTATTAAAGTGAGGCTAGGTGCACATCCTTTCATATGAAAATTGGTTTCATGTACATGTGAATGAAAACTCATTTTCATAAGAAAGGTTGTGCACCTAGCCTCGCTTTGATAAGGAGGCTAAAAGCAATTTGGAAATGGTCTGTTACATACTAAGACCTCAAGGTGGCATGTGACACTCGCACATATAAAAAGCCTTAGGGATTTCTGTAATCAAGGTTTTTGCACGGGGTGTGTTTGGCCCCACGCTTAACCAGTTTAAGGCCTGGATTCAAACTCTGGTTGGAAACAATGGTTGATCGACCATATCTTCCACTAGATCGCATAGAACAGCATGAAATTTTCCAACCTCATTCCGAGGGTCTCTCTTCTCTGCTTCCTTTGTCGTTGAGGACAAGGGAGGCAGAGAAGAGAGACCCTGGGAACGAGGTTGAAAATTTTCCTGGAATATAAACATTAACGTCCACTTTTGCCTTGCTTAATTTCGAAAATCGCTAATTGCCAGCGGATTTTAGTTGTATTGATAAAACCAGCGTTTTCGATCGGAAGTTAAACACATTTAACGCTTGGAATGAGTTTCCTAGACTTTTAAAAGTAGATATATGAGAGTTCAAAGGTGGTTTATAGTGGGAAAAGTTGACTTTTACCGTCATAACTTTAGTTAAGTAAACAATGGACGATCAATCCGAAAGTAAAGGGCTGGAAATGATTAAAACTGTATCTAAAAAGCGTTTATGTTCCATGTTGTCTCTTAAATCCATCGGCAATTCGTCAATTATTTGCTGTTTTTTCAGAGCACCAGTCACGTGACATGTTAAGAGAATGCCTAATGCCCTTAAAATGTTAAGGACGATGAGTTCTCTGTGTGTGCCAAATTTCGAGCTCTAAGTCAAAAGTGTCGTCCACAAACAATTTTTTCCTGGTTTCTCCCTTGACCCAGGCCTTACTTGAGCGTCCAAGCCCCACCTTGAAAGGCCATGAAGAAAAATTTTCGTCCAACTGAAAAATATGTATATTGTTTTTTTTTTTTTTTTTTTCATTTTGAATGACAGTAACAAATGTTAAGTCAACACTGAGCAGAAATAATCAAAGAATAATTTGAACTTAAGAAAAGGAAAAATGTCAGTTCCAAGGTAATCCCTTAGGGGGAAATCTGAAGGATAACTCGATGAATATAATGTGCATCGTGTGAGTTACTGGATGTGGATGGATGGATAGATTGTATGACGGATACTAGCAAGCATTAAAAAGTCGATGAACGTGAAGGTGTCTTGAACCTGAATCCAAGTGATTCATCATATGACGATACCGATAGTTTTCGAGCGCGTGACTCTACGCTTGCTCTAAAGTGATTAGAAGCCTGAGCGTGAAAAGCCTGTCAAATGAAACGCTGATTGTGAAAGAGCATATTAGAATTATTACCTTGGCAAGTTTGAGGAAGCTTGAGTAAAATGACAAGTCAGTTTGCAATGTTGAAAATCTTGGAAGCCCCCTGCAGACGTCTCTGTCATGTTAAGTGTGCCTACATCCAAACTCTGTAAATTGCCGATCTCATTTTAGAAACCACTTTTTGTTTTGTTTTGTTTTGTTTTTTGTTTGTTTGTTTGTTTGTTTTTTTTGTTGTTGTTGTTGTTGTTGTTGTTGTTGTTGTTTTGTCAGCTGCTTTTGAGGCTTTTCAAGGCGGTCATATTTGAGGTATAAAACAATAAAGTGTTTCTGCTTTGGGAATAGATTCTGTTTTCATGCAAATAGTTTTACTTGTTTTTTACCTCCAACATGGACACCTTGAAAACCCTCTACTGAACCAACCGAATGTAGCTCCATTTTTTTTTTCTGAATTTCTTCATCGACATCAATTTACTTTAACAATTTCAGCCTGGGTTTCAGTCCGCCCGACCGGGCTGAAATTTTCTTGCGATTCACATGGCGAATTTCAGCCCAGGCGAAAGGTTTAAATTGGGCAGGAAAAGTTTGCAGGAAAGCGTTTTACATTCATAACTCGAGCGGTGCCCATGCCCAAGTTCATATTTCAGCCTGGGCTGAAAGTTGAATGCCATTACATGAGGTTTTTCACCCCGTTTGACTGATTCATGTAATTGCAAACGTCTTTTTTAAGACGATTTGTTCAGGATGCCGCGCTGAATTCTCAGCCCGGCTAGCCGGGCATAGAATTCGTCATGTGATCGGCCCCTTCGTTATTTATCCGATTCTAAAGTGGTTGATGCCCGTGATCGGTTGCTTTTTCTTCATTATTTCTTTAGCAGATCACTCATCGCGTCGCCAAGCGGTGGAAGTTGCATGCCGACAATCTTCAGTTCTCTGAACACAATCAACGGATATAAAATGTACTTCTTTGACAATTTTGAACCGTAGTGCAAAAAAATCTAATTTATCTGCACAAAAGAAAATATTTTTGTTTTCTAAGAAATGGACAAAAAGAAAATTGAGTGAGGCGACGCTGATTAGGAAGTTAGAGTAGCCAATAGAAAAGCACGAAAAACACTATCCAAGTACGCCGTGCGTACTAATAAAAGTTAAAAAGGCTGGCAATGACAGCTGTAAAATGTAAGCTTAGGTGTACAAAAATAATTTATTATTCATTTGGCAGTTCTAGGTGCAGTTTCTTTGAATGCCGATTGGCTTGCGATAACAACCAAACCGTAGAGGAGTCGAAAACGAAATAACAACAAGTAAGGATTGTAATTGTATTTCTTTACCTACATAGTAACCTCTTTAACATTCAGACTCAAGTAGAATCTTCTTAGTTATGTGACCATTCAAATGAAAGCAATAATATTTGCTATGGTGCTGTTTATTATGCTCTACAAGGTGGTTTTTTTGAGTCTGTGGATGAAATCCTGAAGTGTGACCATTCAAATGAAAACTACTGAGCAGTTCTTTCCTGTGATGTACGTTGTTTATTATGCTGTACAAGGTGGTTCCAACATTTGAGTCTGTGGATGGAATCCTAAAGTGTGACCACTCAAATGAAAGCTAATGAGCAGAACTTTCCTAATGCTTATTACGCTGCGCAAGGTGGTTCTAACTCTTCAGTCTGTTGATGAAATTTAGGTGTGACCATTGTATAGAATGGAAGCTACGAAGCAGTACTTTCTTGTAGTACTGTTTATTATGCTGTACAAGTCAGGTCTTGCCGGTGAGTCTGTGGAAGAAATCCTTGTGTGTTACCATTCAAGTGAAAGTTCTGAAAGACTTCTCTCCAGTGATGCTGTTGCTTTTGATAACATTCTTTTTCCAAAACCAAAATTTCTCAGTTTTATCAACTTTTAAATCCTCATGTAAATCCGAGTGGATGGGCACGTTTCTATTGACGCCACACTAGAAAAATACCCCCAAAATGGCCATTTTGAGGGTATTTTTTCTCCTAATAACTTACAACAAAAATATTAACTACTTTTGTAGTTAAAACAAGATTTTCCTTCCGGCGAAATTCTGAACAACGTACAGCAACATACAACTTTCAATGTAGGTCTGAAGATTACTCTGATTTCCTAAAAAACAATAAAACCGAAGAACACTTCGCATTTTTTTGTTTGTTGTTTTTCACTTGTGTGGAAAAGGAAATAATCTCTGTTATTTAAATCAGCTGCAGACAAATTCAGCCTTACAATTCACATGAAAGCGACTGAACAATACTTTCCTGTTCAAGGAAGTTCTAATTTTTGAGGCTGTAAAGAAAATTCCAAAGCACACATGCAGTACTTTTCTGTAGTGATGTCTTTATTTTGCTTTACAACTTGGTTCTAACTTTGAAGTCAAGGTAAAATTTGATCTGAGCTTTGTCCTGTATCTCTAGTGTACAAGTCACGTGAGCCGCATAATTTACAGGCCTTGCAATAATTGAAGTCAGTTAAGTTTCAGTTGAGTTAATTGTGCACAATTTGAAAAGCCATGAACGCCACAGAAAGATCACAGATCTTATAATCTCAGAAAAAAACGCTTCCTCTCAGAATTAATTTCATTAAAGTGGTAAAGGTTTCTGCTAGGCGAGTTAAATTGCTATAATCACCCTGAATTACTGATTTCATCTCATGAACCACTTTTCTGAACTCCTTTTAATAAAGGATATAGATTCAAAAGGGAGTCATTAAGAACATATTTGGACCCCCTATATGGGCCCACAGTAATCAACATTTGTCCTTGTAAAATAGAGCCTTTGTTTTGGGAGCAGTATATTTTTCAGCTGTGAGATGTAATTTTCTTAATATTTCATTTGTTTTTAACATAATTTTGAGAATTGTTATGTAAAAATAAGAAAAAGAAAGGAAGGGGAAGGTTTAATAAAGTTAAACTGAGAAAAAAAAGCATTTAAAAGTGATTAAAAACATGAATAAAAGTTGTGGTTAGAATTAGCAGGTGAACATCTCTTCATCACGTCCGAAAAACTTCACATTTTAATGACTGAATAATAACTTGACACAGATCACCGATATAGAAAAGCGCTTTTATGCGAAATAAGTTATCTTATTTTCAACTTGGCTACAAGTTGCTTGCTTGCTTTCTCTCATTCTTTCTTTCCTTTTCTCGTCAAGGCGGATCTTCTAGACTATGAGCAGTCTCTATTCGCTCAGGGACAGTAGAGTAAAATAAATAAATAAATAAATAAATAAAAACGGGGGAGCAAAAATTGCCTTCCGCGTGGAAACGGTGACGCGCGTCTCTGACCAGCGGCTCATTATGCGTGCGTCACGTTTACACGCGGTAGGCCATTTTTGCAATCGCTCCGACATGTTCTTTTCGCTCGGCAGTCACAGAGCGGAAAGAGAGACTGCCTGTAGTACAGGATCTTCTCGTGCTATAGAAAACTAAGAGAAGAAGGAGACTCGCAGCAACACAAATGGTAGACGAATTGAGCAGTTCTCTGATGAATTTGCGTGAATTTGTATTCACAGACCAGAAGAAAAGCTTTCTATACCTTTGGAAAACCCAACGATCTTAAACATCACAGAAGTCCTACATGACTGGTGTGTTTCACAGTCACTTTCCGGACCTTTACCAGCAATCTCCCGAGCTTCATTCATAACCAACAGCGTCATAAATTCCATTTTATCCTGTGCAACAGTCATCGGCAACATCGTTATCTTGATGTCCCTAAGAACCTCTCGAGTCCACGCTGCCTCAAAAACTCTCTACTGCAGCCTGGCAGTGACTGACCTTGTCGTTGGTTTTATAATCCAACCTTGCTTTGTTGTCCGGATGGTAACAGGAAGAGAAGTGCTAACGCGCATTTGTAGGCTGATGGATATTATCATCAATGCCGCTGGTGTTATCTCAGTCGGAGTCTCCCTCCAGACTCTCTCAGTCATCAGCGTTGATCGTGTTCTCGCCATTCGTCTGAAGATACGTTACAAAGACGTAGTAACCGTTACTCGAATACGAGTCGCTTTGGTGATCTGCTGGAATTACAGTATGTCTCACGCAGTTTCGATGTTTGTGAGCCCGGCTTTCTTCAAATTATTGCAGATCCTTGGTATAATCGTGTGTCTTGGTGTCTCCACAGCCGCATAAGTCATCATCTTTTACAGTCTGCGACTCCTTCAAAACCAAGTGCAGAATTATGGTCCTGAAGACGAGACGGCGCGAACGGGTTCGTTCGATATAAAACGATACAAGAAAACGATTTTCACCGCGCTGTGGGTTTATGGGTCCCTTATCGCGTGCTACCTTCCTTACGTGTTGGTCACAGCTGCTCGCATGTCTGTCGGACTTAATGCGACCATCCTTGCAGTGCAGTGGTTTGCAGTGTCTCTCTTGTACATGAGCTCTGCTCTTAATCCCATTCTCTACTGCTGGAAGATTCAGGAAGTGAGAGGATCTGTAAAAGAGATTATTAAACGGGGCTTTCCTTGTGCCGTGGAAATAACTGAGTAGATCACGATGAACCAGTCGCGTGTTAGCTGTTCGCCGTAATCTACTGAAGATAATGCGCGTGCTGTGATTGGTCAATACCTATTGATTATTATACCAGTAAACCATGGAAAATGTAGTTATAAAAGCAATGTACCACACATTTTTATCGTTTATTGGTTCAATAAACCACTTGGGATGTTGGAATAACACTCTAAAAGCTTGTAAATCTTTCGCCTTCGGCTCGTGACTTACAATCTTTTCTCGTGTTCTTCCAACATCCCGTGTGGTTTATTGAGCCAAAAAAACATGGAAATCTGTGGAATATTGCTTAATTAGCACACATTCACCGTGGGTTGTTGTGATAGTTATACGTGAATCTGATTGGCTTAATCGGCATTGTCTATTTAAACAATAGAGTTCTTCTGTCGAAGGCCGGCACTATCGCGTGATAGGTTGCCCGAGGAAATTTGATGTTCCCAACAAATGTTACGTTCGAGGAGGGCTTATATGAAGTTTGAACATCACATTTTCCGAGGGAACCTATCACACATATTGTTTTTATTGTAGAACGCTAAATTTTGAGCGAAAATTACCCAAAACGGGCACTATGCCCTGGTAGGCGCCCGCTGAGGAGAGACTCGTAAAACTATACTAATCGATTTCGACCAGTCTATAATCGCTGTTAGTACACTTCATTATGGGGTACTGTGAATACGCCAGCCTGATACTTGCTCAATCGTCGTCTCATCACTATTAGTTCACATTAGCTGAAATCACTCACAGTGGTTAGAATTTTAGTGATATAAAAAGAAAAGTTAAAATAAAATATATAAAAGTCCCTTAATTTTGAAGTTCACTAGATGATTGCATACACATTTACACTGGAAGTCCAAAGACCTGAATTCCGGAATGTTGAATGGCGCAGACGGCAAAATTAATAGATTATGTAAACATTACTGTGTATAAGGAAAATTATCTGAACATGTTAGCGACATTTTAGGATGGTTTGAGCATTTTAGTGGGAAAATCGAGCATTAAGCTGATGTAATTAAGAGGGAAGTACACCATAGTATAATTAAATAAATAACAACAATATCAAATAGTGCAAGATTTTATGGTACGTTTCCTTATGCATTACAAGACCTATGCGCGTCTTCTCAACTTATAATCAATTAAAGGCATGTTTCTAGAGGAATCCTATAACAAATACAACTTTCCAGAATCAGAATAGTCATGTTTAACTTGTTCCGTCTAATGTGTAACAAACGTATTTCAGATTCGCCGTATTTCTAGTTAAGTTTCCCTTCCATCTGCGAGCTCTTTGCGAGAAGCAGACGACACTTTGCTAACTCCTTCATTTTCGCTACGGGAATACGAGAAAATAGTTCCGTCTTTTTCTCTCAATGCCCCCTCGCATTTCGTGATTAAATCTCTTTCTCGTTCCAGATCATCTGGCGGTTCATCGAGATACAACACTTTGCTGCCCTTCTCTAATGCAAAAATGGTTTCTTCCTCGGAATGAACACTTCTTGAGTCCTCGTTTCCGCCACGTGGAGAGCTTGTCGAAGCCCGACAGTTGTTTTCGGGAAGTGCAGCGAATGGTACCGATTTTCTGGAATCGATGGTGTCCAGACTGTCAAATTTACATTTAGACCTGCCTTTCCCAGATTTGAGTTGAAAAAATCCCGGCTGATTGCACTTTAAAGAATTTTTAGCGTCCCGCATCGTATTCTCCTTGGCCGACTGTTGCTGAGAACTTTCATTCAAGAATTTTTCACTGTCATCAAAGACGTTTGGTTCTTCGTCGTAATTGTTAGCTTGAATATACTTCACTTTGGTTCGTCTTTGTGGACGCGAAACGTTCACACCCATGATATCAAACCTTTCGCATACCATGTAGTTTTTTTCCAAAACCAAAATCTCTGCAAGATGCGTCATAAACAGTACAAGCGCGCGCTTGTAAAGATTGTTCACGTCCTGTTTGACACCATGAATATATCTTGTGCTCATTCTTGGCTTATCTCATTATCCCGCCCCAATCAGAATCATCGTATCCTACCCCCTTGGCGAGGTCCGAATCAACTTGAATCAATGAATTGTTTTTGGTTTTGTTTTTTTTTTTTTTTTGCTTTGATTTTCAGATTCCATTCTCGGACAATGTCCACTACTTTCTGACAGAGCTGAGAAACGCTCAAACTAAGCCAAACGTGGTTTTTTCAAACTGACGGCCTTTCTATTTCCAATGGTCTTTCTACTGAAAGCGCTATTGGTTAAGGTCGTCGATGGGCTAATACGAAGTCCTGTTCTGTGTTTATATTTGAGGGTTAGTTTCCATGTTGCAAACAAAGTTCTTATTCACAGTTTAGCTGCAACTTGTCGAGATCTCGGCGGCCAGAAAAAAATGGGTTCAGTTTTTGTTTTGTGTGTTTGTTTGTTTGTTGTTTTTTTTTTTTGTTGTTGTTGTTGTTTTGTGTGTGATTTTTTTTTCAATTGCTGAAACTAAGAAAAAGGAAGACAAAAAGTGGTAGTGGTGTCACAAAGACCCATCATTCAACACAGAACTGTCAGTGTATTATAGTCAAGAAAACTTCATTTAATTTCGACAAAAATGTCCTCTCGTTTGAATTTTTGGTAATCCCGGAGGGGCTACTTCCCATAGTGGGCTATACGGGGAGACTCCGGCCGAAACGGGTGCCTTTTTTAAGCTCGCAGAATATTAAAGGGTATAGAAAATTGCCATTTCAGTACACGAAAGGGTCACAAAATCAGCTGCAAAGTGGAATAAATGGTGGCTAAAGCGAAGTGTATCAAAGGGTGCCACACTTTTTTTTTATTGAATATAGAATGCAATACATAAAGAAACTACAAATAAACTTTACATGCCTACCCACTAATTTACATAATTACTTAAATACTTACACATTTACGTATTTACATATACATATTCTGTTGACCACTACAGCACGATAAAACATTAAACTACACTGACTCTACATTATACCTATACAATGCTATGCCACCTGAAGATTACAAAAAGCAATACCCGTCGTTTAACTTAAGTTCGTCGCGGAGGTGATAGCTACTGCTCCATTAGTGAAATTAAGGGTTCACATTTTTTTATTGTGAAGGTATAGTTTGTTTTTTTTTCCTCGCAATGAAACGCTCGATTTGGTATGTTTTCTTACATTTTGTTAGTAGTATGGGAGCAGAGAGGGAGGTTTTATTTAACGTAGAACGGTAGATGAAGTATTTGCTCTCGAGAATAATGTAATTAACTAAAATACTGTTGTTCTCCGGGTGAAAGAGGCCAAAAATAACATCTTTAATATCAGAAGAACTAGAAGTTATCTTTTGCAATTTGAGGATGGTGTTTAGTTCCTTCCAGAAAGTGCGTACCCTTTCACAGAAAAAGAAAAAGTGTTCCAACGTCTCTATTTCTTCACCACAGAAATAACATAGCGGAGAATCGACTATTCTAAATTTGAAAAGCATGTCATTTGTATAACAGATCCTATGAAGTATTTTGTATTGGAATTCCCTTAACTTGGTGTCTAGTGTTACTTTGAAGGGTAGTGAATATATTCTTTCCCAGTCTAAATGAAAGATACGCAAATGAATCAGAACGACTGAAAACCCGCGAAAAACGTGGCAATTATAGGAAATTCTATTGTTTTGGCTTATCCTTGAGGTATTATGGTAAAAATTAGTATATTAAAGGGTAAGGGTTTGAACCTCCGGGGGGAGCCTCCCCGTATAAAACTTTATAGAGTAGACCCTCCCCCCCCTGGGCCAGCAATGGCGTCATGAAGATATGGAAACGCTGTACCTTATCCTTATACGGCTGATCCTTATTTCTTTTAATGTTTCCTGTTAAAAATCCTTATGTCCGTTAACCGATTAACTCAGAATTTAACACATGAATGTTATGATATAGACAAAACAGCATTTTTTAGTTTGTAAGACACGTTTCGGTAGTTTCTACAACCATCGTCAATTATACAGTGAATATTACAAAGTTGGTTAGAAACTCTAGCTACCGAAACATCACTTACAAACTAAAACATGTCAGTTGTGTTGTTTATCAAATTGCTTTCAAGTTTGTTGCTTTATAAACACATGAACTGTTTTACGTGGGAGAGCCACCACTTTGCTACGTCCAGTTCGTTGTCATCTACAGCTTCTCTGAAAGCAGAGAGGGCTTCTTCAACATCTCCAAACATCAGGTAACAATAGCCTATCAACACGCAGCTGTCCGCGTACGAAAACTGTATTTTCGACAGCTCTCGTGCTCGGAACAACTCAACCATCAAATCTCTGCCCCGGGAAACCTGGCCGCTCTCAACACAGCATGCAATGAGTGAATACAACGTAAAAGTATTTACCCAGTACTCAATCTCCTGTCGAGCCTGGAATTCTTTTGTCAGGTATTCATCAACTGTATGGGCTGTGAACTTGTTAAACACAATGTAGTCGCACCATGACCGTTGATTTTCCAAGAACCCTTTGGTCTCCTCCAGTAGTTTGATGGCCTCCTCCAACTGCCCTTCTTTTCGTAAGAAGTTTGCCAAACAAAGAGAGCTGCTTGGATCACGGTGAACGGAAAGTGAAATCACGTAAAATTTTTCCTTTGCGAGATCCAAGTACTTCGCTTTCTGGATTGCAGCGTCACTGACTTGGGACACTTCGTGGCATAAGCGAGCGACATTGGTCTGTATCATCACCATAAGACGCTGGGAGTACTCTGACCTGTCATCTTCAGTGAAATGCTGAACCAAAGCTTCCATAAAATCTATGAGTTGCAGAACTTGGTCCAGTTGGCCATCTGGGAGTGTAATTTCCATTGTCATGCCACTCAGGCGATTATGCAGCGACTTGAAGTGGGATGCTAAAGACCTCAAATCAAGGAACTTTCCCTCAGCAGCATAGCAAAATGCGATTTCAAACATTGCACTGATAAATAATTCTTTGTTTGCACTTTCAAGATCAGTGCTTGCATCACTGACAATCAGTCGCAAACCTTGATGGTATTTGTCGATGGCTCGGAGGGCGTCTTCTTCGTGAAATGGTACAGCAAGTGCCGTGAGAGGACGGTAGATATCATGAAACGGAAGCAAAAACGCCATAGGATTTCGCCGAACTTCTTCGAACACCTTTAACCATTTAAAGAGATGGTCTTTGTGGACGCCATCGATCTCATTGCGTTCAGGAATGAAGTAGTTAGGAATATTTCCGTCCCGTAAACATCGGATAACCTCGTCAAGGAGGATGAGGAATGTTTTTCCCAGGTTATCTGCAGTCCACAATTCGCGAGGGGTTCTCTCGCAGGTCCAAAAGAGAACAGTTTTTAGAAAATAACTTGAGAAGCCGTCCAGTTCCTTTGCTTCAACATGACAAACAACTTTCAATGCCAAATAGCTAAGCCTCTGCTCTTCAGTCAAGCTTTGCGCCAAATGAATTTCTGCCAAGGAGAAAGATAAACGCCACTCGATATCTTTCTTTTTGCTTGTTGTGTGCGCCTTTGGAACCAAATGAACCCATCCGTTGATGACTTTGTTCACAAGGTCAGACGAAGGCCATTGGTATGGTCTTTGCCTAGTTCTCCATTCATTAAGTTCTTCAGGCCAAGGTATTGCAATGGCCACGGTTGCGTCTTCGTCGAAGGGATACTTCAGGAGAGGTTCCAACCGCTGTGCCAGACAAGCTGTCCTTTCGTCAGGAACATCTCGAACGTGAAAACCGGTACGGGAACACATTCCTTGAAAATGCTTTCGATGTTGTTTTTTAATCGCTGTGGCCGAGACGTATGCGCCTTTTGGACTTGTTTCTTCGGAGAAATTGACTAGTCGGCAAAAACGGGGCGTCAGTTCATTATTTTGTTTCCACGTCTCAAGTTTCGTTCCTTGGGGCATTTCTACGCAGGACATCAGGTCAAAGTCCGTGTTTAACTTCAGTGGAATAGGAGGAGCACAAGACGATTCTCGTCTTTTTAACATATAAGGAAGACACAGCCATTCTGCTGTGCTGCCAGCCAGGACATTTTCACCAGGAGCACCAGAAGTAGCTGGGTCATACGCTTGAACGCTAAGTTTCTGAAGATCGCTTTGGACGTCTGGCAGTAAGTACTTGATGAGGAAAGAAAGGTGCTTCGAGGAGGAAAGGTCTGAACATGACTGCTTGACATTTGCGGCCATTGTGAACTGTAAGAACAAGTGAATAAACCAGACTAGTAAGTCCTTTCATCTCTCCTTGTCTGTGTGTTATCACAGCTTTTGAGTTGATAACAAGCAATTTGTTGAGAAACCAAATATTCGAAACTTATATAGAATTTTTTATGACCATATTTGCGATGAAAGACGAACTTTTGTACACATTACGGTTTACCTAGTAGTTGTGGTTATAAGGCCAAAGCTGGAGATTCCATTTATTCACTGACTATCGTAGTTCTTTTCGCAGTTTTTTGTGTTCCTGTTGTACACACCTTTTTATAGCCTTCTAACGAGATTTCCTTTCTACATCATCGTTTGTTCGTTTTCTACCCTTGTTTCATTTTCCACATATCTTTTCGTTTCAGTAAGCATTATTTGTGTTTTTCCTTTCGAATACGTTTCTCCGTTAAACACAATTGCACTGAGACGTGAATAAACCGTTTCAAAATGTGACAATCCTTGCGTCGGAATGTTTCAGGTGCAGGTTTGAAAATCATCATGCAACAATCTAATTGCTTTTCGCAACTTCGTTCCCATGGCTTTCCCTTTTTTGTTGTCTAATTTTATAAGCTAGAGTTTTCACCAAGATTGCAAAACAATCTGTTGCTATTTCTTGTAGAAGAGGGCCGTTCATACGCATTCTAGTACTACAGGTGTGAAAATTTTGGCCATTTGACGGGTGCGTACGAGAAAAGGGGGAGGGGTGTTAGACACGCTTCCCAGGAAAGTCTATTTTCAGCCTACAAATAGCTTTACTCATACGTCGCTAGTTTTACGGTTCTTTCAAACAAAAGTGAAGCAAATCCGATAAAATGTACTACTCTTTCTTAAAGTTAGAGGATTAAAAGATAGACAGTGTGAAACAACTTGTAAGCCCGGGCAAGAACGACCCTGATTGTGAAAGTGTAGGAAAGACACGATGTAAATGATAGATCCTTTTTGTGAATGACATTGTGGGATAGCTCGCTTGGCATGGGCATGGTTCAGTAACCGTAATTGGACAACATTTCAGAAAGTTAACTATCCATACTCGGTTAATTCAGTTCCGTAGAGAATTACAAAATCTGCTTTGGAATCTTTCTAGCTAGTTTTGTTGAACAATGATTGAGCTGATTTTTACAACGAATTGTTATTAACTGATGGAAACTACTTACAAAAGAAAAATAATATAAAATTATAGGGCCTTCCATAACTATCTTTGAAAATGGATTTGAGAAACGCACAGCTGGTCGAAACACCGACGTTACCTTTATCTTCCTGTTCCTTGGTGATGCGTGCGTCCTTATCTCCGAATTCTCTTAGAGTTGTTTGATTTTGACAGCTAAATAAAGAACACACGGATTTGTGAAAAATTCTCGGGTAGAAAGTAAAATAATAAAGCTTTCGAATTTGCGAAGTCAAAAATAAGTTATGGTTCAGATCGAAATTGAAAAATGATTGGCCAATCAGTATCCACTAGCGTGAATAGTTCATTTTTGACGAGCTGCTTTATCGTAGCAAAATTAAAGTTTAAAAAAGACAGATTGAAGAAAGCAAGATACCCAAGAAGTTCAATATTTCTAGCTGACTCAAGTTGAACATAGCCCACCCGCAATTAGCCATGTTTGTGTTTAAAAAGATTTTTCTCGCAAGTGACTGTCATGCAAGTGCTTGAATCAATAAGTACCTTAAACTCTGTTAAGGCACTCTGAGGGTTCAATCTGCCAGAACGTTCTCTAACACATACAACTGTTTACTTTTCTTTCCGTGGCTCTGCTTCAACTAACTTTTTTTTTTTTACGTAACCTTAAAGCTGTCAAGTACGTGTTGTTTTCGACTTTCCCGTTTGCTGGAAACTGAATGTCATGTGCCTCTATTGTGCGCAGGGCTGCTCCCTTTTTATTTCGTGGATGCTTAGACAATGCAATGAACGAGTTATACTACGTTGGAGGGGGGGGGGGGGGGGGGAAGGATCTCATTCGCTTACTCGCTGGATCGATGTTTTGGTCAGGTCTCTTGCAGAACCCGAACTCTCACTTCTTTGGATCCAAAGTCCTGCGCCGTCTTGAGAAATGGGCTAATTTAATAAATCAAGGGTTTAAATGCGACGTTATAAATTTCAAGGTGGCTGCGTAGTTCGATCGGGTTCCATTTACTTTGACATGGACGTTTTCTCGCGGAGCAAAGGTTTTGAAAGGTTTGGAAGGATTCAAGAGTTTACGTGGCCGAGGGACTGAATACTTAAGGATTCCACTTAACGCCCTGGGTATTAGACTACTAGTAGTCCCTCTTACCGCTCAGGGATAGTCGAGGGAAACGAACAAGCGAGCGCGCGCGAATTTGCCTGCCGCATTGTTACGTGACGCGCGCGAAAATCGCCTGCCTGGGTATTTGCATATCTACACATTACAAACGTTTGTGATCTCTCCAAGTTTACTTTATTGTTAACTAACATCTTCAACGACTGACAAACATGGAACATTTGGACTGAAGGTCTTGAGGTTAACTTTAAAATGATACATATAAACTGCTTTAACCCTTTCTTCGCCTCCCAAGGTAAAAAAGATATACAAATTTCCATTTCCGTTTATTCAAAGTTGCATCTCTAAACGCTGAATTTGTATTACTTGTTTCTCATAATTTAAGTGGAGTTCCTATGAACTAGTTTGATAGCCAAGCGCACATCCACTTAAAACATGGCATTTACATTAACATTTTGTCACCAAACAGTGCTGGTCAATGGCTCTAAGTTGAATGGTCAATTAACTTAAGAATTTCACAAACAGATCAAAAGTTTCAAAGAATAATATGCCACGGGGAGGTTTCATCCAGTGCCACAGCATAAGAAACAGCACCACTTAAAAAGTTCCCAACAGTTCACCCATTGACTCTAAATTCAGAAATCTTTATTTGATTTTAGGGAAGAAAGGGTTAAAAGATTTAAATCAATACTAGCCTGCGTAGCTGGCGGGATTCGCGACCGAGTGCGCGTGCTTTGTTTATGGCGAATGGCAGAGAGAGGGAACCGCGAGGGAATTGGGGAGGATCGCCGGATCGCGGTTTCGCCGCTCACGCACGCGGGCTTCGCCCGCGTTTTTTCTCGCCCCGCGCTAATCTCGCCAACTCGACTCCTCCCCAATTCCCTCGCGGCTCCCTCTCTCTGCCATTCGCCATAAACAAAGCACGCGCACTCGGTCGCGAATCCTGCCAGCTACGCAGGCTAAATCAATACTTGCTAGGGCATCTAGACTACCAATCTGACAAACAAACAAAAACACTTGAAGGAATCTAGCTGCTGTATCTAGGATCCAGCAACATTGAAAACATGGGGAACAAGCGCCTTCTAAGAATACCCCAGAACTTAGAAACTTCCTTGATTGAACTTTAGAAACAAGATGGATCTCCAGTGAAGTGGAAAAAAAAATTGAGGGTAATTTCAAAATAAAGAAGGAAGTTTGTTTTGTTTGTTTGTTTATGACATCATATCTATTTTCAAAGATGTTGAAATTTATAGTATCCTAGTGTATTTCGAACGCTTCCTTTTACAAACAAGTTTTTCTTGATCCGACATCTTATTGTGCCGTACTAACACTATATTTTTTAAGGCTCTTTCAGAGCTACAAGCACTGACTGGCTCTCATGCACTGACTGCACCCAGACATTTGATGCCTCAAGAGCTCTAGATTTAACATTCAGTTTCTCTGTTTTCAACTTAGTTTTTGGACTTTTATGCGTAAACTAACCAAAAATGAGCTAAAAGCTCAAAGCTCTGTGGCTTTCCTAGGAGAACTGAAAACATGTAGCCTAACAAACTATTTAAATGCATTCAGTTTTACTCATATAAATCTTGCAATTTCTGTTCAATATTTTAAATTTAATAAAAACAGAGCATATCAATGGCCCTAAAAACCCACTTAAGTAACCTTGAAAATTTTAAGCCTGTGAATAATAATGTTTTTAAATCTAAAAATGAGAATATGTAATGCTATCCAACACTGCCCTGGTTGCTTTCATTACAATACTGCCTTTAAAAAAAAAACTTGCAATTTGACTGCAGGACTCACGAATTATGCCAGTTAACTTAAGAAAATTAACTTTATAAATAGTTCTACTCCTGCATGTAACATGTAACACCAACTTTCTTACAAAAGGACTAATTAAAAAAAAAAACTAAAATACTGTGATAAACAAGCAACAATCCTTTGGTCACAAAATCAACAAGTATTTGTGCAAAATTCAACATCCTCAACATAGTTAACAGACCTGAAGTCAACAGAATACCTCATCTAAAGGTGATTCTTTTCAACTCAGAATGCTGCCAATGGTTGTCACAATAATGCACTAGTTAGTACTGGACAACTTGACACCTTGTAGCTTTATCAAGTTTCTACACTGACTGCACCTTATTACAGTTTCACTGTATTTAATTCAATTATTTTAAAATGTAATATGTACAAGTTAACAATTAGCCATTATCACTAGCTCATATAATGCAAATTTGCATTTTGTAAATATTACATATAATTTATATATAGCCAGATTTTTGAAAATGATACTCCTCATCCAAGGCATCTGCAATGGTGTGTAGCGAGTGATTTTTCCCTTTTTCTTTTTGCCAAAGTTGGCAACATAATAATCATGAGTGCCAGGAGCCCTTTTTTTCTCCCCTCTCTTCCCTTCCTTCTCCTTGCTCTTTGGTGTGGTTTTGAGGCTGTTTGGAGTCATTCTACCTTGGTTTCAGGGTCGTTCCAGTGAAAGTGGCCAAATTTTCAGGAGCCAGCTATTCAAAAATCCAGCTAGATAATTATATTTATATTCACATAAACAGATGGACATTTAAGTCAGGCTGCAAATGACAACCTGTGATTAAAATTTTTTAATCTAAAATAAGGCAGTTCCTATGTTCCTGTGATCCTATCCAACAGTAAACTAACTGCTACATTATGCTATGTATTGAAACAGAAAAAAAAACTTGCTATTTGACACCACACTCAAAGTTTTAAACATGGAACAAGTCTAAATAGGGTGGCTGTCGATCGCAAATTGCAATGGGCCCAATGGGCACACTTGACGGGTTCAGTTGCAAGTCCGGACCAAGAAGAAATACACTTTAATTTGAACATTCTTGCACTACTCGCACGACTGGAGCTCAATAATTCAGTTAGATGATTACTGGGTAGTTTCTTTTTCTTCTTCTTTTTTTTAAACTTGGCAAAATGGGTGAATTACTCTTGGACAATCACAAGAATTGAAAATACAATCTACACTTTCACCCTTGAATTTTTGCAATGAGAATTTTCTACACAGGAGAAGTTCCAAGAGGCAAAATACATAACATAACGTCACACAGTATGAAGACAGCTTTCCTTAATGGCAACAAGGCATAAAATAAACAAAAATAAAGAGTCCACCCCTGCACAGGTTTTTTCAGGAAACTAGTACTTCTGTATTAGTACATGTAGTTGATAATAAGATCAAGCAGTCCAAAACAACAGTCTATGCATGTGTTACACATGTAAATAAAATAACACTGAAGACTGTTAATGAATTATGAACCAAACTACAACAGAGGCCACATTATAAACCTAGCTGTCCTAGCAAATAAAGCCTCTAGAGACTGACATTTCAGTTTTTGATTAACTGACGGTTAAAAATTAAAGAAGTTGGGAAATGTTCAAACGTTTCCCAACCCTTACTTCCCCTGCCATTCAACCTGTCAACTGAAGCCACCAAAGTGCTTCCCAGTGATGTATTTTAGGCCTTTTTTGGCTAGCTCCATGTTTAACTTGCAAAATTCAATTCACAAACAGTTCCACTGCTAGAGAACAATCATGTAACAAGTATTTTCTTCCAAATTGTCTGACCAAAAAAACAAAAACAAAAACAAAACAAAATAGCAGCAATCCTCTGGCTGCAAAGTCAGCACAGCATTTGTACAAAATTGAACATGACAATACTCAATGTAGTTAAAAAACCAAAGTCAACAGAATACCCCATCTTCAGATGATTCTCTTTAAAGCCAAAATACTGCCAAATGCTCTCTTGATAATGGACCAGTACAGGACAACTTCAAACCTTGTAGCTGTGCACATCTTGTTCCACCTAACCAAAAACAAAAGTTATCCAGCTTCAGGTTACTGCAGACGTTGAGGTATGTCCTTTGTGAAAAAAAAAATTGTACACTACAGTGTTAACTTTATCAACACTGCAATCAAGACTGCAATCAGACTCATAACATATTGAACATGCAAGAAATGAACACACAATCTTGTTATGAATAGGTGCACACCCCAATTTGAAGGAATCCAGGCAAACTATATACTGTTGAAAAGTTTAATGAATGTAGAGATATGCACTGCTGGTTATTTGTATCCCATAAAAGAAAATGGCAAAAATCGCCAAAATGACCACGCATCATTCGATCAAATTAATAGGGTATCAAATCCAAATGCTTTGGCTAAATAACAGCATAGTGTTACTAACAAAGGATGAATCATCTTTGAAAGAGTGAAGGTTTTTCAAGATAACTTCTGATTGGCTACTTTTTACCGATCTGTCAAATTCGGGTGGTTAAACATCAAAACTGCCACAAACACTCTCGTTTCCCAAGTTCCAAGGAATGCTCAGGCCAAATTTGACAAAATCTGCCAAATATCCATACCCTATTAATGCATTTAATATAGTTGACATACTTGGGCAAAACCCAATTTGGAGATTTTGCATGATTGCAAAATAAATATCTCATGCCTCCTCAGGGTACTATGTCATGGATAGAAAGATCAGGTCCGTAACTCTTGTTTGGTGTAAAACCAAAACTTCAACAAAATCAGTCCTTGAATGTCTGGAGCTACATAAAATACTAGCCTCATAGTCTCTCTCTTAAATGCTTTCTTCAGTTTATGCTCATTCTACACTATGCCTTTCCAAATTTGATTGAAATCCAGACATTTTACTTGGAATTTTGCACAAATTTCAAGTTCTTTCTCATCAATTTGAGTCCTTCATTCAGTCTAGTCTACTAGCATGTAATTTTGGAGACTTGATTTGAAATATTCAAAATACTGGATCATGTGACAACCACATGATGTCATGAAAGAAACCAGAAATTTGAGATAATTATTTGTTTGGCCAATTGTAAACCAAACCTATGAATTCAATAAACGATAAAAAGGAAAACCAGAAGTTTTGGGCAAAACAGGATGACTAAAGCAAGTGGCCGACAAAAAAACTGGCCCAAGTTGTAAACCATCTGTCACCAAATTGGCGATGCTCAGTTAATGTAATTACAGTTAATTTAAATTAATAATTATAATTTACAGGCACAGGCATACAAAAAAGGGAAGTATTTACCTTTTTACAGCTGTGGATTCTGACTGACCCAACTGCCCTTATAACAGCCTCATGGTACGTTTCCTGATTATTGGAAGAATTGATTTCTATCTTAAGGCGTCTAAGATCACTGGTGTAATTTTTCGGATGGCAATCACTTCTCCGTTTGCAGTATATCTCATACTCCATGTGAGCAACAACCTTTGTTGTCTTCAGTGTTCCTGGATCCAGTTCACTGCTGGAAGGAACATGTTCCAAATTTTTCTCAACTGTGTCCCTAAGCAGACCAAATACGTTATTTCGTACCACGTCTGATATGTAGGGGTCTCCGGGTTCAAAGAGGTTGCTATCATCAACCTCCATTGCACGTGGCTTGTTGCTTTTAGCACGTTTTCTGCTTAGTTGGTCTTGTTTTTCGTACATCTTGATTTCATCATTTGAGAGCGTGGCTTCAGGGATTATTTCATCTTCAAGGTTGTTACTGTAATCATTTACAACAAGTGGGCCACATGCTTCCAAAACTGTAGATTTCTGCCAAGGCCTCTTGGTTTGTCGTCTTTTGCTTTCCACAATAACTCCCTCATCAGATTTCAGTGCTTCACAACCCTCTTTTGTACTGATCACGTTAAGAAAGCAAGAGGATCTTGAAACTGCAGTGTACAGCAGTTCTTTATTATTGCTGGCAGAATCATCCTGGAAGGGGGGGTTATACAAGATAACCACTTTGCTTTCAAGGCCCTTGAAGCGCCTAACACTTTCCAGTACAACAGAATTCTTTTTCCCCTCAACCAGGTCATCACCAGTTTGGCTTGGTATTTCCAGTGAAGAAAGTTCAAACTCAAGCTCTGATTGCTTTTCTTTACTTTCAACAAGGATGCAAATGTCCTTTGCTTGTACTTCCTGGTTATTTAGTTCTGCCAACCGAAAGGCAATTGACTGGGCACCTTTTGTTACTTCAGCACTTCTGCTTGACAGAGAATTGTCCCATTTGATTGGACAACCTACTTCTTCATGACCAAGTGTTATGGGACAGTCACAAGAGTTCAACGATTTGTAGTACTTGTTTGATTGCTTAAATACAGCCTCTGTATTACGAAACACTTTGCTAAGTACTGCACTACCCTTGAGTTGTGACAAGTGTGATATGCATCTCTCTTTAGAGAAGTACAAGTACTGGTTGATGTCGTACATCACCCAAAAGAACCCATTTGTCAGCTGCAGATCTTCTAAACCAGCACTTACCATCTCCACATCTTTCAAAGCAGCACGCTCATCACTGCGAACAGAACTCTTATGCATCTTTTCAAGAAGCTTTGGCCAGTTATTTCCATAAAGATCCTGGCCCTCATCAACAAAGATGTGGTCAAAATGCCCATGAAAAAGGGAATCATCCCTCTGAACGCACTGTAGGGCCTCGTTAACTGCATGTTCTTTTTCATCATTTGTGGTAGGGCAAGGCAAACTAGCAATGTCCATGACAAGTTTTGTAAATGTTGTAAAATGAAATACAGAACTCAGATCTGCATTTGATTCTTCACTGATCTTCTCTGCTACTGATACCTTGAGTGCTTTTTCTAATGCTTTGCACAAAATTGTGTTAAAGCAAACAATAAGAATTTTTTTCTCAGTGTTTCGGCGCAATATGTCACACGCCAATGCTGATGCTTTCTCCATTATCAAAAATGTTTTACCGCTTCCTGCTGGTCCCCTGATCCACAGTTTGGGAGGATAACAGCCTGCAAGTATTTCCATTTGCTCCTTTGTTTTAAAAATCAAGGCTCTGTCTGTGCGGTCCACACAAAGACCAAGTGAAGGGCTTAAATAGGACATACCAACAAACCTGTGGAAAGAGGTTAATAGCATGGAACATTACATGAATGTTTTTCACTAAGAAAGGACTGCAGTTGAATCTCTCGTAAGCGGACATCTTGCTTATGGGAGGTTCCAAGAAACTAGCAGCACCATTATGGGGTTAAAGGTGGAACACTCATCCCTTCAAAGCACTATTTTTGGTGATTGAGACAACTAGCAAAGTTTGAGGCAGTTGTTTTAATAACGTGACAAGTTATTGTATGACATGTGGTCCAAATGGTTCTTCCATATCTGGGCAAACCACATGGTAAAACACAGTTGTTGAATGTATGGCAGTTCTCATGTCTGGAAAAGTAACAAACGGAGCAAGTTTTAGCAGACACGTGTCTTTATTCTGAGTCTGTGCCTGTAGCAAAACAGTTTGAATATCCAGTTCTGCAATCTACCAACATTACTCTTTCCTAATTAAGGCCTGGGTCGCATATGGTTCGCAGTAAATTTTCTAGTCACATAAGAATTTGAACCACAACTGGAAGTAGGCGGCCATTTAAACAGCCATTTGAACACGACACTGTAGATACAAGCAAAGGGTTTTCATCTCCTTTTCACTGGATATCACCGACATAGAATTGTTGCATTACATACCATGTGACACTCAATGAAAAGGTCAGATTTCATGCATTATGTAAACTCGATGCGCTTTTGAACTAAAACTAACTTCAGACTACAGTACATTTGCTATTTCTTACAAATTCTTTTATAGTTGTCATTGACTTTGAGTTTTAATATGAGCTTCATTTACTACAGTTATGCTCAAATGTAAGTTGACAGTTTCAAGTCTTGATCCTCGACTTGATTCTTGAAACTCGATTCTCACGAAATCAAGGCGAGAATCGAGAAAAATTGAACAAGATAGTAAGAGTACATTATATTTTGTTATCTCAATCGCTGCTTTTTATTTTGTAGAACCAAAGATATCACTTTTTTGTTTGCAATCGGTGAGGGCTCCAATATTAAGAACTGAAAGCTGAGAATTAAACTACGGGAAAGTAATGCAAGACACATGTCACGCAAATCATGCGGAACGTCACAAAACCCTATCGACAGTTGACTGTCCATAATCTCTGTAACAACTGCAGCTTACATTTTATTTCTGAAGTAAAATTATTAAATTTCCTCTGATCTCCACCTATGCATGCAATATTTTTCAAAAGCGAGTTTAAGTAATACTAGACTTTCAAGAAAAGGGAAGTGAAGGCCCTTTTTTAGTTCATGTGTAATTTTCATGTCACGCCATAATTAACTGTCACATAATCACGCTACTCGTTACCTAGTTGATGGATGACTGCAAGTCTTTTTTTGGGGGGGGGGTGGAGATGGCGGCTTGAGGGTTTAGGGTGAGTAAAACGCATAGGTTGTCATGATAAATTTCACCATACTGTGAAACAAAACATCACTGGCTCTCCTCGCATTGCATGCCTATGTTTAGTATAAGTTACATTCAACAGTTTCACTTTAGAGGGTAGGTTTCAGTCTGGCGAAGGCAATTTCAATTCTGAAAATTTTATCTTCATTGTTGACATGGCATCCAGCATGCAAAATAATTATACATTAATGCTCAGAAGTTTTTGCATTTCCCGGAATACTGCCACCTCGGTAAAACCTTGTCTGACTTCTTTGAAAACTCTGGTTTCACCTCGGTTTTTTGCAGTGAAAAATACGGCGGTAAAGAATACAGCTGTAGGTTGGTGGTGTTTGAATAGCCTTTTGTTTCCTTTGCTGTAAAGATTAATAAACTTCAATTGGCGAGACGTTGCGCGCTGATGATTTTATGATGTGATACATTTCACATGATTATTGCTTTTACGGTGATTCAGAAACCTTGACGTTTGAGCACTTTTGCCGAATGCTGATGTCAATCAAAGAAAGAAATGGAAACTTGTGTCATTTGCAACAGCTACAAGAAATAAAACGGATATCATCGAGATAGAATTGTTGCATTACATACTGTCTGACATTCATTGAAAAGGTCAGATTTCACGTTATTCAAGTTTGAATAGCCTGTTCCAGGTGTTCAGATAGTGGAGCTAAGCGAAAGAGCGGGAAAAACGAGAGGAGACTGGGGAAGAGGGCGAGGCGAACCCCTGTGCTCATTCTTGAAATAAAGCCTTCCTGCACACTTTCAGACCGCCGACAGTGCCCTGGTAACATAACCCAAGATTTCACAACTTGTGAATTTCAGTTGTCATGCCGCGCCTAAGATATCTCCGTCTTTCAAGCAATTTGGTTCTTGTATTTTTGTAGTGGGTTAAGTTTGGAGGATTTTCAAATGGTGACTGAATAGAACCATTAAAATTAAGGCATCGCATTTTAAAGACTGTTACTGTATAAAGGTGATATCGGATAATTGTAAGATGGACTCCTGTGGCTTTACACCCATTTGTAATTCTCAGTAAGTTTTGACCCTTGATCGTCTGTAGAGCGACATTTTAATGCCGCTCTTGGCATATTAGATTGTTGAATTTGGCTCGTTTATGAACTTAATAGGTTTTTCAGCCTCTCATGTTTAATTTCTGACAATAAAGGATCTGAAATGTTATCTGCAACGTGACAAGTTCCTTTGTTTGTAAGGCCGGGCCCAGCTTATTGTCTTAAAAACTCTGTTGCAGGATCATTAAAGATGTGTTTATTGTCATCGTGGTGTAAGATAGGAAAGAGGAACGTTTATTCGTTTGTCTCAGGATGGAATCGCTCTGAGTTGTTAAGACATTGTCGCACCGCACAGGTACTTGGCAACCACTTGTTTTGCGAGGAAAGCGTACTGAGTTTTTCTCTTATCGGAACAGACCACCGATATGCTTTCCACACGTGTGACGTAAAGATCCCACGGGACCTTACTCGAGTGTTTTCAAAAGGGCCACCAAATGAGTAAGAAGATAATTTGTAATTAATTTACTTTTGCTGATAGGGTAAAAAATTGTTCTAGAAATTATTCATAATGCTATAAAGGAAGCATATAGAGGATAAAATAAAGTACGAATTTTCCCGTCAGTTGCCCTTTAACTATTCCCAAAGCCGGTAGGCAGACAGCAAAGACGTCTTTTCCCTGTACGGGATTCAACAAGCACTCTTTTTGTTCACTTCTATCGAACTGATATTCAGAAAATCCTTTAGCGTTTTGCTTTGTTATCAAACTCGTGTGTGTGACTCGATGATGTATAACTAACCTCCGCCATATCGCATTTCTTGTCTGCCTGGGTGTTGACAGAAAGTGTCAAAATTGACCATTCATAAGGTATACCAGATGCTGGTATACTGGAACCGCTTTCTTTGAAGAATGAGCACAGGCGTTCCCCTCGCCCTCTTCCCCAGTCACCCCTCGTCTTTCCCGCTCTTTTTCTCACTATATTTTTGCTCGCACTCCACTATCTGAACTCCTGGAATAGGCTAAATTTGCTACAATTTCACAGCATGCAAATTCATTGCAATGCACTGTGAACTGAAAATAATCTCAGGAAAACAAAACTTGCTATTTTACTCTACAATTCTCTTTCTTACATCACATCTTTCGCTTTTTAGTATAAGTTACATTCAACAGTTTTGCTTTTGATGGCATGTTTGAGTATGGCAGAGGCATATTAATTTTCAATTCTGAATATTTTAGCTTACGTCACATTCGGCACGCAAATTATTCACCAACCCTTGCCACCAAATAGTCATGTGTTTGCTGACTATAATTCTTTTTTAAATAAAGAACATGTATTACTTTACTATTGAACGTGTCAGCTTCTGTTCATTCGCTCAAATTTTGCTTGCCACGCAACACTCCATTCTATTGAGATTGTGCATGATTGGTGCGCCTAGTCCCGCCATTTTGCAAAGTCTGAAACGAGAACCTCTCGTGTTGTATCGCACAGACTACTGACTTGCTCAAAAACCAATTAAACACATCGGCTTGCTCGTAGCTCTCCTCCCTCGATCTAAAACCAATAAAAACATGATCTTCAAGGTTCTTTGTTTAAAATTGCACTCGGTGGTGGTGGCTTACTACAGTTTTTCTGAGACACAATTGGGTGCGCTGGGAAATTCTCTCTGACGCCATTTTTTTCGCGCGTGTAATACTTTACGCCATCATCGAGAAAAAGCTGAAAACACCTGTGAGATCTGGCTTGTAGAAATCGCTCATGGCGTACTATTAACATTTTTTACCAGGAATTGACGAAGCCTTGAAGCAGTTAGTGAGAGCTACCGGTATAAAATATCTGTAAAACCTTGACAAAAACCACAAGAAGTTGTTGTAAAAATTCTTAAGTTTAGCCATATTCTTAAGTTTAGCCATATTGCGTTATTTCAGCGTGCGCTTAAGTTGTACGCATGCTCAGTTGTGCTCACGAAGGAGGTCGTCAAAAAATCGCAAATCGACTTTCTGAGTCCAATCTACTTGAAAAATTGACTGTATAACCCACATTAAAAAATTCAAAAATCAATTCATAGTAGTATGTTTCACCTGTAGACAAAATATTAGCAAAATCTGTAAGAGAGATTTTTAGAAATTCTCAAAAATGGCTAGATTGTGAGAAAGAAACCCTAAAAAAGTCTAGTTTCCAGTCCCCTCCTAGCACTCGGTCTGTTGTATTTGGTTTTTTTCTAAGCTTCTATATTTCTTCTCCAAGATAATGAGAGTTAATATCATTTCTTTTAACAGTTGTAGCAACAAATGACTCAAAAGAAAACTCCTGTTGGCTTTAAACTACACTGTAAAGTTTTAAAAGTTTATCTTTCTCTTCTGAAAACTGTAGTAAGCCACCTTAATGAACATAACTTCAGTGTACAGTGTAAAACTTCCCTATCTTGTTATCGGCAAAAGATTCCTAAGAACATAAAATACACTCAGTGACTCCAAAGCCAGCTACAGTACAAAATCGGTTTTATCACGATGCAGAATCTTGTTAAATCATACCACTAACCTTTTGTCTGTTTGCTCCTTTGAGAATAATTTATTAGTGAGACAAAGTATAAACAATGCCAAAACAATAGAATTTAGTCATTGTTGTTCGGTTACCAAGGCATTGCCACGTCAAGTCAGCCGAGGCATTTAGTTGCTTTCTTCCTTACCGAGGTTGTGCTTTTCGTCCCACTGCAGCAAATTCAAGGAAAACAAAATGGTGGCAGACGAGGTTTTGCTGCGTGCTTATGCACCAATACCGGTACTTTCATTATTCAAGTGGTACTATATTCGCACAACCCTCCTTTCTCTGCTCTGTTGTATTTGAAAAAAGTCCAAGAGCTGTATTGTTCCCTAATTTATTTAACATTTCGAATAGGAAAATGAATTTTCTTTTCTTCTTGTTAATGTTCTGTATAGATTTTACTTTAAGAAAAACAGCTGTTACTCAGGGCTAAAAATTACATGTAACTTCAGTGCTTGGTCGCCACTCGGGCCAGTATCCCTGAATTCTTAGTGGCCCATGCCAAAACAAAGTAGCCCTCGAATTTTCTCTACTAACACAACTGAAACGCCAAAAGAAATTTGCTTGATCTTAACTTTGTCTTGAAAGCTCACATTTGCCAATGCACTGTCGAAAAATTGGTAAAATTGTTATAACAATAAAAACTCCGTTTGGTCTGTGTTGGGGATCATTCATCTCATTCTTACTTGCTCTTTTCTTCACTATAGGTTCTGACTTGGTCCTTAAACTTCCAAAGAAAAACTGGACCATTATTTTCCAAATACAGACAAAACGATCTTGTCAACGTCTATAAACTTCAGTATCACGATTCTCAGTTTCTTTCGATTGCTTTTGAACTCAGGTGAAAAGTAAGTCTATTATATCGAGCAGTATCAAGTGATTTTGCCGATATTCATGTTTGAAAACGTACCGCATTGACTCTGGGTATGTCTGGATTCTTGTGTCAGTAAAATCAAAATGGCATCTACGTATCGAAGCGATCTAAAAACTCGATCATGAAGGACTTTGAATTTTGTGCTTTTACTACAATTGATGAACTTAGAGTTGAGGAAAGAAAAGAAAGACCTGTACTCCAATGAAAGAACATTTCATTTTATTGTTATTGCTACCCTTTTCGTACTTCTCAAATCGCCCTGGCCCTGGACACTTTTTAATCGCCACGGGTGACCGTGCGACCACCAAGTTTTAACCCTGGTTACCACCAAATATTTTCTGGTTTTTCGTATTTCCTTTCAAACCCTTTGTAGTTTCTTTTGCGTTATTATCTTATAGTATTTGTGGTTTTTGCTATGGATATACTTGCCTACGTATGATTTGCAAACAAAGAAATCTTGTCGAATGTGCTCAGGGAACTTTTTCAGTTCTAGTCAACGTGTCACTGTGTTAAGATCAAAATCCCTAATGCAGACACAGAAGTAAGTCTTTTCACTTTGTGCATGTTACGTTTTATAAGGCATTATTGAAATTCAAAACTTATTTTTATAGTAGTTTTCAGTTAGTCTAATTATAGTTTTTCGTTGTATTTACTTCTTAGTTTTCGAAACCACTTTGTACATCGCTTTCTTCGTTTACACTGCCTTTTCGTCGCTTCACTACGCATCGCTTCGTTTTCAACATTGTTAACGTCTCATCACTTCACTTCAATAAACTTTGTTTACATGCTTATCGTCATGAGCATCATTGTTGTAGCGAAAGTTCTTAAAGCGCGTCAAGTGAACATTTAACCTGGACTGACAAAATGCCCTGATCAGGGAACAAAAATTATTTGCAGGCTTGATACTGCCCACTATATCCCCCAACAGGATATGAAAAGTGATACTCACCTCATTACTAGGTACTCATAAATTGACTGATCGACATCTGGATGTTCTGCACTACTAATCTTCTCATCCCACCACTTCGCAAATGATTCCAAGCTCGAACAGTCCTCCTGGTAAAGGACATTGTCATACACACAAACTGACTCATCACCGCGCTGACAGTTTGGCATTGCAACAAATGCTGGAAAGTTTTTGAATTGCTCAGTTACCTTTCTGGTTGAAATTTTTCCTTTCACCAGTTTTTGAAAATAGTTCTTCAGGGCAAGTTTGTCTTTGCGAAGTTGCTCTTCTGCCTCTTTGCGGGTATATTTACCACTTTCTGTGGCCTTTACTTGAATAAACGCTGGTCCATGTTTCCGATGGATTACGACAAAGTCACACTCTCCCATAACCCATGACCTTTTCCTCTTATTTCCAGGAATATGCTGACTGAAGTCAAATGAATGGACAACAAACATGGGTTCACTGTTTTGTGTACCTAGCTGCTGAAGAAGTTTGTACACAACTTCCTCTGCTCTTGCTCCTCTCTCATCAAGACCGTGTTTGCATGAGAAGGAATCTGGAACCATGTATGTTCCTTTAGGATCTTTCCAATCAGGGTACTCCCTATCGAGACCACTCCGAATTCCAGAATCCACATCACGCCTTCCATCATCTGATAAATCTCGTTGTCCAAAGCCTATCATTTCATCAACCTGAGGGTGAACAGCAAAATACACCCAACACTTATCATAACTACCGGTACTTAAACTTACTCAAATAAACTCCTAGGCCATTAACAACAAACTGAGCTAAGAATGTGTGTGAGCTAAGAGTGTTACTTTAACAGCAAGAACCCAAGGGGCATGAAACCTGGCTGTCATGCCCCACCAAACCTCCAAAGTAAAAAAAAAAATACTAGGGTCACTCAAGATAAGAACCCACATCACGTAATTTACAGTACCGCTCAAAAGTATTGGTGCATTTTCCGCGATACTGCCGCGGTGGAATCGCAGTTTGGATCTCCGGTTTGACCTAGGGAAAACCTCGTCTAACTTCTTCGAGAACTCCGGTTTTACCTCGGTTTTTTGCGGTCAAAAATACCGCGGTAAAGAATAGGACGCGGTGGTGTTTGAATAGCCTTTTGTTTCCTTTGTTTCAAAGATTAATTAACTTCAATAAGCGAGACGTCGCGTGCCGATGATTTTATGATGTGATAGATTTCACATGATTATTGCTTTTACCGTGATTCACAAACCGTGACTTCTGAGCACTTTTGCCGAACGCTAACCTTAGTCAATGAAAGAAATGGAAACTCGTGCCATTTGCAACAGCTAGAAGAAATAAAACGGATATCATAGAGATAGAATTGTTGCGTTACATACCATCTGACGTTCATTGAAAAGGTCAGATTTCACCCGTTATGCAAATTTGATGCGCTTTTGAACTGAAACTACCTCCGGGCTATATACAGTATCACTATTTCTTACAAATTCTTTTACAGTTGACATTGTCTTTGAGTTTCAACTTGATTTTCATTTACTATTTCAATTATCATCGAAGGATTAAGTGCGCAAAAGATCTAGAAAGGTTCGATTTGTTCCCACCTCGCTCGCACAATTTATTTTGAGACTCACAGTATGGAGGGTGGTAAAGGGTATTTTCGTGATCCGTGATCGGCCCCTTTTTTTTCCCGTGAAATGTGAAATAGCTATTTTTTTTCTCGTGAATCGTGATTTCTATAGTAGCCGTGAACCGGGATTTTCCAAAATTATTTTTCGCGAAATGAGAAATAAATGTTTATTTCGCCGTGAACCGTGATTTTTATTATGTTTTTTGTTATTTTTGACATCCGTCATTACGTAATGAAGACAAAAATAATATTGCGGGACGTGACAGGAGAGTGGATCCTTGTGTTGACCACGTGGTGTGCTCTGGTGTCTCTGGTGTTCGGTGACCTTTGACCAAACCTGCCTGGTCAGCCATCATTGTCACCCACCATGGCGGAAACACGAGCTGAACAAGATCGACAAAATCGTCAAGAAGGTTTCGAGGTTTTACCAAATGTGACGGTTCTAATAAGTTTTTATTTAAACGAAGGTGGCAAAAGAGTTTTGATTCATAAAGAGAAATCCCGTTTTCCGTTCTCCGCCACAGCCTACAGAGATCTGGAAGTCTTAAAAAAAAACTGTGTTAGACTTTTGCGGCGTGCAAGCCATAGCCGAAGTTAAAGGCCTTGGGAAGAATATTGAGACTTCGTTTATGAGAACAGTCCGTTCTCTCGGAACTGTAGAAAGTTTTTGTCTTCGGACCCAACAACAATGGGAAAATGAAATGGTTTTCTTTCTGGAAAGGGAAAGTATTTTGTAAGGTATGTTGACCTATGTTATGTTAGCATCTTGAATAATTTATTGAATTATTTGGCTTTGCATTTTGCAATGACTGCTTGCTGTCAGTCACTGTAATAATCTAACAGGGTTTGTATGCGTTTACGAGCAGAATTCGATCGAAGAACTATGTAAGCAGTCGTAGTCATTGTAGAGAAATGTTTGAGTGATTTTCGAAGATTTTGATTTCTGTAGTCCCAGTGTTGTCGACAGGCTAGTCGGCGACGCGGCACTGAGAACGATGACAGTTGTCATTCATGGCAGACGCTATGACTCATTTAGTGAAAACCTCAAACAAGGCTTTGCTTTGGATGTAACTTTTCAAAATGTAACGGTGTGTTATGTCAGAAAAAACTTTTTTTTTCGTGAAGCGTGAAATTCCATTATTATTTTTCGTGAATTGTGAAAGGGCCCATTTATTTTTCGTGAAACGTGATCTATACCCCCCCTTTACCACCCTCAGTATGCACTATGCACATTCAAATTCAGTGCAATGACCCGTGAACTAAAAATAATCTCAGGAAAAAACTTGCTATTTTACTCTAATTCTCTTTCTAACATCATAACTTTCGCTTTTTAGTTTAAGTTACATTCAGCAGTTTCGCTTTTGACAGCATATTTGAGTATGGCGAAGGCATATTTCAATTCTGAAAAGTTTAGCTTAAGTCGCATTCAACATGCAAATTATTCACGCAACGCTTGGAACCACATAGTCATGTGTTTGCCGACTAAAACTGTTTTTTTTTTAAAATAAAGAACATGTTTTACTTTACTATTGAACGTGTCAGATTCTGTTCGTTCGCTCAAAGTTTGCTTGCGGCTGCCCGACAATCCATTCTATTGTGATTGTGCATGATTGTGGCGCCTAGTCCCGCCGTCTTGCAAAGTCTGAAACGAGAACCTCTCGTGTTGTGTTGCACGGACTACCGGCTTGCTCGAAAAACATTTAAATACATCGGCTTGCTCATAGCTCTCCTTAAACGATCTAATACCAATAAAAACACGATCTTTAAAGTTCTTTATTTATAATTGCACTTGGTGATAAAAACACCTGCAATGCCAAGCCGGCGTGACAGCACACGATCAAGTCCGAAATCGGTTTTATCACGAAGCGCAATCTTGTGAAATTATACTGCTAACCTTTTGTCTATTTGCTCCTTTGAGAATATTAGTGAGATAAAGTATAAACAATGCCAACACAATAGAAATCAGCCACTATTGTTTGGTTACCGAGGCATTGCCGTGTCAAGTCAGCCGCGGTGTTCGGTCGCTTTCGTCCTTACCGAGGTTGCAGTTTTCGTCCCACCGCAGCAAATTCGAGGAAAACAAAATGGCGGCGGACGAGGTTTCGCCGCGTGCTTATGCACCAATACTTTCGAGCGGTACTGTATTACGGTATTTTAAAGTTGGTGACTCATAAAACCTTTGACATGTTCACTGTCATTCTTCCTACACTGTATATCCTTCCCTATTCCTTCTCCCCATCACCACGTGGTTTCCTGATAGCATAGTAACCCCCAATCCCTTTCCCAGTCCATGGCTGACCACCAGTTCTAGTCTGCATTATTTATTTTAAGCAGGCAGCAGCTAAAATAAATTATAAGTGTCACTTTTTACAGTGTAGGTTTTCATCAATAATTGACGACTGATTTGAGGGAAGCATTGTTGCCATTGATGCCATTATTATGACTGGATTTCTCAACCCAAAGAGTTGGTTTCAAGAGTGTTAAAACATCTCTAGAATATCTCAAAATTGACGTTAGAAAATAAGCACGACAATTGGCCTGAAATTTACTAAAATGAAAACGCCACAATATTTTTCATCAGTTTTGCCGAGTGTAGTACAGGAAGAAAGGAACATTGTTGGACAAATGAAGAAAAATGTGAAAAGAAATACTAAAAAAATCGCTTTGTTCGACCTTCCAACCTGGTCAGTGGCGTATAAATGGTATAAATATTTAATTTGCTTGACGCGCATTCCACTCTGACTGATCGACATGGAAGACCAATATGTATATGTATTGAAGTATACCACTGAATCTGGTCTTTATTTCATGAGGATGAAAAGCTGTGTCCGTAACGCATGAATTAAGGACGTTTGCACTCCTTGTTTGTGCGCATCCTTACTGCGCACATAATTCACGTCGCAATGTCATGCCATGACATGTATCAAGCGCGTGCGCTGAGTAAGAAATATAGACAGATACAGCGGTGGTGGGTATTTTTGTATCTATAAACATGCTCAACTCTCTTAAGCCCCATTCTTTTTTTTTTTTGATAAATCACATCCTTTACTGGTTCTCTGCATTTTGTCTACACAAATACGATCGAATTTTTCTACGAATGCAGGTATATGTGACTTTTCATTATCCTTCGGTGAGGCTAATTTTACCTGAAGAAACGATATTACTAGCAAAAATGTACTAAATAGGCCTATTTGCGATGAAATGAATAAATAAACATTGCCTACAGTCCTCCACGTAACTTATTTTAATCCTTGTAGCAAGAAAGCCGATTTCGCCTTCCATAACCAAAACTTCTAAAAACACAGCATTTCCAACACGCTTTATTTGCGAAACGAGCACAGTGACCCCCGTTTTTTTGCTTTTCTGACATGAGTTGGTCATTATCTTAGGACAGCAAAAGCTTGGAAAAAATCTGAACGTGGGAAGATTTGGGCGCGAACGTCCTTAAGATAAATTTCCAGAATAACCGCCTGCTTGTGAGACTGATTCAGATAACAAACATCTTAAAACAAGCAATTCAGAGGATGATCGAAGAGAGTAGATCTACGCATAAAATCAAGTTAGTCGAGAGGAAAATGATTTTCAAGCTATAAGCTCTTAAAATCAACTTACAATTGCGTTTTACGTTTTCCCGCGCATTTTATAATTACCGCGCGCAGTTTGCTTGTTAATACGAGCCAGAGCACTCATTTACCTTAAACATAACCTTAAGCATTCTACATGAAGAACTTACCTTTTCGAAATCTATCACTGCCTCCTTTTTAAAACAACCCTTGGACAAATGAAATAACGAACACCCGCACAAACAAGAACCACCACAACACCGCTGAATATTCACGGGAATAAAGAAGGAAAGGACGATCATCGCGCGGTTACAAGAGTATTACCCAGAAGTCAAAGTACACGGTTACCAAGCATCAGTACCCAGGCTCTGCTGGTGTTTGTTTTGGTCAAAAATCTCCCTCAGGACCTGGGTTCAAGTTCCCTGCTAGCAGAGGCCCCTTTTCCTTTGTATTCGCTGAGCTGACGGGCGGGACGAAAAGGGACCTCTGCCATGGGTCGAAACTCCCTTTTATGGGGCGCCATACTGGACTTTATTACAAACTTTTACAATATATGCTCAACTTCAAATTTACCTGCTAAACTTTACATTGAGTATTCTCATTGCTATTTTTTCTTGCCAAATTCCATCTACATATGCTATGTTTTACAAAAAAGTTACTTGTGCTCTCATACAGTATGGTCAACTTTACGTACCGTATGGTATGATGCAGCGCGCCAGTTTCTCTAAAATAGACCCCAGACCCCTCTCGGCTAGTGACACCGCCAGTGATAGAGGAAAGAACGGAAAATTTTCGAGAAGCGTTGACAAATATTGCCCGTCAAGCTAGATCATTACAAGAAACCTTTAACGAAAGTAACGTGCAGCCTATTGAGCAACAAATGCTTGAAATTGGACTACATAGCGATAATTTGCAGCTGTTGAATGTTGGATTTTGTCTGGATTGTTACGGCGTTAAGCTTAGTCTATTCATTGCACTACTTGATTTCACGGTATTTTGTAGATATTGTAACAATAAAGGACAAATTAATGACAGAAATGAAAACGGATTTTAATAACTGTCTTAGTATGGTAAACAAATTACCTGTTTTGTAGCAGTTGACATTAATAATAATTATAATAATGATGATGATGATGATGATGATGATGATGATGATGATGATGATGATGATAGCAACTTTTCAATATTAATTTATCATTTCTTTAAGCTAGCCTATTACAGGCTTACTGATTGGGGACTTACTTATTGAAATATAAAGTTATATAATCCTAAATTACAATTAATAAGATGCAAATATTAATAAGTTAAAATAAGGTGCAATTACTATCTGAGAACTGTTTAGTTTACATGCAATCGAATTCAATTAATGCAATATTAATTACAACACTTGGGACAGTTTCCTTTACATATGTCATCTGCCACCAGACTGGTAAGATCTTTTTTCCGAATATTCGATGTTAATGCCGTTAGAGTTGGTTTTTCTCGTCACTGGAGCTAAGTTAGACAGTAGACGTGGTCCGGCGAAATATCTTAAGGAGTGTTTTCCGTATTTGACAGTGTTAAATCGACTAAGACCATGAGAGTCCGACAGAAAGACGTACTGTACATGACCGCTGAATGGAAAGCGGCGATCAGGATAAAATGTAGAAGTGCAAAACAATACAACAAGAAATAGACAGTTGTCCCCTACTTCTGTTCTACTAAGACATTGTTTGGAACACACCCTAAAAAGTATAACTTGAGTCAACATTTTCTACTTTACAGTAAAAAATCATTTAAAACAATGTTGAAGACCAGTGACTATAGGTTTAAGGGTTTCCAGTTTTATGTTCCTTGTTCGTTTATGAATTAGGAAGCATTTCACACACAACGCTTACAAGCTCCACATAGTGTGTTACACTTTCATTCCTATTTAAGTATGTGGGTATCAGTAACGAATGAAGGTAGTCTAGTTGAAGAGGCGATGAACCTCCTTCAGTACTAAGACAGTGGTAATTCCATTGATTGGTTAATTCTTGCAAAGATTTGTTAATTTGCTGCAAAAGTACAAGATGAAGTGATAACAAATGAATTTTCTTTAGTGGGTCCAACAGACCAGATGCTTCCATCATGTAAAACTCATCTGTATAGCTCTTAAGAACTCCACTAATCATGTCCCTGTGAAGTCTTTCTGCTCTTTGGTTATGGACTGAGCTTCCAGTTATCATGCTACCACGGCACTCCACGGCACTCCACGGCACTCCACGGCACTCCAACATCTTGCGGGCTGCACCCACATTCTCGAGACCATGATCACTTCTAACTCTTGAGGGTATTCCATAACTGCATAAGTTTGGCATGCATTTTGAAACAGTCAAACTGTGTCTGAGTTGTTGTTTTTAGCACAGTATAGGTACGGAGTCAGACTGGAATACCCATCAATAGCCGTATGGATTACAAACCGCCAGCGTATCATCTTGTGATTACTATCGATATGCCATAAGGCATTTGGACATCGCACATTGTATTTTCGTGGACAAACAGTTCCTCTCCATGGAAGTGCTGTTCCAACTGGATCCAGCTCACGCATCAGTTACTTAACTTTCCATCGCTGCACCTATATTCCCCTGCTATACAGTGCGCCCAGCATGCGAGTTTGCATGACTTCTCTTAGTTCTCCGTCTTTACTGGCAGTCCAGTTCTGTTCATCATTCATTTGGAACTCTTGCCTCCTTCTATTCAAGGTTTTAGTAGAAATTCCGAGTAGTTCTGCTATTCTTACCTTAGAAAAGTGCAACTAACAAAGGAATTCTGTTTGCCTTTTGGAAACTTCAAACTTCAAACTTTGGTTGACTTCTCGCCCGTTCAGTTCTTGCACATTGATGGCAAAACAGCACGCCAATTTGAACTTGTCTCCTGCCGTTTTCTCAAAGTAAACTGGAAGTCTTTTCAGGCATGTGAACAATTATTGATCCATATTGCTATGAAAGTTGTCCATTTTCAAATCATGCTCTGAAAGAACATAGTTCGTAGAGGAAAACTATGGAGAAACTATGGAAAGAAGCAATAGCTTTGCCGCCGCTTTTTTAAAATAAAAACAGTTCTGCAGCCTCTGCAAGCCTTTCGTGTGACTTTCAAAGGGTACGAACGGAGAAATATATTTTTCTGCTTCTGCAAGTAGCACTTTTGTCCATTGAAAAAAATATTAGTCAGGTCTATTCTCGGAGCCTGCTATACCGCATAAAGCCGCCATTTTTTACTTCTGCAAAAAATGGCCAAGAGGGGCCTGGGGGCTATTTTGGAAAAACCAGCGCGCGGTGCATCATACCATACGGTAGGTAAAGTTGACCATACTGTATGAAAACACAGGAAACACTTTTTTGTAAAACATAGCATATGTAGATGGAATTTGGCGAGAAAATATAGCAATGAGAATACTCAATGTAAAGTTTAGCAGGTAAATCTGAAGTTGAGCATATATTGTAAAAGTTTGTAATAATGTCCAGTATGGCGCCCCATACCCTTTGATTCAACCGCCGTCCATGGTCGTGGACGGCGGTTTCCGAAACGCATGCTCCCTGTATTGTTTGCAGACCGTGACTTGAGCCCAATGTATCTCGCCCATTCCTTTACAGTTATTCCGCTGTCATTTAGTGAGCCCACATAGCAATATGCCCTCCTGGAAAGAGAACTAAACTCGTGAAGAGTTACAACGTTTACTTTCTCTCGTTTTTGTCAACATGGACGACGGAAAGATAAACAATCGAAAGAAGAAGCTCTAAGAAACACTCGACAAGTTAAGGAATGGAATTTAGAGCGAAGAAAACATCTGTCAAGGCGAAGGACAACCTTCCACCTCCAAAGATTTTTCGAGCTGCGGACTTTCTGTGAAATGCTCCAGTACTTCTACGAGTCTACGGTAGAGTAATTTACACATTTGATTGTAAATTTGTATCGAAATCGCTTTTTAATTGAGGAATTCTTCATATTCCTTACAGTTTTCGTAAAAGTTTTGAAAAACGTGCACAGTCCGCATCACCAAATGCTCTTCAAAATAACTTGCACATCGAGCGAAAAGCTTCCCTCGAAGAAAGAATTGAACGCGTTTGGTCTTCAGAAACAAGTAAAGGCGTGTTTTAATAAATGTATTATTTAGAAAAGCTTACTGTCTCTTCTTCTGTGTATCTTCATTCATAAAATTTTGAAAAGTAGTAATCTGACCTAAACAGACACAAATGCTCTGTTGTGGTTTGATGAAAGGTGGGAGTCGTCAGCAGATCACGTGCTAAAAGCATCACGTGACGTTTCGGTCGCTAAGTAACCGTGGCGCATGCTGAACCCAGTTCATTTCGACCCATGGCAGAGGTCGCTTTTCGTCCCGCCCGTCAGCTCAGCGAATACAAAGGAAAAGGGGCCTCTGCTAGCAGGGAAGGGTTCAAGGAAAGGTACAAGGGCAGTCGACAGTGGCGAAGAGGTTGTCGTAAAAATGGACGAGGAAAAACTTGATATTAGTGTTATTAAGCGCTTTCAATCAGGGGTTGCACTGGATAAGAAGAAGAAAAGAAAGCCTCTCTCCCTTTCGAAATATCTAGCAGGAGGAGAGAGCCCGATAGAAGCAGTAGAGCGACGGTTCGTCGAGATCACAACCTTCGAGAAGCTCAGCTGAAAAAGATGTACGAGATGCTAAAACTGGTCCAAAACTGCCCAACCTTGGTAGGCAAAGAGACCGTAAAGTAGTTTTACTTATTTTAAAGCAGATTGGTCACTTTTTGTGACAGTACGCGTTGAGTAATAAAGATGGTTCGCGGTAGGTTGTAAAAGGTGCGAAAAATATTTGTGGGATGCCTTGCATGGGCAATTTTGTATTCAGTTGTATTGAATTAATAAATAAGCTTATAGAGCTTTCGTGATATTGAAGGTCGAGGAAGCTTTGATGTAAATTAAACATCTCTCGTTTTCTTTTTCTTTATAGTGAAATTCTTTTAGTTTTCAATGTCATTGTTGGGAAAATGAAATTGTGCTTGATGGGAAAAGGTGTGAAAAATTGTCAGAATAGTTTGACATCGTGAAGTTTTGAAACCGTGTTTGAGTGCTTGTGAAAGTACTGCATATCTTTTGGTTTAATTTCTTCTTGTAAGAACCTCTTTTTGTTTTCCATTATGTGGCTGTTTAAGTCATAGACCCACCAGCAAAATTGTGGCGTCGAGATTCAACATCGTTGTGTTTTGTTTAGTGACGTATCCCAGAAGTGTCTCTTTAAAGTGTATATGACACGAAATTTTTTTCTTCGGTTTTTGGGAGTCTGATGTGTATAAAAAAAGATACTTAACTTAAAACCTGCCTAAAATTTTTAAAAACCACTTTTTTCGCGGACAAAAGACCGCTATTTTTCACTTCAAAACTGTCCCGGGGACTGGGACCGAATTTACGCATAGTGACGTCAGTCGACTTGATTGCGTTCCCGCGAACGCAGTGTTTTGTTACAAATCGTCTCAAAATGTTGACATTGTTCAGCAGTATCGGGGATCTTTTCGAAACTTCCAAGACCTACAGTGAGAAAGAGCAAGTAGGAGAAAAAATAGAGCTGTTTTACGTCTTATCAAACCAGACAACGACGAACATTTGCGATCTCTTCTCTTCTTTCGTACTGTGGTGAGGAAGTTGATCTCAAAGTCGAAGACTTATCCTGACTGTACATCAGTGGAAGTACCTTAGTTGTAAGATTTCTTTATTGAGTTCTTTTAGGGTTTGTCGATAACATCAAAGCCCTTGTGTTCACATAAACAGCTTACTATTTCCATCAACCCAAGGAGAACCGAAAGTGCCGATTGTTTTGATGTTTTAATACCGCAAAAATGTCCTCGTTCTTATAGAGAGTGCGCTGGATTTTCGATTCATTTCGATTTAAGAACGAGTTCCCAGAGTTTATTCCCAGCCTGGCTTAGTTTCAGTGGTTTCTGCAGCAAGCAAAAGTGTTTTTACAGAGTGTAGAGAAAAGCCAATGACGAAATCGTTTTGTTGATAATATGGCCGTACGCGAAACTTCCAGGCCAAAAAAGACATTTATTTCCACTGTCGTGTTATCCTGCAATTAGAATCTATATACCCTTTACTTTAAAAACGGCACTGAAACTGACTTCGGCTCGCATGCTACTTGCCAAATCACTGGCTGATTCAGCAAACATAGCAGCTTAAGACTGTTGCTATCTAGAGTATCAATGTTAGGGTATTAACACTAATCATGGCTCAGTAATTTTTCAAACAACTCAGTACAATGAAGGCAATGTCACATTTCGCATTAAAATACAGTTCATTTTGCCTTGTTTTGCTGTGGGTATGGTTTTCCAATATTGTAGAACTGTTATTGAATCATAACCATGTTCATAAGCTTTTAAAATAACTGGTGTCCTTGAGCTTCTTAATTAGCTTTTGGTGTTTCTAATACCACAGGAGGGGAGCGCAGCACATCAAACTCTTCTAAAACTAACAGTTAATCATAAATAAATCAACAGGAATTGACATTTGACGAGTAAATTTGCAAATCAACAGTGGGTCTCCATATTGACTCCTTCTCAAACAATTTTCCTATCAACAGTGGAAATCAACATCAACCTTAATCGATAATAATAACTGGTCGATTACCAAAGCATATGTATCACTCAGACATAGTGATGAGGTCCATACATGCCTTGTAGATATTATTTACAGCAGCTCACTGCCCCCCTCCCCCCCCCCCCCCCCACACAAACACACACGCACAATACAGGTTCCTGACACAGGGCTGGCCCCACAAGCTTAAGCTGCTTAAGCCTGATTCTGATGGAGAGAGGTGGAAGCCCTGTATGGAGCACCTAAATTAATACCATAGTTCCTAATAACTGGAGACAGAGTTAAAGCTTGGGGCATTTGTGGCATCCTTAACAACATTGTAACACACACGCACAATACAGGCACAATACAGGCACAATACAATACACACGCACAATACAGGTTCCTGACACAGGGCTGGCCCCACAAGCTTAAGCTGCTTAAGCCTGATTCTGATGGAGAGAGGTGGAAGCCCTGTATGGAGCACCTAAATTAATACCATAGTTCCTAATAACTGGAGACAGAGTTAAAGCTTGGGGCATTTGTGGCATCCTTAACAACATTGTAAATCACCAGTCAATTTTTACTTAGGAATAACTATTGCGGTGTTTGTAACATCATGTCATAGCGTACCTGTTTTGTCACAGCCAACAAAGAGTGGCAGTACAACAACAACAACAACAACAATTTATCTAAGTATTCCTATATGGGAAGTTTCTAAAATAGTAAATTAAATACAATGTAATGTATCGTTCTTGTTGACAATAGGTCACAATCATTGCAACAGAAGGAGTGTCCTTCTGTCATCATCACTTGATCTTCAATTTTGCTAGTTGATATTTATTGATTTATCAGAACCACCAACAAACATAAAGCAACAAGAGATAATGATTCCATGTTTCCTTCATCTGACCAAAAAGCAAGGGGGGGGTCTGAATGCTCTGTGTCAGTATCAATAACCACCCAATCTAGATCTCGCGAGGCCTGGATGGATCTAGCTTAGTTACAGCTGTTGGTATTAACAGGGATTTTTGTTGTTGGCAAGCTGATGTAAATCAGGTTAGGTCAGGTCATGGTCATCAGTGAAAAGGCAGGGAATTTATTTCAGCCTGATTGGTAAAAACCTTGATATGTTGACATAGGATTAAACAAACTCCTAGAAAATGTTTGTCTTCATAAACAAATATAACTGAGTGAGACATTTTCCTGGAAGTCTTTCAGTGACCTCTTGATTTTCTTTCTATTTTCACTCTCTAACAACGAGGCATTTACAGACTCCTCACAGGAAGAGTCAAACAAAATCCTGAACTCTTGTCTTGCTAAAAAGGTGATTTATTTAAGTTAAAATCCTTCATCCAGTGCAGTCAGGTTAAGACAGTGTATGCACAGTCTGGTGTAAAAATGTTATGGGTAGGCGATCGTCGTTAAAATTATATTGATATCATAATGTCTTACTGAAGTCTAGAGAAGAATAAAAACAAATTTCATTTAAGACCGTACTGGTAGCTCTGTTCGCCTGCACAATCGAAAGTCAGACCACGCTATCGTACCTGTCCTGCTTTGCGAATGAAAAGCATCCCTGGGCTTTGCAGTGAAACGCCTTTGCTTATCGAGACAGATCCTTATAAAACAATGCTCGTTCGTAACCATATCTTCAAGTTAAAAACATGGCAAACATCAAAATCTCGAGTAGCCTGAGTGCTTCGATCTTGCATCTCCTTCAACACAATTATTTCGATTCCCTTGTCCCAAAATGCTGGATCCAAGGAATACTGAGTACTTTCCCTCCATATCGTCAAAAGGAATACGCAAACCACTGCTTATTAGGCGCTTCAGCTACGAGAAACCTTTCCCAACTCTGCCAAGTTCCTAGTCTAGTAGCTTAGTGGAATGATCGTGACACACTGGACAAAAGTGCCAAACTTTGTATACTGTTTCCTTGGGATATGAGTATTAAATCTGGGATGGGTGCCCAAAATAAGAAACTTCCTGTTATCATATAAAATGAGAAACACTTTTCACCATTGCCCTGCAGTGCTTGGTAACCAGGCTTTTTCATCAAACATAATCTGCAACAGTTTTGAAGAGGGTAGCAAAGGTTTTTGAAAGGTAAAATGACTTACAATCAATGCAAGAATTTCCCTGAACAATGATTCTTGATTTTCCTCACAAAAAGTACATTTTAAAATTGCCTGGTTACCAAGCTATTATTATTTTCATAATACGTACTAAGCCCTTTAAAAAATTTGTTGGGTGATTAAACTATTAAACAATGTATCTGAGCATTTCTGTGAATATTTAATCTGGATAGTCTCGCAAATTATGCTCGTTATTGTATAAATACAGTGGAACCTCGATTATTCGGACCTCGATTATCCAGATTTCTCGATTATCCGGACTTCCTTCTCTGGTCCCAATTTTTTCGTGAATATTAATTAGTCACATTCAAGACCAGATATAATACACATGTAATCGCTTTAACTAGGTTCTATGGGGATTTAAACGTTATTTCAAGGTCGTTTACCTACAAAAAACCTTGATGTGTAGTTTCCAAGCGAACAACTTTTAATACTTCGGCAGGCAACTTCATTATTCAGTTTCCACTAGCCATAAAAACATTCCCACACATAATTTTGCTTTCTGTTTTTGCTTTCTTGTATTATACTGAAGTTTACAAGGCAAAATGGCTAAATTCAGAATGTTTAAATCCTTCTATTAGGTCAAAAACATCGTAGAATATGTTCAATATCATTCGACGCTGCAAGTTAGCACCACGTCTAGTCACCAGGCCCAACACAAAAAGACACATGGAATCCCTGGAGGTTCAAAATTGTTTGCGAACGAAGTGGCCTGTTTTTGTCGCCTTTTTTGTAGAAAAACTGCCTCAAAATTATCAATGTGTTCGGAATTTCTGTTTGCGAGGATGGTTAACAGCTGATTTATCGCTATTATGAAGCTACTTTTCTGTTTTATGGGCAAAAATGCGCTGAAGATGCGGAGGATGCGGGAGTTAGCGAACTATGAGGATCCGCACTGCCCTGGTTTTATTTTTGGCTCATTAATGTTCATACTTTCGATTATCCGGACTCTCGATTATCCGAACTATTTAGCTTAGTCCCAACAAGTCCGGATAATCGAGGTTCGACTGTACACTAGTGGTTTCCAAGCTACACTTTTGAAGGGTTTGTTTGCAGGACGGGTCGCCCAGCCTTAAATGTTTTGTATCAAATCAACAAGTGTTATCGCATCTTGTATTGCTTGACCATGGCGGGTGTTGCTGCTTTTTCATAAAACAGCGGCATTAAAGCTCACACTGTTGCAGGAGAATGCTGCTGACTACCTTGACGAATAGTTGAATGATACGCTGCCCAGGCTATCTTGTCTGTTGATGTCAATGTCCCTTGAATTTTCTGCTGGCTATGCTTCAGCCAAGCATTCTCTTGGGCTATAGCTCGATCTAGATTGCCCTCAAAAGAGGATAACTGGTTAGTTTTAGGAACTGAAACTGAAGTAGCTGTCAGGGAAACGGGAGGTACGTTTGCATAACTCTCAGGAAGGCGATGCTTCTGGTTTCCTGCTGGGGGGACTCTCAAGGGAGGTCGGCAATCACCAGGCTTATCCTGGGTTGGGAACTGGAAGATGCTGATAGAGGTTCCATGAAACGAGGACGAGGCTGTTGTTGAGCTCGGGTTATGATCGATATTATCCAGAGCAGCAACAGAAAACAGCCCTGTCCTCAAATTTGCGGGGCACACACAGTTGTCTTCTTCGAACCGCTCGCTGACTGATGTTGCGAGCCAGTCTTCAATTTCTAAAATACGATCATAGGATACGCTAAGTCCCAGCTGGTATAACCTTGTTATCAATGTTCTGCTCCTTGTTAAAGAATGGATGTTGAAGCCAATGTAGAGTGGTAGCGGTGGCTCTCTGGGTGCAACATGTCGTGGCCTTGAAGAACTGGACTCCGATGGCCTCTTCTTAATATTGAATATGATTGACTGACAGACCGTGAGACAAGCCTGTGATTCACAGTGATTTTGATCTTTAAGGTTAAGGCCTTTGATAATCATGGACACAAGTGACCTGAGACTTGTTGGTATTGACTTTTCCTGGCACTCGAATGGAAAACATCCCGCGAAACTGAAGCCTTTATGCTCAAGGATATCTTTTCTGACAATTGATGCAACCTTAGCAAGATTGTTAGCATCATCAGAAACGTCTCGCTTCTTTAACGCATCCTTTAACAAACTGTGCATTGCTTCTTTGAAAACGATGACAATATGCTTCCCATCATGCTGTTCCTGTGCATCACTAAAATGATCCAACAGAGACGTTTTCAGCCGTGTCTTGTTTATTTGCTTCGGAATTCCCAAGTCTCTAAGACGTGCTTCATACATGGCATGGATTTCAGAAAGTTTAAACAACAAAATCCCTTCGTCGAAACTTTTCTCAATATATGTTGTAAGCTCAACAAATGCCCTTGATTCATTCATCATCTCATTCAGGCTGTCTTCATCCATGTTATCCTCCTTCCTCTTCAACGAACGGTAACTGTTCCTAAACTTTGTCAAACAACCAATATGGTACTTTGTGTCAATTGCCACAAGGTCACCTCTAGACATTCTTGAGAGCAGCTCAAAGTCCTCCAGTTCTTTAGCCATGTCTCGAATCTTTTCATCCACTGTCAAAGATGAAAAGTCGTGGAGAATTTCGTCTGAGCCTTTATCACAAAAGATACACACTACATCATTCTTACTTGCTTGTCTTCTCTTAGAATTCCTCCTAGTCTCTGCCTCTTCCTCCTCTGTTTCTCTCTTTCTTTTTTGTGACTGTCTCTGTTTAGCCTTCTCGAGTTTAGATGAGGTAACTTTTAAACGGCAGGACTTGTGCCACGAGGCCTTGTTAGCAATCAATAATTCCACAGTCGCTGTGCTCAAGTCCAACTTAAGCTCTACAGGTAAAGAACTTTGACTTTGAAAGACGTGAGCATTTTCTAAGAAATTCTTGTACACCTGCATACGCTCAATATCCGTTGTGTTTGCGTTCAGAGGGCATTTCAAGGGTGTTTCACTTATTTTCTGACATATTATACACCGATCCCACGAAAATGCCATTGTTATGTCATCCCGATTAAGGCCTAAATAAATAAAAACAACAAATGTAATTAGGAAGTTAACAACTTAAAAGTTAATATCTTGCACAGTTAGTATTCTCAAAGAAAGGTATTGCAAACCCAAACCGTTTTTTCTTTTATGTTTTTCTATCTTCATGGCTTCAAAGCTGAATCTTTCCTATTTCAGAGATCGATAATTCTCCGTCTAGAAAAAATTCTAAATTATGAAACCACAAATAAAATTGATAGTTTGAAAAATATACCAGTTCAGTCCGCCTACCGTACGGCGAGCCTTTATGTTTTTTTTTTTATCAATTTTTCAACAGTTCATTTAAAACAGCTTATATCTACATCGATGAAACACTCGATTTTTTCTCAGAGTTTTTCTTCGTTTCAGTTGAAGAATTCAGTGAAAAAAATAGAAGAAAACAAAAATTTTACTTAGTAGACCAAAGAACTGAACTTTTTACTACAAATTTGCTGAATTAAAACGATATTTTCACCATAATACTTACAGTCTCAATAATGCTGCATGGAGGCCGCCATCCTGGAACTTGCGAATGTCCGAGGGGGCCTGGACAAGAAATACTTCAAATCTCCTTAAACTAGGCAAACCCTTTATTAAAAAACTATTTTTCGTTTCAAAATAATTGACATTTTCCCATCCAGTTGCAAAATAAAAGGGTTATGCACAATTTTCTTCAATTAATCAGGAATCCATTACTTAAATAGAAAAACCATTTTCATTGTTATTGACACCACAGGTACTAACCTATCACAGCAATTTCGTGAAATATTTGATTGCTTTATATATCATCTTGGAATTGATAAACAAGTCCTCAGCCGCATGTGTACAAACTCTTACATTGATTTTGAGCCATTTTACCCTTCAAAACTGTCGCATATACTATTTTATGAAAAAAGCCTGGTTACCAAGCACAGCAGGGAAATGATGAAAAGTATTTTCCATTTTATACGATAACGGAAAGTTTCTTTCTTGGGCACCCATCCCAGATTTCATACTCATATCCCAAGGAAACAGTATACAAAGTTTGGCACTTTTGTCCAGTGTGTCACGATCCGGCTCAAATTTTGCGTTAAGCTACTAGACTGTTTGACGCCATGTTGGTTTTGTTATCAAGTCGATTGACGTCACATTAGCTAATCACGTGATATTTTGGCCGCGCGAGACGGCGACACTTTTGAAGTCAAATTTGCGCTATTTTCACCGCGAAAAAAGTACGTTTGAAAAGTTTGATGCCGGTTTAAAGCTTAGAATCGTTTTTTATACACATAAAACAATCAAAAACCGACGAAAAAATTTTCGTGTCATATACACTTTAATGAACAGGGCTCGAGACTAAGTTTTTAGCTTAGTAGCCAAGTGGCTAGTGAGAGGTTTGATTTCACTAGCCAAAATAAATTTTCACTAGCCAGACATTTCTGCATAAACTCATACTGTGTTCAATATGTCTAATTTTTAGCCGAGTTAAGTACTGTAAACATGCCAGACATGCCTCTCTGTAATCTCAAGAGTAAAGAACTTGAATGTTGACTATTTTTTCCAACGGTTAAAGATTCTCACACGCGGAATACAAAGTACTATGTGCCTTCAGGGCAAATTCCCAGGCGCAATGTAGTTCACGCCTCTCTTTTCCATTTTGGTCAGATCATGACGAATAACTCGAACAGTTAACCTTATATGAGCTTGTCATCGTACGGAGAAACGTTGGGAAGAGAAGACTAACATTGTACGAACGTTGTAAGGTACGGAGAAAGGTCAAAAAGACAAGACTGATACAGCACTCAACTCACGTACGGAAAAACATCTACAAGAGAAGACTAGTAAATTATAAGCGTATTTGAGTGCGGAGAAACATTGCGCAGAAAAAAACTGATTAGGTTCGAACTTACTAAGGTACGGAGAAACGTTGAGAAGTCATATCAAACACGTTGGTTGCTAATGCACTACAGTAGGGAGAAACGCTGCCAACATACCAAGATACAAAGACTAATAAAAATACGCAACTACTAACTTACGGAGAAACGTTACTGGACAAAACTAATTCCGTCCACACATGTGTTCGTGGGTCTACAACTCCTTTTCACAAGAATGCTGACTTTTTAGATGATTTTAGTGTTAACGCAAGAAACGCGGACATTTCTTAATTAGTTTTTAGGTAGGTAAGGTAGGTAAAACTTTATTTATACAGGGTGGCCCATTCAGCACAGTGGCTGGTCTCCAGAGGGGCCCTGCTAAATACAATTACTAAAAATATAAAATATCTAATGTATGTAATATCTATGTATGTTTTCTTAGAGTAGTTTTAGTAGACAGTATTTGATTTAGTTGGCTATAGTCTCGGGAAATTGTTATAGGTCATTGCCAATTTTTATGATTCATGCTATAGTAGTTAGGTTATATATTGCTTAATTTTTTTTCAAATGTTTCTGTAATTTATGTACATATTTTCAAATAAAATACCGGGTCCTATTTCAAATTAAAAAAAAAACTAATTCCGTATGTAGGCACGTGTGTGACGTACGGAAGAACGCCGAACGGACAAACTGGACTACTACAGTGGGACAATAAATTACGGAGAAACTAAAATCGCACTAACGTACGGATAAACGTTAAGAAGACAAGACTAATACCGTACGAACATACTAACGTACAGAGACTTATCGTACGAAAGTACTAACACACTGAAAATCTTTGGAAGAGCAGAACAATGTCGTGCGAACGTGCTAATGTACAAAGAAACGTTGGGAAGGCTACACTAATAAATCGACGAACCTGCTTACGTACGGAGAAACGTTGTGAAGAAGTTACGCTGGGAAGAGAAACTATTGTACGAACGTAGCAATAAATGGAAAAAAGTCGATAACAGAAGGCTAAAGAATTGTGTGAACCTTCTAACGTGTAGACAAATATCACTTGAACGCACTAATGGGCCTTTCAAGGAAACGTATGGTAAACGTTCTGAAGACGGCTAATTTTGTTTGAACGTAGAAATGACAGAAAAAAGGGTTGGCATGTGAGACAAGAATTTTTAGGGGAAAACGTCGAGAGGACAAAACAAGTATCATACGAACATTATGATATCCTTTTACGGAATAAGTTTTAGTTTCTGCTCACTCAGTTTGCTTTTGGGATCGGATGATCAGAAGCAATATTCAGTTTGGTTTCCATCCGGTGCTTTAGTGGTTTGAAATTTTCACTAGCCAAAGTGGCTAGTGAAAGCGCAAAACTTACTAGCCAAAACGGAATTTCTACTAGTCTGTGACTAGTTGGCTACCGTTAGTCTCGAGCCCTGATGAACGCCTTTGTTTTCATTGAAAGGATCATTTCTTCAGTTTATTAGTGTTGTGATTATTTTCTACGCGTTACGGCTTAGAAGCATTTGAGGTTGTTCATAAAAAGGTGCTCTGAAAGTGAAATAACATTTTATTAGCCATTTGTTTGTCAAATTTTACTTTGGTTTTTGTGAAAACTTTGGGGCTTCATTTTCTCAGTGTTGCTCAGTGGAAATTGCCTGAAAAAGATAAGAGATGAAGTCAAGCATGCAGTATTTCAGGCAACTTTGAGAAGCTGTGATTACAAAATTTCCTGTAACATTCGAACAAGTTTAATTTTTGAAGGCAGTCAGAGTGGTATATACAACTTTTACATCACCATAATATTCGGAATCAGGAGCCATAATCGGGGATGGAGACCGTAACTAACTGCCATTTTCAGTAGTGGTGTTGGCCCCATCGAAAAAGACAAATGTGCTATTTTTAGAAAAAAAAATTGCGCCATCGGGCGTGACACACGCGCGTATGTGTTGCGAGGACTCCGCGCAGAGAAAAACAAACAAAATGGCGTCGGAAATTACCTTCGTTGGAGATGAATAAATTCAATTTCTGTCACCAGTGTCACTTCCTAATTTGAGGCAAACCCTTGGGGAGAACTTCTGGATAGTGACTCTGGATATGAGGATTATACAAGTGATTCCGATGATGGCAGTGAGAATATTTTAGAAAAATCCTGTGGCGAAGATGTGTCGGACTTGTCGGACGAGGATTTCCCCGTTAGACGGAAGAAACGTTTTACAGGCAAAAAAGGCGTCGAACTACGAAAAAATCAGTTGAAGGCGAATCAGGCCGAAAAAGGGAGAATACATCTCGAAAATATATTTCCTCTGAGGACGTACAGAGATTGAAGGGCAGCCGCAAAGACTGTAAAATGATTTTCCAGGCACGTTGTGAAGAAATTAACGTACTGATAAACCGTTGTTACTTTTTCCACTGCAAGAAAAATAGTAACATATATTCAAATACCGAATCAGTAAAGAAAACTTTTGTCAAGATTTCTCAGCGTGTGTTTTCTGAAATAATGCCCACCTTTACCGAAATGTTTATAATGAAGACAAAGAATAGTGAAAAGCGCGCTTTGTTTTCAATCAAATGCTCTCGCGGTGCATTATCAATCGTCGACAAAATAGAGAACTGGAAAAACACCAAGAAAAAAACTACGTCCGTCGATGAGAAGGAGAAAGATGAAGTGAAACTTCATGCTGCCCTAGTACTGCATATTACTTACTGAGCAATTTACGAACCTAGAAGGGATACATAGCGCAGTGGACGTGGCAAGGGTTTCAACTACAGAGTGAGCTTAATTTTTTTTTCTGCGCCCGCAACCCGACGAGAAAAATCACTTTGTATCGAAGCAAAATTAAGGAGAAATTACAACTGAACGTCACTAAGACACAAATCTAAGTTGTCTCAGAGTGCTTGATTTCTTAGGAGGAAAAGAAACCGTAGAAATAGAATTTTAAGCATTTAGCGCTGTGTTTACAATTTCTTTCATCGTCAAGTCAATCACTTGTTCTTAAAATTTTACAAACAGTAGGTTTTATACGGAAGGCTTTGACTCCGAAATATCGAGACAAGACAAAATAAAGCACAGTAAAATGGGAAAGAAGCATTTAATAAACATTGTCACACTTTTTATGATGAGTCAGTACAAAAATCATGCAGCAGTCTGAACAACAAGCATTGAACAAATTCAGTACCAGAAAATTCGACATTTTTTGGCTATACCACGCAGAATTGACACTGGTTTACCTGTACTCGTTGTGGCTCTATCTGTGTTCCCTTGAGCAGCTCCAGACATTTAGACACAAGTCGGATGCCATGTAAAATGCGTTGAATCGCTTTCACAGTTGTTTGAGTGTTATTTTTACCATTCCGTCGGCGGGCTCTAACCTGAGAACAACTGCGTTTTGTGGTTTGCGTTTAAAAAGTAAGATGGTGAACTCTAATGTTCCTCACCTCCATAGTCTTGTTTCAGTGAGCTGCATAGAAATTATCGCTCAAGTTTAATTATTAAGTTTGTTTTCAGTTGGATCAAGCAAACACATGATGGCTCTGTTGTCAGCGCTGTGCGAACGGAGCAATTTCAAACTTGTTCATTTGAACTCCCGCAGCCATAACGGTGAGATCAAACAGCTTCAATCCGCTTTGAACGACGATTACAACAATTTTCAGGAAAAATCAAACAAGTACCACATTTCAGAGCCCATAATTGGAAGATTTTTCCCAAACCTTGTGCTTGTACGTTCACTTCGGAGCAGTTTCATTGATTCATTCACCTCTCCAAAGAAACGCTGCAACACTTCGCAAGGTTTTGGCACCTTTTTCGGTCAGTCATGTGATTGCGATCGATTCTTGCTCCCTTTTATCTCGAAGTTTCTCTCTCTATTTTTTCTCTTTCTTGATTTTATAGCAATTAGTGATTGCGTTTTTAATAATTAAAACAATTATGTACTCGGGCATACTGGATATCAACAGGAGCCATAATCGGGGATGGAGACCGTAAGCGCGGGTTCCACGCGGCCCCATCGAAAAAGACAAATGTGCTATTTTTAGAAAAAACTGCGCCACCCTCAACGTCATAAACGCGCGTGGCTACACGCAAATTTGCGTACAACGAGGGCGTGCTGGATATGACCAAGATGGTTATAATTATTTGATATCCGGTATGCCCGAGTACACAATTGTTTTTATTATTAAAAGCGCAATCACTAATTGCTATAAAATCAAGAAAGAGAAAAAAAGAGAGAGAAACTCCGAGATAAAAGGGAACAAGAATCGATCGCGATCACATGACTGACCGAAAAAGGCGCCAAAACCTTGCGAAGTGTTGCAGCGTTTCTTTGCGGAGCTGAATGAATCAATGAAACTGCTCCGAAGTGAACGTACAAGCACAAGGTCTGTAAAAAATCTCCCAATTATGGGCTCTGATTTTCAGAGCCCATTATTGATTTTTCAGTTTTTCCTGAAAATTGTTGTGATCGTCGTTCAAAGCGCATTGAAGCTGTACGATCTCACCGTTATGGCTGCGGGAGTTCAAATGAAGGAGTTTGAAATCGCTCCGTTCGGACAACACTGACAACGGAGCCATCATGTGTTTGTTTGATCGAACTGAAGACAGGATTAATAATTAAACTTGAACGATAATTACTATGCAGCTCACGGAAACAAGACTACGGAGGTGAGGAACATTAGAATTCACCATCTTACTTTTTAAACGCAAACCACAAAACGCAGTTTTTCTTAGTTTAGAGCCCGCCGACGGAATGGTAAAAATAACACTCAAACAACTGTGAAAGCGATTCAACGTATTTTACATGGCATCCGACTTGTGTCTAAATGTCTGGAGCTGCTCAAGGGAACACAGATAGAGCCACAACGAGTACAGGTAAACCAGTGTCAATTTTGTGTGGTATAGCCAAAAAATGTCGCCTTTTCTGGTACTGGATTTGTTCAATGCTTGTTGTTCAGACTGTTGCATGATTTTTGTACTGACTCGCCATAAAAAGTGTGACAATTTTTATTAAATGCTTCTTTCCAATTTTACTGTGCTTTATTTTGTCTTGTCTCGATATTTCGGAGTCAAAGCCTTCCGTATGAAACCTGCTGTTTGTGAAATTTTAAGAACAAGTGATTGACTGGACGATGAAAGAAATTGTAAACAAAGCGCTAAATGCTTAAAATTCTATTTCTACAGTTTCTTTTCGCCCTAAGAAATCAAGTACTCTGAAACAACTTAGATTTGTGTCTCAGTGACGTTCAGTCGTAATTTCTTCTTAATTTTGCTTCGATACAAAGTGTTTTTTCTCGCCGGGTTGCTGGCAGAGAAAAATAATTAAGCTCACTCTGTCGTTGAAACCCTTGCCACATCCACTGCGCTATGTATTCCTTCTAGGTTCGTAAATTGCCCAGAAAGTAATATTAAATACTAGGGCAGCATGGAGTTTCACTTCATCTTTCTCCTTCTCATCGACGGAAGTAGTTTTTTTTCTCTTGGTGTTTTTCCAGTTCTCTATTTTGTCGACGATTGATAACGCACCACGAGAGCATTTGATTGAAAACAAGGCGCGCTTTTCACTATTCTTGGTCTTCATTATAAACATTTCGGCCATTTCGGTAAAGGCGGGCATTATTTCAGAAAACATACGCTGAGAAATCTCGACAGACATTTTCTTTGCTGACTCGGTATTTGAATATATGTTACTATTTTTCTTGCAGTGAAAAAAGTGACAACGATTTATCAGTGCGTTACTTTTCTTCAGTACGTGCTTGGAAAATCATTTTACAGTCTTTGCGGCTGCCCTTCAATCTCTGTACGTCCTCAGAGGAAATATATATTCGAGATGTATTTTCCCTTTTTCTGCCTGATTCGCCTTCAATTGATTTTTTCGTAGTTCGACGCCATTTTTGCCCGTAAAACGTTTCTTCCGTCTAACGGGGAAATCCTCGTCCGACATGTCCGACACATCTTCGCCACAGGATTTTTCAAAAATATTCTCACTGCCATCATCGGAATCACTTGTATAATCCTCATATCCAGAGTCACTATCCAGAAAGTTCTCCCCAAGGGCTTGCCTCAAATTAGGAAGTGACACTGATGACAGAAATTGAATTTATTCATCTCCAACAAAGGTAATTTCCGACGCCATTTTGTTTGTTTTTCTCTGCGCGGAGTCCTCGCAACACACGCGCGTGTGTCACGCGCGATGGCGCAATTTTTTCTAAAAATAGCACATTTGTCTTTTTCGATGGGGCCAACGCCAATACTGAAAATGGCAGTTAGTTACGGTCTCCATCCCCGATTATGGCTCCTGATATCAAATAATTATAACCATCTTGGTCATATCCAGCACGCCCTCGTTGTACGCAAATTTGCGTGTAGCCACGCGTGTTTATGACGTTGAGGGTGGCGCAATTTTTCTAAAAATAGCACATTTGTCTTTTTCGATGGGGCCGCGTGGACCCCGCTCTTACGGTCTCCGTCCCCGATTATGGCTCCTGTCGGAATATGTTAGTCCAACATTGAGGCCTTCCAAGGGGGGCAGACTTGTCGCCTTGTCGCGTCTTTCTCAGGAACGATGTCATTGAACTAATGGTTGTACCTGTCGCTGTCGTTTTTGTAGTACGTGCCGGCAAACGTCGCTGTCGCTTAATAAATTCTCCAAGACAACAGAATTGCTGGTTATGTCATAGTCACTGCCTTCTTTTGCCATTTAAATCAGTTTTGTTTTGGAGTTTTTGGGCTTTAGGCACATCTCGGCAGATCGTCAAGAAGCCGGCATTAAAAAAAAAGAGCGCTTGAAGAGCAAAAAAACTTGAACCTAACGTAAAATCATTCTGTAAATCACATCTGGAAATCCCTTCATGGTGATGTTGGCATCCCAAAAAAGATTATTATTATTTTGTAATAAAAACGTACACGCCTCTTGACCCTTTAGAATAAGTAACAAGCAAAATCTTTGTCTTTTGTGAATCTCAAAAGAAAATCAATTTACAAATATGATCTTTTGGGATGAGGAATATTCTTCTAAGACTTAGTAACTCTAAAACACTAGACCCTGTAGTGTTTAGAGACAGTTTACAGTGAGTTTGAAAGGAAGGGAGTTCGAAATAAACGACTGCCAGAGGCGGGAGTATCTAAGGGGTACTGGAGGCATGCCCCCCGGAAAATTTTGAAACTTTGTATTTCGGGAATGCTATTTTCAGCATTCTGAGGGCGAATCAAAGTGGTTTAATTGCTGTTAATTTAAGTCAATTTTTTTGCATCGAAAAGAACAACTATGCTGATAATGTAGCTACAGGTGAACCTGAAAATCAGTCAACTCGTTGCTGTGAGCGAGTTAGGTAATTGTTTTCCCCTTTTTGACATCACAGACCATAAATGAAGCTTCAAATTTAACAGATTAACAGAAAAAATTATCTGATCGTCTGCTTTCAGTATGGGTACAATGCGTCAAAGATCATCGATTTATGGAACACTTGAAACCATGCAAGCGATTAAGGTGGTTACCACTCCTACTCTTGACTGGCTGCACTGAAGTGCTAATCAAATAGGCTCTGATTATTATGTTTTATTGGTAAAATACACAATTTCCTGACGTCACTCTTCATTTAAAGTGCTTACTGTGTCGCTGTCTTATTTTGCGGGCTCAGCTGAATGGCTTGTAGGTGTTTAGAAAGTCCCATGTCAACAGTTTTCAGGGCCGTGTCACTTGTCGCTTTTACCCCTTGGAAGGCCTCAACATTGCTGTGATCAGTGATTTTTGCTGTGATTTTATGCTGTTATATTGACGCCGTTCTTTTGTTTTGCCTGTAGGAACCTGGAAGTCTTGAAAAGAAAGTCATGTTCAGTATTCTGATCAGCTCAGAACTTCTAAACTTTGTGGTTAGGCTTCTATGGATTCGTATTCCCAATGAAAGCATAGGAACCAACGACCAACCCTGGAATGCAGTATACATTGTATTTTAACAGTTTAATGGTCTTGAAACACATAATTACCCTTCCACATTATACTCAAACAAATCGCAGGCAAATCATGGACAGCAACACTGTGGAAGCACTTCTGGACTTCTGTGATGCAGACTTCGACCTGTTAGGTCTCTACCCAGCTGTGTATGCACTAAAGACTTTGACTTGCCTGGAACGTGAAACTTGTGACAGAATTGTCTTCTTAAATGGACTTGCAAAACTTGGAAACCTTATGTTAAAAGATAACTGTCAAAAAATGATTGTCAAAGCATATAAAAATGAACTTACTTTTAGTAAGCCATACATAAAAAGGGTTTTGGAGGATCGCAGTGATGATTGCCTAGTTAACTTCAAGCGAGCCTACTTGCCTTCATCTGCTGATCTTTCTCTGAATGTTCTCCGCTCACGGAGTTTCAAAATTCAAATGAATGCAGCTGTGATTTTTCTCAAGGTAACTTAAACTGCATTAGCTTACAAAATATGTTATTAATTAAAACCTCTTCACAGATGTGCTGATCTGTATACAGCTGTAGTTGTGTATTAGAACAAACTCTGCACCAGCCAAGTCATCCAGATTTTGGACCAAATCTCCCATCTCTCGGGCCAGAATATATAGTCACCCAATCTCCCAGAAAAGCATGTCCTTTCTTTGTGGTTTATGGAAAGAAACATTACAGTACTGATCAAAACTTTTTGTGCATTTGCTGTGATTTTGGCTCAGTCGATTTGCAGTTTTTGCCCAAGCAATTATTGCTCAAAAACCAAGCTTTTACCGCCGTTTTTTGTGGTTGGGCAAAATTGTTGTTACGAGCAGGATGTGGTAGAATTTGAACAGGCCATTGTCCTCTTTGCTTTCAAGTTCATTTATTGAATAGGTCTACTTTCACGATCAGGTGATCTTTATGCGTTGGATTTCACAAGTGAATATGTTAAAAGAAATCAACACAGAACGTAGAAGGAAAGTTGAAAATGACCTGAAATTGAAGTTGTTTGGTGTGTTTTTTGTTATGATGAGGGGGCAAAGAAGGCACAGGACTACTTACTAATGCAATTAATTAGATGTATTTTTGCAAAGGTTATGACTATGGGGAAAAAGTAGATCTCAGCAAGGGTTATTGGAATCCAAAAAGAAAGATGTGGGTAACCACGCATTTTTTAGAGATAATTAAGCAACCATAATTCTAAAAAAACGTCAAAAATACAAAGAATGTATGGGAACTTCTTTCCAAATTTAAGCTCAATTATCTCTGAAAAATGCATGGTTACCCCCACTTTTCTTTTTGAATTCTGATAGCCCTTGCTAAGATCTGCATTTTCCACATAGTCATAAACCGCACAAAAATATTGTTATATTGGTGGGCAAATTCCTTAAGAAACCCGAATATCCCGTGATTCGCAGAACGTACACGCAGTAACAAAAGGAGGCACCATCCTGAAGACTTTTGGCACTTTATCCAGTAAACACACCCGCTGCAAGAGTTCCATTTTGTAGGATATTTCTAGCAGTTTCAACCTTTTATTCTCAGATCCTTTCGAGATTGTTCCCAGTGCATTACTTTCGTTGTTAATACTTTTTGAAGGAAAGAATTAACTTTATGTCTACTTTACATTTCTTTCAAATTAAATTAATTTTGGTGTATTATTCTTATCTTCGATAACTTACTTTCCTTTTAAACGGCTGTTCCTTTTTTGATGTTTTCAAGTTGGAAAGAAGTCAAAAAAGGTGTCATCAGGACCCCTGTGCGACACTGGTTGAAGACTTCATAAGTCTTATCTTTGCACATGACGACAACAAATCCAAGTTGGCACCCGGTCATCGACTGGGCCTCAATTGAGATGAACAAAGGCATTTTTCCAGGAAAAACAGGACACTCACCCTGCTACAGGTGCCCAAACCCCTGCCAAAGGCTGCAAATTCAAGCATCTATAAAATGGATGCTAAGAAAGTTCACTGGAGGCAATCAGCATCTTCTTTGCAGTGACTTGGGTTCCAGCTCTTAGAGCTAGACTTCAAAATTTCAGGATTTTCCAGGAATTTTTATTGACCTTAACATTTTCGATGACCAAAATTTTGCCTTGTTTTAAAAAACTGTTAACAAGATCCATCTTGTGAGCTAGTAATTTTCTCTTTCTTCATCTATTTTGTACAAAGAACTTCACTTTTCATGAATTTCTATGACAGATTTTTAAATTTGATGACTTTCCAAGCCTGGAAATTGAAATTCTAAAACTCCAAGACTTTCCACATTTTCTATGACCTGTAAAAACCCTGTGACCGGTTCCAATTATTTCTCATCACATCACATCACATCATATCAAATCACATCACCACACCACGCCACATCACATTACATTGCATTACACCTTAGCCTTTGGGTTATTCACTTTGGGGTCAAAAACCAAGGAAAAAAATCACAGGGATCAAGTTTTCTTCTTCCTTAATACTAACATTTTGTAACCACTCGATTCAGGACTCCCCCTTTTTATGTCTTTTATTTTCTTTTCCATGGCAGTTGTTACAGACATTGGGTTACAGAATTAAGCTATACATCTTTTACCCTTTTTCTAACCAATAATGTTAGTTAAAAAAACAGTGAAGTGATGATGTCCTGAATGAATTAAAGGAGCAGCAGCAATGATATATAATTAATTAGTGATTTAAAGAGATTTTTGTTGTTGTTGTTGTTGCAGACAGTATTGTATTCAAAACCTGGAATCATGATAGTCTAGTTAAAAATAAGGCTTAAGAGCTATTAACATATCAGTGTCAGTGCTCTGGATTGTTTGTGGTCTCATCAAAAGTTTCTCAGGAAGTTCTCTCTTTTCTTGAGTCACAAAGTGTTACACCCCCACAGAATGTGCATGCATGGCTCATCTTTCCACCCCGTTCTAAATTCATTGTTTCTAGCACACAAATTCAGCAAATATAATTCTGACAAAAGTATTACATGACCAGAAAATTGCTAACCAAAAAAAACAACATAATAAGCCTAGGAACATACGAAGCATGAAAAGAAAATCCAACTGGCAGCACCAAAAACTGAAAAATAGAATGCCAAGCCAAGTGGTCAAAAGTACAAAAATTGCAGTTAAAAACTCGGCAAAAATACAATCAGTAACTTAAATGAGCAAGACAAAAACAAGTCACCTACATAACAGTCCAGCCGTTGAGTCTAAACAAAAACCTTCCGTTTTCTTCTACGAAACACTTTTGAAAAAAGTCCTAATCTGTTAGCTCAAACGATCAAAACCAACTAACTTTAGAAAATGCAGTTTTTGGCAGAATTTTAACTGCTCTACATCACGTGCAAATTGTTGGCTAGTAATGTTATAAATTAAATCAAAGAAGCTTTATCAGAATGTCTGGGGAATAGCCGCAGCACAAATGGATAGCGAGCTCAAAGGATCAAGAAACCTACCCACACAAGTTATCGGACTGCATGGATTTTACTGACATCATCTATTACCAATCATTTGTGCTTAGCTCAAGCAGAAATTCCAGCCTGTTGAACCAAAGTACTGATCTTGCGATTTAAATCTGCACTCCAACCCCCTCACCCATGTGCCCCACTCCCATAATGGGAAATGTTAAATTTCATTCTTACATATATCCCCAAAGGTATTCACTAAAATATCTTTTCCTCTCAAGAAATTGCACAATATGTGTTAACCCCCCAAAAATGTGGGTATCAATTAGTGCGATTACACCCGAATATTTTCAACATTTTTCAACCATAACCTTTATTGTAGAACCCCAAGGGGGGGGGGGGGTACTCCAAGTTTTAAGTGACGGGGATGACCGAATAGGGGCAAAAATCAAAACCCAAAAAAATCCCTTGGGCTTCCAACAAAACCCAAAAAAATCCCTGAACCAAAAATTTACCCCCAAAAAATCCCATGCCGAATTTCCGAGCCTTAATTTCCAAACAGGATTAAATGATATAACACGAAAAAAGCACAACAACTAGAAATTGAATGTTTGTATTTTTTTATAATTCATCATACCAGTTTTGAATAACCCAAAAAATCCACACTTAAAATCAAGCCACCCAAAAAAATACCTGCCAAATTTTCCTACCCAACAAAATCCCGGAATCGAAAATTTCAAACCCAAAAAAATCCTTTGATCATCCCCGTCAGATGAAATCCGGAGTACCCCCCCTGGGTGTAGAACAATAATTTCCATTATTTTTCCCTAACTCACATTCCACTAGAACAAGGAGTACATGCAATAGCCTTCAGTATTGCCCACCATTACAGCCACGTCTGAACAGGCAGAACCGAACCAAAAATACTGCAGTACAAACGAGTTTATATGTTGGATAGGTCAATTCCTCGCATTTTAACAGCGCAAGATGTGCACGACTGGCTGTATAAAGATGTCGAAAGAAGCAACTTTATTTTAAGGGTTCCTAAATTTTAACTTATGCAAACATTGTTGCTTTTAGTTTAATTGCTTTTGTAGTAGAAGTTTCTTTTCCTTCGGTTTTTAATGTGTTGCGTGTTGTGGGTCACAATGTGTGTACTAAAGCGTGGGAAAAAATACCGCCATCACCGAGCAGTCTTCTCTCGATATAACTGTCTGGCTCTTCTCGACCAGATCCGACCACTCAACCCCAAATAACGTTTCTAGGCACAAATGTGTTCGTTTTTGCTGCGACTTGAACAATGTAAACAAATGGAAATGTCTAAAAAAATAATAACTAACTTTAAAAAGATGATATTCTCCCTTCTCCCTTTTTGTGCTGGCTGTCCCTTCTCCCTATTTTTAAAAGTCGTTTCTCCCGTCTCCCTAATTTTTTCAGGCCGTTTCTCCCTTCTCCCTAAACCGTTCCTCTCCCCTCCGTAAGCTCTAGTTACGCAAAAATGATGCGCAGAAAGGATGCGCAGTGTAATTGAATGGAATCACCTTAAGCCGGGCGTTCGCGCGAAAAACTTCTACAACACATATTTTTTTCATACTTTGGCTACAGTCAGATAATGAGTTACCTATATCAGAAATGCAAAAAAAATTGAGGGGTCACCGACTTCGTTTTCGAAATAAGGCGCGTGGAAAACTACCCCAATTTTGACACATAGGTCCTTGTAACTCGACATGGCCTCAGTGCTTGTTAGTTGAAAAATATTAAAAAATGATTCGCTGTAGACCCACTTTATTCGTCAAATTTTATTTTAGTGGGTCTGTCAAGTAAATAATTTGAACCGGTGTCATCCTTTTAGTTAAACTCAACCTCTAAGACGGACTTTTGCGAACACCGTGCAGCTACAATAATAGCAGAATTTGAAGATACGAGGGCAGAAAAGTTGAAAAAAAAATCTAACTTCCACAACACACATTTTCTTTAATTTTTCACAAAATGTAGAAAATCGACAAAGAAAGTGGTCTATCAAAAGAAACCATGGGGTTACCGGACATTTAAGAGAGTTAAACCCGTGCATAGATAGCCCGCTAAATATCTCCACATTTCTTCAACAGTGCGCGCGCTCAATGCATGACGTGGCATGACATTGCGAAGTGCATTGCGTGCGCAGTAAGGATGCGCAGAAACAATTAGCGCGAACGTCCTTAAGGTGCTCTTCCACTCAAAAAATGAATTTCTTTAGAACAGAACCTTGTGAGAAACTTCTACCATCATTTTATAGGGTTTCACGCCCGGCCCTGACTTCAAAATGAGTCATTTCAGGGTACCTGTTAGAATAGTTAATGATGAACTAGCCTCTAAGGTTAGAAAACGTGCTGTCATGGTATTAATAAACAACGATAACTCACTTATGCACGGTTGGAAAAGCACCAAAGCAACTCTAATGTGTACAATGGCATGATTGTGCAGTAAACCTCAAAAATTAACCAGTTTTCCTTCATTCGATTTTTTAAAAAAAATTTCCAGAAAATGAGGTAACAGGAAATAATTATAGGACAAAGAATCACTTAATGAGACGTATTTCAAACATATATACACTTTTTTAAGTTCATTGCACCAAGAAAAAGGTGCTTTAATGTGGTGAAAATTTCAGAACAATAGGTTAAAATGCAAGGGAGATGTCTTTGCTAAAAGTTCCTTTATTCCAAGAAATTCTGTTATTCGAGAAAAACGGTCTAAAGATAAGGGAACGGATTCTAGACGGTTTACCCGTCTCTCATCATCCTAAAACTATTGTCAAATTAAAGATGCCACGCTAAAATACAAGCTGAATGGTAATTCGATGCAAAAGCCATAGTTTCGGTGAGATTTGGGTCATGCTTTGTCGGTTAAAACTCGGATCTCAGGACTCTCTCCTCAGTCAGGTGTTTCTCCAACGTAGTTCCAGATGTCATTTTACATAGAGGCGGGCGGGGATAAGGTTCTTATTGAGGTTTGTTTGTGAGCATTTAATAAGTGTAAACAACTGTTGCTATGGCCGTTGCTATGGAAAAAGTCACATACCGTATTTACTCGTTTAGACGCCGCCCCCGAATAGACGCCGCATGTACGGTGCGGCGTCTATTTGAGGGAAAATCAATATCTGATAAATCATAAAAACAAGACAATATTTCAAGTCTAAACAAGTAATGGGAATTTATGTTCTTCTATGACAATATTTTTAAGTTCAAAATGAGTGTACTTCTTTGCTCTTGACTTCAGTTCCCTTTCTGGAGACCTAACTCGCGAAACAAGAGAAAAGACATGTACTTTATTTCATCATATTTGTTACTGTTAAAAAAAATTACCATTACCGAATGTACCGAATTTTGTAATTTCAGTGGTTGAATAAAGTGATTTTTTAATAGACGCCGCCCCCGATTAGACGCCGCCCTCGAATAGACGCCGCAGCTAGAGCTCGAAAAATTAAATAGACGCCGCGGCGTCTAAACGAGTAAATACGGTAATTCTGGTTAGATTTCTTAAATTTCACTGCTTTAATGCTGGAAATCGAGTGAGATTATTTCAAGACAGCATTCCCAAGTATTTAAAGGTTACAATTTTGCTTTTGCAACCGAACATTACCTTTTTTAAGTATTAGACCACCTTAAGGTCGGATTTCACGGGGTAGTTGGGGGTAAGGGAGTCTTGGGTCCTCCAGCTAGAAGCAACTCATAAGAAGTTCAGTATGTGATCCTTGGTCCGCGAGTAAAAATTATAATCTTGAACAGCTTGAATACCTTACCTGAATCAAAACGTAGTGAGTTGAAGTTTTCCCTGAAGATAGCTTTTATGTTTCTCGCGATAATTTTAAAGTGGTAAGTTTCAGACTTAAATATTTTTCTTGTAAATCGAAAAAAGGTGACCGTGCTCGCGGGACCTTGGTCCGCGAATCATGTAAACGGCGCGGAAAGTACCTGTGAATCCCAATAATTTCCGTAGGAGAATGAAAATTTTATCAACATTTTATTTATTCTTTCTTATTCTTGATATATCTAAGCTACAGTCTTGTTGGAAAGTCGTTGTGAGAATAAAATAGTATGTTTTACTTTTCAGACAACAGTCTCCCAAACAAGCCCCAAGCGCAGTCGAAAGTAATTACAAGACGACAAACTTATATGTATTCTACGTATACGACAAAAAGTTAACCCGTTCATAAGCATGTATAAAGACGATTTTGAAAATATTCAGCGAAAACAAAGGCCGTTTCCATTTATCTAAGGTTTTCTTTATCTGCTTTGAGAAATGTAAGTTCTCTAGGGTCATGGGTCGCGAACCAAGGACCCATATGGGAAAATTGTTGATATTTTTCAAGAGGCGATAAAACAAAACTTTCAAACTCTGCAGCAAATTCGTTCACAACCGCAGAAATAAGTTTATCTGTAATGAATATGAATATATGAAATAATCATATATTTGAACTGCGAATAAAAATAGAATTATATGAAGATCATCGCAGTAAAGGTGTTTCAACTTAAGCAGTTGAAAAGAAGAAAGCTGAAAAAATTCAGCCTTGATTCGGAATCGAACCCATGACCGCTGCGATACCGGTGCAGCGCTCCAACCAACTGAGCTATCAAGCCAACTGGGAGCTGCTCAATTGTGAGTTCGTATTTATCCCGTAGATGGATATCCAGTTGGTTGGAGCGCTGCACCGGTATCGCAGAGGTCATGGGTTCGATTCCCGTTCAAGCCTGAATTTTTTCAGGTTTCTTCTTTTCAACTGCTTAAGTTGATACACCTTCACCCTTCACTGCGATGATCTTCATATAATTTTATCTGTAATTTTGCTTTTCAAAAAAAAAAAAAAACACGTCCTTCCGTTGCGTTTCATCGATGCATAAGCTAAGTAAACATGACCATGTAATTCAGGGAGCCGCAAAAGTAAACACTTCAAGAAAGACAAATTGGCCTACCTGTCAATTAACTTGAAAGTTCCGCGCCTTCACCAACGGCGGGAAAGCCGAAACATCGTCATGTGGAAGAAGACTAATCAATAAATCATTGGACAGATTCGTTTTTGTCTTATTCTTTTTAACGAGCAAATATTACATCATGTTCGAAAAAGTCGCGGGCCAAGGACCTCGCGGAACCTCGCGGACAAAGGACCACATACTGTTCTTGAAAGGAGAATGGGAGAGAACTGGGGTTTGAAAAAATTCGAAGCGATCACCTCTAATTCGAGACTCTATTTGAGTCAAAAATTAGCAAGATCTCACAAGGAGGGTGAATACATGTAGATTATATGGTGTCTAAAGGTTAGACTGCTCAAATTGAACCCCTTAACGGCCGGGCTTTCGCCAACAAAGTTGTAATTTTAAACCATATGCGCCGTATTTCAGCTGCTATCTTGCTCAAATCCTAGTCCAAACGTGTAACACACCCTTTACAGCATCAAATTCCCTTCCACTTCCAAGGCTTTTGGACATGCACACAATTCAAAAACTGAGCTCCCGAACTGGTCGATTCAAAACATCGCCCCATTCACGCTGGCTTTCTGAGAGGACGGTTGTTCATAACTATTAATATCCTAGTCGAACGTGCCTCGAGCCCACCAAGACAGCCAAAGAGTGAAAACGTGTCCATAAATCCCTCGTTTCTTGCCACTTTGATGGATGTTTTGGTGCTGCAGAATTGGAGCATAATGCAGTCATGGACTTTAGGGTTGAGAAATTTTAAACATAATTTAAACTGGTGTCATTTCACGGGACTCATAGGGATGCAATGTCAGCTAAAGCCATTGTATTTCAAGACGCCCTTGAACCGCCTATGACCCTTTATTCCTGAAACGAAGTCGTTGAACCCCTATTGTTTTTTGCTTAATTGTTTTTCTGCATTTCTGACATATCTAACTCATTATCTAGCTGTAGCCAAAGTATAGAAAAATCTGTGTTATAGAAACGTTTCGCTCGGACTTCCTTAGACAGCACAGCCTGGTGAAAATGAGCGTATTTCTTTATTCATGTCGAGAACAAAGACTGTCTATTAAAACATAAAAAGACATTATTTGAGTACAAACCATTATAGATTTCTCGTTATTGGCTCAGTGCAGTGGCTCAACCAGGGGTTCTAACCAAAAACATCAACTAGTAGGTAGTTAAACCCTTTGACTGAAAAATATAATCTAGGTGTTTAAAACATTTGATTGTACGGTTTTATTTTAAAACTAGCAGTAATAAAAGACTATAACTTTGTGGACAATTTCACATAAAAGGTATTTGTACATGAGTAACTTGGTCACTGTCCTAATAAACATCACCAAACTGACAGTTACTGCCGGATATATTATTAATCAAGAATATTAAATTTAACACCTAAGCCATTACCATGCTCGACACCAAGATGGCCAAAAGAGCTGATGTCTGTAGACAAACTTCCAGTTTGGCTTATAGTCCGGCGGCATAGCTGGAAAATTGTGTCATTTTTGTTACTGATGTCATATTTTGCAAATCTATAGATATACGCAAGATGACTCACTTCTGCTATAGAACCACTCTCAGTTCTCATCGTATGGCCTATAAACGGCTTTGAAGTTTTGCCTCGCTGAGACCCCCCGCGAAGATAGGTGGTCCTCTTTCAGTAACTCGGAAATGACACTATAATTTTCACGAAAAAATTAAAATGTTCGTAATAGTTAAAACATTTACTTCTAACAATGGTAAATTTTGTTGCATTAATGAGCCATTCATACAGAACAATACCAAAAATCAGTGCTCTAATTAAGCGAGCCAAATTGAATAGAAACTTTTTGCTTGCTTGTGTGGATACTGGTATTGTCTTCCATTGCGCGTGTTTCGGCAATATTATTTTCGTAAGGAAAAGTTTTTAGTGACGCTCTGGTATTACTGGGCCGTGATGTAGGCCAAATATCGAGGAATCACTTGAAGCCAAAATGTATCAGTGTCCAGCAGCCGGTTGACTGGAGAAAATGCTTATTTTGCCAAGAAAATACAAGCAAGAAGAGGGCATGCCCACCAAACTCGAAACAGAGCAACCGTTGTGCTAGATACATCACACTTAAAAAGGATTTGAAGAGTTTTTATGAGGCTGGAGAACTTTACCTTGACTCAGCGGAGCTGGATGAAGTGGAGGGTATTGCTGAGACATTTTTGAAGCATAATGCTTCATGGCATAAGTCATGCCGCGTTAAGTACAACGTAACCAAATTGAAGAGGTTTGAGGGGAAAAGAAAGCCAATTGAAGGAAAAGTATCGCTGCTACTCGATGATAGTGGAAAGCGCACAAGATCTGACCTCGCTAGTACGTCTGTAGGAGAGGAAGTCTGTTTCTTTTGCAGGGGAGCAGCCACTGAGGGGAATCCATTCTCTCTGGCAAGCACAATGGAGCTAGATTCTCGTGTTCGAGCTGTTGCCATGGAGGCAAACGATTTTAATCTTTTAGGGAAACTTAATGCTGGGACATGGTAGCACCGAAAAGTCTCTACCACTTTATACGCGGGCTAGAGTCCGTCGTTAACCACTGGGTAAAGGAATCAACGCCGCAAAGAGTAGCCTTTTCTGAGATAGAACGTAAGTTAGAAGACTGCAAAATGTGTACTTCTGACTGTGAGGTGTTAAAACTGTCTGACGTCAAGAGGGAATACTTGACAAGGTTACAGGAACTAGGTGCACCGACACAGGATCAGTCTGTACACTCTACATTTTAAGACAAACTACGGGCTAGCATCCCAGGACTGAGTGCATATGCGAAGGGGAGGGAGGTGTTGCTGGTGTTTGAAAACAGTATCGCGCAAGTACTGCCAGAGAGTCTTAAAAGAGAGCAGGATTGTAAAATAATTTCTCTCTCATGCGCGGCCGAATTGCGAAGGAATATATGTTCAACAAGAGTGACCCTTCTCAATGGGAAATTTTCCCAAGGATGCCAACAACGCTCTGTATTGCCGTCCTTGCTAACATTAATATGATTCTCGGAGGCATCAATGAGCAAACTCACGAGCAAGGAAATCATCAAGCTGCTCTCTCAAAAACGCAGCTTCTAAAATTCAACAGTGTAAAGCATGGGTGGAGATCTACTGATGGGTCTGTTAGGCATAGTAGAATCAGGAAACACCCTTACCTTTATACTTTAGTCCCACGTTAAAACAATAAGAAAGGAATTAGTAAAGAAACTTTGCCCGTTAGGTTTATCTGTGTCATACGACTGCGCCTGTTATCAGATCTTGCCACTGCTGTCTGTGAAATTATGAAGAAAATGGAACGGTATGACCCCCTAACCTACTTGGACAGGTTTTTACTAATGCCAGTGTGGACAACATTAGACCACAGCCCTTTGACCACAACAGCAACAGTATCTTTCCATGGCACAAGTATTTCTGTCGTTCAACATTCAAGTACCACTGAAGAAGGCCACGACACGGGGCAAATTATCTTGCGGGAGTCGTAGTCTGAAAAGTGCATCAATTCTTTGCATACCAGTTACACCAACGTCCCAGATTTTGTGTCGTAGAGCGACAAGCCTACTGTAAGCCCAGTCTCAGAGTCCATGATGGTCTGTAATCAGAGTACCATTGCTGATGCAATCAGCCAAGAAGTCGAACGGTTAGAGGATATCAACAAGCTCTACACAGCTGGAAAGACCGAGACGGAGACTAGAAGTGTGACTGCGTCCACAGTTGGAGAGAAGAGAATTAAAGATCAAAGCAAAGTCCGAAATAAAACAGCTGAAGCAATTTTGTGGTCTGCGTTTCACGCTGCGAGACAGACGCAGGTAATCCCTAATTTACAAGCTCCCTACTGCCTCTTTTTTTTCGCCGGATTGTTATTAGCAAAGCCGTAGAGTACCTAAACCCGGGACAAATTGTGGTTATTGCTTGCGACCAGCCACTCTTTGCTTTAGCGAAAACAATTCAGTGGGCTCATAAGGACAGTGCAGGGAGGATAATCTAGTGGTCAAGCTTGGTGGACTCCACACCGAGAAGGCGGCGCTAAAGGCTATCGGAACCTGGCTCGCTGGCAGTGGATGGGTTGAAGTTCTATCACAAGCTGAGATCACTAGAGCAGGAAGAGCGGAGTCGCTTATCAACTGTGCACACATTAGGTGCACGAGGTAAGCGCACCAGGTAACTGAAGCATGCTAAACGGGCGATCTACCAGGGAGGACACGTTTGTGGCCAATCAACCGCACCAATGTCCCAGCCACCAGAAGAATGGGGGCTGAACGTCCAGTGAGGAAATGTGGGGACCGAGATAGTGCACACTTCCTAAAGCTGCAATGTCCTGCCAATAGCTCGTCCGCTGTGGCTGCAAGACCAAATGTAGAAACAATAGCTGCAAGTGCGTAGAGCTAATTTGCCTCGCACTTCATCGTGCGTGTGTGATGGAAAATGTGTACGAGAATAGTTCTCATGAAGCATTTTGATCAAGAAAGACTCAACAGGTATATGTTAGTAGAGCCGATCGCGGGCGTAAGTTAAATAAACTCAGCAACTATCTCAAGTAGAAACAGATGCCATGGGAATTTTTTCTCAGTTTTTCAAGTCGATAACTGAACTTGGTTGCCACAGGAACACGTGGCAAGTTGTAACATCGTACTTTTAACGAGATATACTTAGGAATGAATGATGTGTGATCATCGTTTGCCTAATCTAACCGTCCAAATTCTACATAAAAGGCATAAATTAAGATACATGCATGCCTAAATTAGGATGTGATTACCATGGCGACGACATTTAGTTCCATTCTACATCTCGCAATGGCCGCTACTGGCCATCCCTACACGCCGAGGTATTCAAATCTCCTGTAAAATACGCAGGAAATGGCTTTTCACATGTAGCTCATTTAAATGCAGTTTCCATGGAAACGGCATATCTGTCAAAGTGGTTCTATAGCTAAAAATGTTTTCCTCGATAGTCTCTCTGTGTGTTCAAAATTTCAGGTTGGTAACAAGAAGTGCACAATTCAGCCGAAATTTAGAGCTATGCCGCCGGACTATTAAAGTTTACATAAAATTATACTTACATTACCTTATAAATTCTATACGTAGTTTTTGTGGGTATTTTATACATTTATTCTTCCAGTTTGACTGAAAATATATTACTTTATTGTTTAAATTCTAATGGTATTTGTATTAATTCATCCACTTTAAGTGAGACGAACATTACATTTCCTCAAGGTTTTATTTCCAGTTTGACTGAAAAATTTATAATTTGTAGCCTTTGACTTGACTGTGCTTTCAATTACAGTAGAAATAATTTAATCATTACTCAAGTCTTTTCGAGTATCTACTAACGCACAATCATCGAAGGCGATTACACAAGTTCTTAATAATAATAATAATAATAATAATAATAATAATAATAATAATAATAATAATAATAATATGACTTTATTTAATGAGGGTAACATAATTTACCGGTTGCCCAGTAGTTTACAATATGGCCCTCCCTTTAAAAAGAAAAGATATATGATACGATTAAAACGAGAACCTAATTAACTACATACTATATTCTAATGACTAACAATAAAAATTTGAACTTTGTACAAATAAGATCTAAAAAGGGCTGCTAATTTCAGTGTTCTAATGCAGCATTTTGTTTTAATAGCTCCTGCCGTATTTTTCCTATAAATTGTTTATGTGAAGCGATATTACGAATGAAAACATCAACATTATTCCAAAGGCGAACTGCACTTGTATGGAACGTCCTGCAACCTGAAGCTCTTTTGTACTTAGGCAGAACTAGGTGGTGTTCGGTGACCTATGTCAATCACATGGACACTTTAGGCATTGTAGTCCATGGGCCAAGGCCCCCAAAATAGGGTATTTCTTACCACTCAGAGGGACAAATGCTATCATTGATTTTTGGAAACCTCTATTCCTCTAGTTTATTTTAGTATGTGATAGCAATGCTAAAAGAGTAGCTTAAGTGCCTAAATCACGTGATGAAATGACGTCACTGATGTGAACAAAAAATGGCTATATTTCCCGGATTTTGGTCATCTTTCGACTATTTCATAAGTTGCTGTTGGTTTTAAGCTCACTATGCTTTGAAAAGATGGCATACAAGGTACCTAGATGATAGTTTAAGAGAAGACAAATAAATATAACGCTATTGTAACTCGGTTTCCATGGTAACGCGTCACAAACTGAACTAAGACAATGCAAGAGATATCAACGGCTAATTGGTCAATATGTTTTCTGAAATAAAATAACTTGCATTTCTCTCTGTAGTTAAGTTTCTGAAGGGATCGCATTTCATAAACATCAGATCAGGCTGTTTTTTTATTAACTCACTTGATCTCTTATTCGTCTTCATCTTCCTGGTCATCATCTGAGAAAGCATCGTCGGCTGCATCCTCCTCTCGTCGGTTTGTACAGTCCTGCAACCGGCATAAATCCGTGCACTTAAGGCCATTGGTAAGGCAGGTACAGCCTGGTAGCTTGCAGATTCTCGAACACTGACAAGATAGCAACTCCAGAACGGCTTGGGGAGCTGGTTCACCACTCATCCAATCAATGGTAAGTTTGCCGTCCTCCAGACACCAGCCAGACCCAACAGGTGAAGGTACTTGAGGGCAGCTCTGCAGACTTCTTTTCCAGATCGCTGCTTGGTAGTTTGCCCGAAGTGAGTGCTTTCGCAGACAATCAGCACAGGGTGGAAGTTGGTTCGAGTCAAGTTTGCCTTTCTTTGCACAGAAGAGCCGATAGCGTAGTTCATTCACATCATTGGTTCCTGGATTTGAACTGTAAAGCTTACACGTGAATTCCTGAAGCCTTTCGAACAACTCACTGGAGACCTCCCACTGCATACCAAGCTGCTTGAAAAGGTCTTGGAAAGATTTGTGTCGCTTAATGAGTTTTAACGCGGTTATCTTCCCCTTTCCAGCAAACGCACTAACGCTGTCACACCCTGTATAAGCATGCAAACCAATAAGACATTTGCATACCTCTGGTCCATGCAGCTGAACCGCCATAGAGATGTCTATGTATCTTGTTCGGGTCTGTGTGCCACATTTCATGTATAATGATGCTGGAATAAAGCTCTTAAAAGTTAGGCAGAGCACGAAGACATCTGTATCTTCTGACGATATCAAGATCGTCTTATAACCAGACCTTGCAGCATCGGCAGCGTGCAATAGTATTCTTGTGTCGGCCTCTTCTTGCGTTGATCGGAGATCTTCCCTTGTAATGACACTTCCTTGGGAGACTTGGTAGCATTGGTCTTCAGTCGTGACAAAAAGTGTCTTTCCGGAAAGTTTAGCTACATATCTGTCTTTCTGCCACTGCTCTGCAATAAATGCAATGAAATGCTTCTTGTTCGTGGGGTTTGACAAAAATGTTCGCCATTGCAGCAGTTTATGTTCTGGTCGGATATTACGGAATTCATTTCCGGTCTGATCAGAACCTCTCTTTTCTCTCTCTGCGTTTTTAATGGAGTTCTCTAAGTACACGTCAAACACAACATCGATCCGGTTACTGTTAGCTCCCTCATGCAAGGCCATACTTATCAGTGAATCAGCAACTTCTGAAAACGTCTTTTGATCTCCTTTCAGCCTCTGAACTAGTGCCATTCCATCAATGATACATGCCGATGGTTGTGGAATGATTTCCGCTGCTGGCACATCCTTCTGTAGCTCTTTTGCAAGGGAACTCTTTGAGGTTTTCTTGAGGGAACCATCCGCAGAAGCCAACGCCCAGGGTAGCGGCCCAAGCGGGTGAGACAGCACCTCCTTCATCTTCAGTTGTCTGGTCTCTGCAATAATAATCATCTGAGCAAATAGTGCTCGGTCAGCCTTGAGGATAACTTCCTTAGCAGTTCCGCGGCTAACTTTCATTTTCTTGTTTAGATCACTGAACGTCTTAAGCTGTAATTTAGTCATTTTTTCATGAAACTTCACCTTCGTTGGCTCTGACTCCAGCCTTTGCTCTCTAAATGTTCTGTAGGCCTGTTCTCCAATTTCTTTAGCCTTCAGAAGGTCGTGCTCGATTTCAGGGGTGGCGACTTTGCCGGTGGATAAACAAACAAGGTCTTGCTGTTCACTCTGGTATGGACTGATCCAGATTTCGAAGGTTGATAGCAAGGATTTAACATCTCCTTCGTCCCTTGTGATCCTGCTCTGTTGAAGGTCGTTGTGCGAAGAGCTCGAGCTGTTCAGGTGGAGGATGTCTTTCAACTGCCTCATAAATATGCTTCGATACTCAGCTGTTAAGTAATACTTGCTTACGGCTCTGGGCTTTAGACTAAACCCCTTGGTCCCCCCTGGCGTCTGCGTGTCTTTGTTTACCGTTTCTTCGCAAGTCTGGTCGACTGGTATTCTGCCGAAGGTGTTAACCTCGCCAATCTGAACTGCGAATCCGCCAGATTTGAAATACTCCAATATATTTGGGTGGTCGTCCTCCAGGTGAGACATTTCTGAAACGTACGCAGACAGGTATCTCGCGTAATTGAGGTTGTCATAGGCGAAACACCAGGGTATCATTTGTCTAATACAAGACAAATGAAGTTCCCAGTTCCCTTCCCTGGTTGCTCTCAACAGGCCCAAAAGAATTTCTACAATGTCAATGTACGACATCCAGAATGCAGAAAGCTTGCCATTTTCATGTCGAAGACAGTCCATGTACTCCTCAAAAAGTTGGAAAACCTCTGTGGATGACGGACTGGACAGTTTCTCTTGGAAAACTTCTTCACAGACATTGTCATACAGCGTTTGAAGATCACCAAAGAAGTTGTCAACCATGGTCTTCTTATGTGCGCGATTCTCTCCGATCCACGTCTGAAATCCCGACCAAATTAATCTCATGAGAGCTTCATACATGAGGTTATGGAATCTCACGGCACGATTATATCTATGGCCATCCAAAACCCCAGAAACAGATCCCTCTGCAATCACACCTGTCTCTACACAAATGTCCCTCAACCCGGCATCCTGAAATCTCTTTCCTATGATTCCTAGCAGAGTGCAAATGGTGTGGAACACTCCCATCCTTAAAATCAAGGTGCTGAACTTCTCCTTATGCTTCCATTTGATTTCTGTGGCTTTTGCATACAACGCCTGGTCAAAAACGACTACTATGCTCTGAAGTTTAAGACTGTTCTTTATCTTTAGTGACTGGTTCAGGACTTCGTAGACGGTTGACAAATCAGTGGCAGGCGCGTCGATAGTTGGTAGATATCCTATGCTGTCTTTGGAGACTTCCACCTCACTGCGTACAGCAATGTTAAACCCGGTCCAACCGCTGACTTTCTGCTTCTCAGCGGCATGAAGCCGCACTAGTATCCAAAGCAAGTTCTTTTTCCGTGAATTTGCTTCTATTTCGGATGACGTGACTTCTACAAATGTTCTCGGGGGAGGACCACAGCGCTCTCCTGCATTATAGACAGGAAGGTCGGTGTCATTTAGCACTTCTACACTTCTTTGCTTGGTTTTTGCTACGTTGGGTGCAACTTCATCTGGAGGAAGGTGTGGACCATAATGTCTGGCTTGTATGGCAATGCCGTTCACCCTATGAGAAGTACCTTTGCCAGATAGGGTTTCTTCCAATCGGTCAATGTTGTCCCAGGCGAGCGTCGTGCTAATGTAGGGCTGAATATTGTCAGGTAAAGGAACAGCATTTTCTGGCGTCGATGCCAGTTTTTGTAGACACAAGGCGGTGTTCAATTCTTCAATCTGTGAGTAGGCTATCCCGTGTCCACAGCGATTTATCATTTGAATGAGCTCGACGTTATTGGTGAGTGATTTAACAGCGTAGGGCAATAGTATATGCTTAGGTGGCTTCTGCTGTCCCCCGCTTACAGTGAAAATCATATCCTGTCCAATAGAGTTCATAAGACGTTGTACTCTTGGTTGACAAGACTCTTGTGAATTCGCTGTGTTTCCAGTTAAAAGAGTACATAAAAACGCTCTGACTTCATCTGGAAATTTAATCGCACTTTCAGTAAGCTCAGACGGTTGTGGAGGCCATGACATTTTGTGCTCGTTAGAGCGTATTGCTTTTCGAATGTCCAGGGCAACTCTTTGAATATTCTCAATTTTTGAAAGTTCACTTGTGCACTGTTGCTCTTGTGATAGCTGTGCTACTTCCTTGGCCAGCTGAAGTTTTGAGAGATTCTCTGGAATAATGAACAGCCTGTTATTATCTAGCAAATCTTCAAAGTGCAGTAATCCTCCGAATTCTGATTCAAGCTTTCTACGAAAATGTGTTTTGGTTGACTCCTTAATTTCTTTTGCTCCCAAGTCCTGCATAAACGACAGCAGAGTATTTGTTAAGTCGGTCATTTTCACTAATTTAGGCTTCTCCAGTATACTAGACCTAACATGGTCAAAAAGCATTTCATACGCCTTAGACTCGAGGCGTGCGTACTCTTCATCTGACGATGCTGCAGTTGTTTCATTAGAGGTTCCGCTGTGTAAGTGTGGCCGAGTGTAATCCCTGTAACAAGATTTGTGATAGCAGGCCTCAGCCGCGACTAATTCTCGTGATACTATAGCTAAGATCCTGCTATCATTATTAACTATAGCGATTCTCCTTACAGTTTCATCAGCACGCAGTTCCGAACATTGAATCAATACCTCTCGACTTCTACTTCCTCTTGGGTATTTGCTATTCTTTCTGCAAAATATGCAACCGCGTTCGTACGTTGTGCTCGTGCTGGGTGCACCTCGGATAGAAAATCTCCTGTCTACGGCATCAGAGTCACTGGCATCGTCCTCGGTCTTCTTACACTCTTTAGAAATTTTATCCAAATCCCTTTTCAGAGTAAAAATGCTCCGACATTTTCTATGATACAAAACGTTGGGAATTTCACCATCCTTCAAAGTTTTAGAAACGTCCAGTAGTGGTTTGTGATCCCGAATTTCGGCAGCTCGCAAAAGTGTTGCCCACGATTCAGTGTTTTGCGGGGATGTCAGCTCTCTAGAATTATCGTTGCTACAGTGTATAATACACCTTCTTTCTCCACATGGACGTTTCCTTAGGCCCCCAAGATCATCGTTTTCTGTTCTTTTTTCCCCTCCTAATCGTTTGAACATAGAATGACCAAAGCGTCTTTCAGTTAATATTTTCGAACTACTCAAGTTGAACATCCTAGAAGGTCTGTAAGTTTAGATGTTTTTCGTTGAAATTATCATCAAATGTGCTCTATTTTCCAAATAAAAAACTACTTAAAGCACTTATTGGTATATTTAACCAGAAAAAATGTTTATATTAAAGATCGGAAGGTTTTTAAACCCAATAAAACCGGAAAGCAAAAGTACGAACTTACCAGACGCATGAGCCGCCATCTTGGATTTTCCCATGATTCCTAGCGATTTCCAAAGATAACTATTTGCTGAATTTTATATCTTAGATAAGCCATTTCGAAAACATGAGACCCCAAAAATAACAAGAGCAATGCCATGTATTTATTATTTAAGGAAAGGGTGCAAAGGAATATCGATAAACGAATTTAAATATATGATTTGTTTTAAGCCTCGTTCTCACGTTTGGGCGCCATTTTGGAAAAAAAAGCATTGAAAATTATACCTTAAAGCTACTCCTGTGCGATTGCTATCATTCAAATATTGAAACACCTTCGCCCAAGCTTTAAAATGATACCACTCACAATTTGTCCCTCGAGGTGGTAAGAACTCAATGGCCTGGCCCATGGACTATTGTCTGTAAGATAAGGTATAAGGTTTGAGGAGAACAACGAAAAAAGTGGCACCACCCATATCGATGAGGGAGAACGACCCCGGAGATCCCGTTTCCAAGAACGTACAAGAGTGAGCGAGTGGGAAATTGGGTACTAGGTTACGAACTAGCCAATTACATTGCGAAGTACCGAATGTAATTCAAACGGAGTTGGCAACTTCATTCACGTACAATGTCAAGAATTCTCGTGCAACCAAATTTTCATAAACCTAAAGTGGTACTCGCAGTGTTGTAGACGGGATGATATGGAGGAAGAAACAACATAACTCCATGTGCGTGAAGCATCACAGATTCTACGTGACAAGCATGATGGAGTCTGCAATTATCGAAAATAACAACATCGCCTTGTGTCAACAAAGGATTCCCGAAAACTAAAACTTCTGGAAAGAAGTTAAGCAATTTCAGCCCGTTTTAAGGCCCAGGCAATACGTTTACATGACTAACTAAAAACAATGTGAAGTTCACTGTATATGTCGCATTTGAAGCATAACGCCGAATCTTTGTTGCCATGTCGTTCTATATGAAATAGCTTAAAATCCCCTAGCCACTTTCCACGATTTTGCATCGAGCTACAATTGGCAGCGACTTCCCCTGTGACGTTAAAGTTTCCATGATTTCGCGAAAATAAGACAATAAGAATAAGATCACTGTATTTCGGCGGGAATTCAGTTGTACTTCGGCGTGAATGAAATTGCCAACTACGTTTCCAAGTTCGCAATTATGTTCGGTACTTCGCAATGTAATTGGCTAGTTCGTAACCTAGTACCCAATTTCCCAACGAAGTTCGCAACACCGCGCGGTTAAGTAATGTGGAAACAACTGCAATTCACAACTGCCCTGCCATATATGGAAAGTAACCCCAGTTTTTGACTTGGCACAGATTCGAAGTTTTCCATAGGGAAAGCAATCGGTTCACCGGGAAGGAAGAAAGAGATGAGGGGGAAAGGGGGGGTGTGTAGAGGTTATTGATATAAAGACTAAAGACTTAACTGGAAAGAACAGGGACGAGCCTGATTAAACTTTGAAATGTAAATATTTTTAGGCAGCCATACTGTAATTTTATCTTCAGAGATCAGTATCAAATATTCCAAATGCTCTGTCACCAAGGCATATGTTTTATCCATTCCCATTAAACTGATAGTTTCTTAACAAGCCAAATGGCAGTACTTGTCAGCATGTACTGCAGGCATTTTGAGGCAAGTCAGCGCCAGTGTGTGTGCTATCTAGGATTAGCAAGAACGTATAGGGTAAGAAAATCATTCATCTTTTAGCATGTCTCCTACTCCCTAGGTCGCTTTGTTTACTGACCCCAACTCTGCTCTGTTCTCCTAGTCGTGATGGCAGCTTGAAAAACGTAGGTATTATTTATCCCACTATTAAGTGCTTAGTCACCCAAAATACCCCTGCACTGCAACATAGTTAGTATCTCGTTAACTTGCAGTGCAGGCGTCTTTTGGCGGGCAAGCGCTGAATTTTCTCTCTTTTCCTACTGCAAGATCACAGCTCGAAAAACTGGAGGAGTTTTCACAGCTGGGTTGCCCAAAACATGCCTACACTGCAGGCTGGTACCTTGTTAATCCAAGGGCCCCTGCCACGTGGGTATTTACTTCTTCTCTGTAGAAAGAAGCATCAATTTCTTCCTTCATTCTCTTCATGTCTTTAATGTACTGTAAGTGGTTTCCTGATTTGCAACTTACGAGGACACGGAATTCCACAAGGCCAACAAGTCTATTCAGGGATGGCTGACTAATATCTTTGTACTCAGGACAGAGTTGAAGATTTTGCCACACCGATGGAAGAAGTTTGGCCAACTCCAGGTTGCGAAGAGAATCCTCAATGTTCTCATTTCTGGGCTGTAGAAGGCGACCTCCAACATCCCCTACCATCTCTTTCGTTTTCTTGTAAAGAACGTCGTGGTACATACCATCTTGAGAAGGTCCTTTTGCTGCATTTTCGTGGAAGGTAATTGTATCTGCTGCGCTCTTGCTTGTTGCAGCAACAAGCTGACTAGAATGCACAGGAATTGATTTCGCTGTATAGCATTCAAAAACATCATCAAAACCTTTTATAGACTGCAGAGCTTTACAACCCTCTTGGGTGCTTATCACAATAAGAAAACAGGCACTGCGTGACACTGAAGTGTACAGAAGCTCTCTCATTTTGTCTTCAACTCCGGAACGGCGGAAGGGAGGGTTGTACAGCATCACGACTTTTGACTCTAGTCCTTTGAATCGTCTAATACTCTCAACAATGATTTTGTTGATTTCGCCTGCTGTCCAAAGTTCCTCAGCATTCTGACTCAGAACTCCAAATTTCTGAAGACTTTTCATGAGTCTGTCTCTCTCCTTTTTAGCTCTGACAAGAACGCAAATGTCTTGCTTTGTCACCTTATTTCTTTCCAAATACTTCAGGTGACTGAGAACACATTGCTCTCCACTTCCGTCGCCGCTTAACACTTCACTTTTTAATGAGTCGTCCCACTTAATCTTTAAACCATCTCTCCCGTGATAGACTCCCACAGGGCTGGAAAGTTTGACAATTGGCTCAAAATACTTCTCAAACTGAACAAAGATGTTCTTTGTATTCCTCAAGACTTGGTGGAGTCTTGTACTGTTTTTGAGGCTCCTTGAATGGGGTGAAATCTTCTCTTTTGATAAGTGTAAATGCTGATTAGAATCGTAAAAAACCCAAAAGTACCTTGGATCAAAGTCGTCATCTTCTGCAGCAGCGTCATTGGATGAACCTCTGTGAAGCATTGTTAAAAGACTTTGCCACTGAGCACCATACAAGTCTTGTCCTTCGTCAACAAAGACATGCTCATAGCACGCTCTTTCAGAAAATGTTTTCTCCTCAAGCTTTTTCACTGCTTTCATGACACCTTTTTCGCCATCTGCTACATTAAATGATCCACATATGTCCTTGAGAAGTTTGTCAAACGTCTTGACATCAACAACTGAACTAAGCTCTTCCCCTTGTAACATGTGTTTCAGTTCATTCTCAAACACTTCACGGATCATCAGAGATAAAGGCCTGTTGTAACAAACAACAAGAATTTTCTCATTTAGAGAGTTGACAAGAATCTTCCATGCTAACTTGGTAACCTTTTCCAAGAGGAGAGAGGTCTTGCCGCTACCTGCTGGCCCAACAATCCACTTCTCTGGCGAAGAATCTAGCAGCACTTTTAACTGCTCTCTGGTGTTGAATTTGAGAAATTGATAGGTCTCATCAATGCTAGAACCAGAGGGAAGACACTGACTGGACATGACTGAACCAACAAATCTGCAATTAAATTAAACAACTTCAATTGAGGATTGGTTCATAAATTCATGTTTCTACTTAAAATGCATACTGCTTAAGGTGTTTCGATGCAGTTTTTTTAGGACCATATCTAACTTTATGAATCGGCTCTTAGACAGTCTTCTCCTTGTCAGATCAACGTGAAATTTGCAATACTTGTTGGTTTTGGATTGAACTTTAGCGTGGTTTACATTTTGTAAAAATCGATATTTCCAAGACAACGATAAACAAAAATCGTCGAAAACAGTAAAATTGAAATTTTGCACGATCCAGCTTTCGCTTCGAAAAGAGAATACCAGCGTCTTAAACTGTGGTGTATGGCAAACAAAATATACAAGAACAAAAAAATTCTGTATGTTTGTTTTGAAGTAAATCACAAAAACATTTTCAACCTTAGTTTTTGCCTAGTAATAGTAAATGCACTGAAAAATAATCAACGCTTTGATGAAATGGCTAGTAAATACTGTTAAAATGTGTCTTTTACTTACTATTTTACGCCTGGAAAGTTTTGTTGGAACTGGTGTCTGCGATCTCGAGAACGACTTGTTTTTCTAAGATCAATCGCATAAAAAATTTGCGGTAATTTTTTAATTTGAGCACTTTTGCGAAAATCTTAAGAACGGCTCGATAGATTTTTTTAAAACAATAAACATGTGTGCTTGACGATGTGACCAATTTTAGTTTTGAGTTTTATTAACATTGATTCACTGGAACACTTTTAGATTTAACGTTAAAGAGGATGTATGAACCGACGGAAAGGCTTGCGTTACATATAAACAGTTGGCAAGTAAATGCTAATATATTCAAAGTAATGCGCAATGCATTCTTCCGTGATTTTTACTTTTCGTTGTAATCTACAGTGCAACAAAGAACAAAGAAACCAGATAAAAGTCACGAAGCAATGAATAACGCATTACTTTGAATATATTAGCATCTACTTGCCAACTGTGAATTTGTAACGCAACCTTCTCCGTCGGTTCATACATCCTCTTTAACTTTAAATCTAAAAGTGTTCCAGTGAATCAATGTTAATAAGACTCAAAACTAAAATTGGTCACATCGTCAAGCACGCATGTTCAATCTTTAAAAAAAATCTATCGAGCCGTTCTTAAGATTTTCGCAAAAGCGCTCAAAATAAAAATTACCACAAAATTATTACGCGAATGATCTTAGAAAAACAAGTCGTTCTCGAGATCGCGAACACCAGTTCCAACAAAACTTTCTAGGCGTAAAATAGTAAGTAAAAGACACATTTTAACAGTATTTACTAGCCATTTCATCAAAGCGTTGATTATTTTTCAGTGCATTTACTATTACTAGGCAAAAACTAAGGTTGAAAATGTTTTTGTGATTTACTTCAAAACAAACATACAGAATTTTTTTGTTCTTGTATATTTTGCTTGCCATACACCACAGTTTAAGACGCTGGTATTCTCTTTTCGAAGCGAAAGCTGGATCGTGCAAAATTTCAATTTTACTGTTTTCGACGATTTTTGTTTATCGTTGTCATGGAAATATCGATTTTTACAAAATGTAAACCACGCTAAAGTTCAATCCAAAACCAACAAGTACTGCAAATTTCACGTTGATCTGACAAGGAGAAGACTGTCTAAGAGCCGATTCAAAAAGTTAGGTATGGTCCCAAAAAAACTGTATCGAAACACCTTAAGGTGGCTCCATATAGTTTTTCAGCGCGCGAGGAATGGGAACTAAATTGGCCCAAGCGCGCGCGTGAGGAGCGCGACAGTCCACGTCAGATGACATGTGCCAATCAACCTCCCAGGCGAACTTTTCCAAAGTCTGATTGAGGCATCTTTATGGCTTACCTTTTCAAAACCTGTCGAGCACATAGCAGTGAAATTATGAAAAGCCTTTAGTTTAATCGCTTTTGTAGCTGACAGTTGCAGTCCTACGATTGTTCTACGATTGTAGGACTGGATTGATTGCGATCTTTAAGTTCAAGCAACACAGAGAGGACTGAAAACGTTGCACGAATTATTACGTGCCTTCAAGAATTATGCGTGAAGAACTTCTTTCCGTTCTCAACTTGAAATATCAGTGCTGTCCAGGTCAGCTGTCAATAATCTCTGGGATGAGAAGCTTAAGTTTGTTTGGATAGAGCCTAAGTGTAAGTAATTTTTTGGAAAAGTGCTTTAGTTTTTGCCTTTCTAACAAGCCGTCTATTTTTTGTCGGGTAAGTTGTCGCTACGGCCGTTCTCATACGGTTTCAGCAAGATACAGCTGACTTGTGAATTTTATTGAGCGATGAATGGATTACACACTTGTAACGAGGTAACAGTTGTTATTGAATTTTGATAGAAGTTGAAACTCAGAAGGACACTTATATTTCAGTGTCTATTTATCAGTCACCAGTAGCTTTTGATCTAAGTTTCACTTGTGTTGACAATGTGGGACTTCAAAAACTTCGGTGGTCTAAAATAAAACCGAAACTTCAAAAAAGTTCAATTGTACCTAAGCTCAAATACAATGTTTATTTTTACGAAAAATTATGCCTAGAATGACGGCATTCTGTGAACGAATAAAGGATGAGTATCGAGTTGACGGCCGGTTCTAAAACAGTCGGCGTTTCGCAGGCGTTCTGTTGACTTGTTGAACCTTGCAGAAAAATAATGTGGTCTTTTTCAAAACGTATAATTTCTTGTGGACATTTTTGTTCCCTTTCTCCAACGTCTGCCTTTAAATATAAATTGAAAGCTTATTTATATACTATTTGCTATTCCATGCAGTTATCAAACACGCAAGTAGCCGCTAAGAAACAACGCGGGTCTCGACAGACAAAATATTGAGCTTACAACATAAAAAGAACGAGCTTCCCTGCTTTTCTCGGGTAGCATACCAAAAGATGTTCTAAGAGCAAACATGACCGCTTTAGTTTTTTTCTTGAAGAACGGTTGTAATCAGTTAATGGTAAAAATGAAACTGAAAGTGGTTTAATGATTCCGCGTTCTGGAAACTTTTAAGGTATTTTTTTGCTGCTGGCAATAAAGTGGCGGCTTCGTTCGAGTTTTTATATCGCGAATCGGTATAAATTTGCTTCTTTTTTGTTTGTTTGTTCGTTTCTTTCTTTATTTTTGCGAATTTTTTGGTCACATGGATACTTTACAGTAAAGGAAAGCAGTTGTCCAGAAAAATGTTGTTCTTTGGAAAGAAAAGCTTTAGAAAACCTTTTCTACCGCTTACCCGCGTGCTGTCCACGCTCGTCCACGCAAAAGGAATCATGAGCATGCGCAACCCCGTAACTTGAAGAATTTTTATTTTGGTAACGTGAAGAAAAAAGGTGGGTTTTGAGGCATTTTCAAACGCTAATTGCGCGTGTTCCACTCGGTGAAATTTTTTTAAAATTGGAACATTTGTAGGATTTTTGTGTTTTTCAGTCATACTAAAGTAAGAGTAATTTTTGTACATGCACTTCTGCATTAATCGTCGAAAACGGAAATTTACTATTCTGACAAATCTTATGTACAAAATTTCTCACAGCTTTGCCAGCTGAGACTTCTCAAACGACAACATCTTTATAACAAAAATAGCCAAAATTCACCGTGTAAAAACCAAGAAATGACGTAAAGAAACTGGGTAAGCTTAAAAAAATGAGCCAAACAACTATATCAGTGGTTGCCATGGAAACGAGCCAGGCCCAGAAATTGTGACTTTTTTGAAAAGTATAAAGGCTAGGCTAGTTGCTTTTGTAGCTTTTCCCTAGTGAAATGCAAATCAATGTCCTAAAAATCATCAAAAAAGTTATGTATATTTGTCTGTTGAAACTGATGAGAAACTGTATGGAGCCACCTTAAAGGACCTTTAGCACCAGAATAGTAAAACAAATATTCCAGCCCGGTGATGAGTTGGATGTGAGGTGACAAAGAAGCATTGAGGTGTTCAACGCAGAATTGGGTATAATCACCTCATATAAACAAGGGCGAGTGGAATAATCGTTCTTTCATTCTCGGTAATCTTGCTGAATTTTTAAGCCATCGTTTTTTAGACAAATCTCTCGCTTTGAGACGAAACCTTTTGAACACTTTTTCACTTGACATGGCATCCAATTTTCTCACAAGGGAAAAGAAGGGTTACTTACTGATAATCTAACTGTGTGCGGTGCACCAGTTAGAAGGCTAGAAATTCAATAACCAAGATCGATAATTTATTGGTTATAGTTAATGCAGTGATGTACTATGTGGTGTTATCCTTTGGTGTGGCCAGGTATGGATGTGCTCTTTCCACCATTTTGGTCACACAAGGAAATAATTACGGATATTTAAATGCTATCGCCAAAATAAAACACAAGAACTCGTTTCTTCAGCGGTTTCAAACACCAAGAAGACGATGAAAGCGTAAGCTACACCATAAGCTGAGTGTATTAATGCGCTTGCACAGTGAAAGACGTATTGCAGCTGAAGACTTGTCACGTGACTGTGTCTCACTCACTGTTTCGTAAACTTCATACAAAATTCATACTAAAATACCGCATACAAAACGCGGGCTTATGTTTGGTTCTTGATTTGGATGAGATTTCATTTCAAAAATAGTTGCCATGTCCTTTACGAGTGCATTTTAAGATGCTGGCTAATATCCCGTTCTCAAAAAGAAAAGTCACCCCTTTGTGGTGTTATGAATCACAAGAAGAAGCCCTAAGGAATGCTCGACAGCTTAAACGGTTTACGCTATAATGTTCATCCTCGTAGCCAGTTAAACTGTTCGCGATGCAACTGAAACGACGGAAACGGATTGAACTACAACATAACAGGTTTCCTAGCTTTCTGCACAAACTATACAAGATATGCTAAACAGACTACACACGTGACTCAGCCAGTAGTCGTTGATGAAGTCAACGGGATGAAATGTAGACCTTTGTTAAACATGGATATAGTGTATTCATTCATATCAGGCGCGCTAAGTTCACGTCGAATTTCAAGCAGTAAGCACAACAAAGTCAGTAAGATTGACATTTTAGCATAGTCAACAAGAGAAATACAGCTTGCCACCATTGCCATTGCAGACCTACATCGCAATTTCTTTATGCCTGTTCAAGATACTGAAGTGGACAGAGGGGAACTTCTTTTCATTATGGACCCTTACCTGTCTGAAGTGTTCACGAGCGACCTTATAGTCGACTTGAAGAACACATAATTCTTGTCGTGTAGCCAATACACCATTCGTGTAGCGCCGGGGGGAATACGCCAAACTGAAGACAGAGAATACCTCGTATATCCACGCACCTGGTCCGCATGTTGCTTAATTGGCATGATTTGGCTGGATCATGTCTCCCCAATAAGGGAACGTTTAGACTGAAACCCGTTTTGGCCTTGATGTTCTTGGCCTATCAGACAAAGCCACCAACTACCAAGGCATTGAATACGCCAAGTGCAGTTTAAAGAGCAGCTAGTGTAAGATCAGAATGGTTGGTTTGAGATTGGACTACCCTGGCGAGGAAACCTTCCTGTTCTGCCTAACATTCAGGGAGCTTGACCGCCAAGAACTGACGAATGACCGTGGAGAGATTATCGAAGAACATAAGAAAGCAAACCCTGTCAAGACAATAGAGGCGTTGAGTTTCGATGGCCAAGAATTCTGCAAAAAAACCGGTTGTGGAGTCCACAGCAGAATCAACCAAAGTGTGAATTGTGTATGGCACCTCTGCGAGAGCTTTTGATGGCGCCCATCTATATAAGAGCGTTTGTATGCAATGATTCACTTGAGACGCGTCTTACCAGTGACACTTAGAGGCAACCTGATCTACATGTACCGAGCAGTTTGTGATACAAGAGAGCCTGGGATGTGGAATGACACACAATTCTAGCCAAGCTGTGGTTCAAATGGGAAAGTAGACCACTATTAGTGTTGAGGTATCGAGACCACTGGCCGTTCATTGAGGGAAGATCCAGCAAGTCGAGTTACATTCATTTGGAGATGCATACGCAATAGCGTTGAAGCTTGCCGACAAGCCTCCAAGACCAACCAGGGACTACATGTAAAAACTACATGTAACTGAGCGCAGGTCAAAACTGTCAAGACAAGGATAAACCACCATGTGGATTGCATTGGTTACTGACCACAAAGCTGTGAAACTGGCTGCAAATGTGAGAGACGCTCTGGATGGGCTTTCCACAAACAGAACGCACTGTTGGCTAGAGAATACAGTAGCCAAAGGAAACAGAGTAGAGGCAGTTTATATCCAGTCGTATGCAGACAATCAACAATCACCAGCAGGTGCAATGGCGCCACGTTCCCTCAGCAGACAACCATGCCAACCTAGGAAGTCGTGGAGGGCATCCAGAGGGATCCGACCTGTGGTGGCAAGGTTCTGAGTAGCTTACAGCCCCAGAATATTGACCAGTGGATCTACATGTACTGAATGAACCAACAGATTAGAGCCTAGCCGAAGCTAAACTCGTGCAGAAATGGGAGAGGAAATGCTGCAGAAATTCCAGTCATAGAAAGCCATATGCGTTTTTCATGGATACAGGGAGCTGATCTGCGGTGTCTTGGTCCTGAGTTAACGCAAACCTAAAACATTGGCCAGCAGATGTACCGAAAGAGCCATCAGATGAGAGCCAAGCTGATGCTAAGCTCGTGTGGAAAGTGCTAAATGCCAGAGTTAATGAGAAACATGACGTCAAGGATATACTGCACAAATTCCAGTTGCAAAAAGAAAGCTAAATATTGATGAGTCAGTACCATGCGTAGATACAGAGGTGTACTCCAGTTAACTCTCTCTGCAGTCGAGGGGTGTCACACATTAAGGGGCAACTGACAACCAAGGACACAGGGTCGAGACCATCCAAGATTGCTATAAAAAGCAAAAGGCTCAGAGGAGTTGTGATATAGAGCAAGATACAGCGCAAGAGGGCTTATTGGAGTGTTGGGGATGAGAGCAGGAGAGTATCTTGTTTGTCTGCCAATAACCAACATGCTGTTATTTCCAATCGTAGAGGATTGAAGCATACCAGCCAAGGGTGCATGGGGCAGTGGGGCTGGCTACGACCAAGGTGGGCAGTAGTAAATGGATTCCAAGACTGAGGCAAGTGGTGATGAAAGAACATGGGAGTTGTCATGTCATATAATGGATTCCATCACCAAAAAGTGAGGTTTTAACAAGAAACTTTACTCAGAGGCTAATTAACGTATACTGGACCAAATTTTGCATTTTTATGTGCACCACTGGCAAGGTAGCAATCAATGATCTGAACGTCAGATAGAATTAACCCACGTAATCAAGACGACACACCAGTTGAACAGTCTGAAAACTGTGTGACCGATTACTGAACAATAAACTATAACGCCATCACATTGTGTGACTGATTACATAACAGTAAACCGTAACGAAACTATCTCTACAGGGAGGGAGTGGTGGGTAAGAGCTTGCGTCTCCTCTCCGAATGTCGGCAAAACTAACTCACGCGTGGACATGTGATCGATTACAAAAGCTTACTAGTTATTTAACTATCATAATAATAATTGATGTCTCAACGATATCTTCCCATCAAGTGTCTAGTTAACTCAATCTTTATACCAAAGTTCTTTCAACTAAACCTTACAAAATTGAAATGCCTTTAGACAAAATAAACAGCTCCCAGTTGCCCTGAAAATGCTGGAAATCACATCTGTTGGACTAAAAATTCAAAATATTCCAGCGAACGTCTCCCTGGGCACCCCACATACTTCTGCCTTCGGCAGTCATTTGATTAAGCCCTCATGAATTGACACTGCTTGCGGGAGTGGTTTATGGAGCAAAGAAGTCAAGATGGTAATTCACTCCTAAAAGGTGTTAAAATGCCAACTGAAACCAAAATGTACTTATTTTGCCACACAAAGTCCTATATTGCTGTGAGTCTGATCTGTACAATGTTGTGTTGTGCCATGATTGCTTTTCACTGATGGGAGCTGATCCTTCTGATTGGTCAGATAATTACGGTGGCTAGACAAAAACACATTTTATTTTCCTCGGTTATTTACATTTTTGCCATGTAAATAGAGCTTTGAAAATAGTTCCCTTTCAATAAAAACACATTACCCCAAGTTAAGATTTAATGTGAATTGAATATTTGAAGAGATTTAACATTAATTGAACATTTGAGCCTAGAAAATGTTTATGTGCTACAAATATGCTCACATTAAAACAAACAAGGGAAGGGTACACCTGAGTTATGTAAAAAGTTATCATGTGAAAGGATCTTGTATGCATGGAAAATTATGGATTAGCAAAATTGGTAAGAAAAGCATTTTACCTGATCTCTCTAAAAACACGGCAACATGAAAACAAAATGATTATATTTTAATTAAGGCCTTTAGCTCAACAAGTTTTCTGAAAAGCAATGTATTAGCACTTTGTGCCTTTGCAAATAGCGATTGAATGCAATGATCATACACTTATGTCTGTTGACAGCTCCCTTCAGTAAATCTCAGGGGACAGTTAATGCATCTGATGTTTATAAGTTTGAGCTTATTTCATCACTGTGTCTATATGTACAATATTGTACATTAAGACAAAGAGCTGATCCAACAACAGCAACAACAGATCACAGGTCACAGAACTACCTGTTAAATAAAGCTCACCTCATTACCAGGTACTCAAAGATGGACTGGGTAACCTTTGGATGTTCTGCTTTGCGTATATTTTCATTCCACCACTTAGCAAATGCTTCCAAGCTTGAACAGTCTTCCTGGCACAGGACATTTGCTTTTCCACAAATTGACTTGACACCTCGAGGACAATTGGGCATTGCCACAAAAGCAGGAAAGTTTTTAAACAGCTCTGTTACCTGCCTTTTTGAAATTTTTTGTTCATCTTCCAGTTTTTGGAGAAATTTCTCCAAGGAAAGCTTGTCCTTGTGCAGCTGGTCCTCTGCTTCTTTGTATTTATCACCAGTTACTGTGGCTTTCACTTGAATAAACACCGGCCCATGTTCTCGATGGATTATGACGAAGTCAGACTCTCCCATCACCCATGACCTTTTCCTCCCATAGCCAGGAATATGCTCACTAAAGACATATGAGTGTACAACAAACATAGGCTCACTATTTTGTGTTCCCAGCTGCCATAGAAGATTGTACACCACTTCCTCCGCTCTTGCCCCAACGTCATTGTTACGCTTGCTCGGGAAGGAATCTGGAACCATGCAAGTCTTTTTAGGATCTTTCCAATCATGCCACTCTCTGTCCAGACCACTGCGAATACCATCATCCCAAGCACACTTTCCATCATCTGCCAAATCATTCTGTCCACAGCTTTTCAGATGAATGCCTATCATTTCATCACCCTTAGGGTAAAGGACAGAATAACGTTACACAAAAATGAACAGAATGATTTTTGAGGTGTGTAAGCAATAATTTATTAAGCAATAACTGGAACTGAACCATGGCCTCTGTCATACTGTCTAGTACATTGCTCTACCAACTGAGCTATGAAGCTTTAATATGTTGGAAGCAGGTCAATTGTGGGTTCTAATATCCTGTAGTGGATTCATAATAATCCTCTCTGGTTTCTCCAAAATCAGCCCCTAAATATAGTCTCCCTCCCCACACCACCTGGAAATATTTGCATCCCCTGATTGAAGTGAAAAAAAAAACATGATGCCAAATTTTGCAACTTTCATGAATGTTCTGGTAAATTATCTTTATGCTGTGACATACACTGTATAAATGAGAAAGGAAAAACACATAATCAATAAGCAAATTATTCCTCATGCACTCAAGACAAATAAATCTTGAAAAGTGTCATTTGCCTAGAATGTTATGTCATGTCTTGTGGCAGTACACAAAAATGAACTGACATCTGATGTTATCATGGATAAAATCACCGCCTACTACTTCATTTCCCAATAAAACATAACAGGTGAAGAAATAATGGACAGATTTCAGGGTCCACAGTTGCCTTTTGAACAGCGATGTTAACAGTCTTGAAAACTATAATTGCAAAATAACATTTTGTGAATCATGTTTTAAATTTCAGGACACCAAATACAATCAAGTCTAGAATATAATTGCTTGTCTCTAATTATATTTAGTTTAAAAAGCCTTTATATTATTTGCTTTTTTGCAAACATTTCACTGCTTTCATGATTTTTAAACTAATCATCACAAATCACTGCTGGCAGATATTTTTCTTGGTTTAAGTGATGGTGTTTTTACAGTGTTCCTCACACTTATGAGAACCAAAAAAAAAAATGTCAACTCCTCAATTGAGGCTGCCTGAAAAAAATGATACAGTATCCCTTTTTGTCACAAAGAGCATTTTTACATAAACTGTGAATCAAAAGTAGTTCCCGTCAAATGGTCAAATGCAGAATTGTGGAAGTGAGTTCAAGCATGTACATTCCAGGGCTTATAATGTTGACTGAAAAAAAAGAAAAAACAAATTTAAAACAAAAATATTATTTTTTCTGCTGTCACATGCCTTGACATTGGTAAAAAGGAGTTATATTCTTGCATTCGGTGGGCTTGAGAAAAGGGAAAAAAACAGTCAAAGAGTCAACAAAGTAACCCAACACCTCGCCAACAACTGGAACACAAATGTTCCTCGGCAAAGGAAAACTAGAGTGCCTTATTTACAAAATGCTTTAATTTCATGAGAAAAAAATGTAATTGAAACACCCAAGCATTTCCCTACAGGTGTATTTTTCAAATTTTCACACTTCTATTTTTGTATACATTAGCCATGAACACCTTCAAATTCACATTTGAAATTTACGACCCCTTAATTGTTTATCTTTCTTTAATTTAATATTGTTTTTTTCTAAATCTTCTGTGACTAAAAATTAATATGGTTATATATTTTTTTCTGAGGTAGGGGAGTTATACCTGCCACAAGACCCTCAGTAACCCTCTGGAAATATATACCTTGGCGTAATTTACCCCCCCCCCCCCCACCTCGATGTGAAAATTTACATGTAGGTTAATTGACTTCTGAGTCCTGTCACTCATTAAATTTCCAATTCCTTCCATAGGGGGAGGGTGAATAAGGGTATTTTATGGAACTGCACAATAGGTGAGAGACATACATGTGTACATGAACTGCAGTATTTAGTATACTATGTTGTCTATTTATTTGTAATAAGAACCTTTGGGTAGTTTTGAAATAAAGTGGAAATAAGCCTGTGAGAGCTGAGAAAATATTAAAAGCATTTGCCTGAAATGTGATGGCCGTTTTGAGCTCAAACGCCCGGGAAAAGAACTACCCGAGAGTTTTGCGACTCATGTATTTGTAGTACATGTACATGTACATAAATCTCACTCTAGCTGGCTAGCTGGCTATGTGTCATCGAGTAAATAAGCTTTATACAGAGGGGGTGATTGATTTGATTTGGGACTTAAAGGTCATATAAACCCAAGTTTTGATAATTCCGCTTTAGCCGTTTAAACGCGTCTTGACATAAAAAGAAATCATTACAAGGCCAAACTGGACCGAGATTTTCCTTCCTGAGACCTTAAAAGGAGTAACAAAGCCAAAAGTACGAAGATATCCGAAGGTTTCACGAAATCGTTTCTGAAATGACCGCGCGCTTAAATGGAAGGAATGGAAACGACCGCTGATTCTGTGACGTCACTGTTGATGAGCAAAGAAAGCTCAAGATCCAAAGGCGAGTATTGTTGTAATTTGTTGGAAAATTCTCTGTTTTCACCCGTTTTCTTTACGTTGAAAATGACCGAGGAGCTCAAACCTGTGGCATTTAACGTAGAGCCATACCAGTTTGAGCTAATTGCCACAGAATCGGACTGCAAAATCTCAGATGATATTCGACCGACAGCAATGGCTTCGAAAGTAAACGACGGAATTGGTAAAGTTTAATGGTGAACGTTTAAGCTTATTTATTCATTACACTGTAAAAGTTCGCCGTATAATCGTTAATAAATGCATTACCACTTTATTTGAGGCATTTTTGTTGTTGTTTGCAGTCCTTTTGCACACTTAACATGATCGATGTTTGTTGTTATGCCTTACTGACTAGACTGACTAGGGTAAAGCAAAGCTTCTTATACATGTATCCACTATGGTTCCTGTGTGAGGACGGTTTTCATCCTCGCGGCAACAGCGGCAAGAAATCCAGCTCAAGTTTTGAACATAGCCAAAAACAGGTTACAGTTCTTGTTGACAGTATTTGAATCTTGTTGAATGTATCTGTCTACATCTCAAAGTGTTACTAGTGACTGTGTTTGTTTGTTGTTTTGCATGTATACAATCTTAGGCTCAAAATTTAGGGGCCTTTAAATTTTGGCAACTGTGTACTAATGCCAGCTGGGCGAGAAAGTGTTTTGCTGTCGTGCAATTCCCAAATCCTGTGATAAGATACCACCTGCTATGTCCTAGAGACAGATGAAGAGAATTTTTTAAATCCAGCTGTCATTGAGACAGATTATAATCAGTATTTTAAAAATGAAGGCGGGATTACGTACATATTAACGTAATTTTGCTTTGGGTTCTTTTTTTGGGGGGGGGGTGGGGGTGGGGGGGCAGAGAAAAAATTCCATGTATAGATTGGTGCAACCCAAATGAGTATGGTTTTAAAGCCTTTTTGGTCTGAAAATGGTTGTTGACTTAAAAGTCAGGTCTGAAAATGGTAATTGATTCGGGGGTGACAGTTATGTTTTGTCAGTTCTGAAAATGGGTGGGAAAAATTACACATCTGGTTCTCAAGATGGGTAAGGAAAATTACATGTTTGGTCTAACAGCGGGCACACTGAGAGCTGCTTTGTGGTTGAATTTTGTTTGGGAAAAGAGAAAGAAAAACCTCTTGGAGCAGGGGAGGAACCAGGGGACAAGTGGGGAGGGAAAATTACATATTTTGGTCTGAAAATGAATCACCTATTAAGTGATACACCTATCATAAACTTGATAGGGGCATGTTCGTCTTGATATGATGTCATTTCTGCTCCCCTAAAAATCATGAACATGGAACAGCCTGGAACACCTGCTTCCCAGGGGGTACTCCGGATTTCAGGTGACGGGGATGATCGAATGGGGGCAAAAATCAAAACCCAAAAAAATCCCTAGGGCCTCCAAGGAACCCAAAAAATCCCTGGACCAAAAATTAACCCCCCAAAATCCCATGCCGAATTTTCGAGACTCAAAAATTTCCAGAAAGGATTAACCCACAATCACAAGCGAAAGATACCAAGAATTCACTGCAGCAAAAGGGAATTCCAGTGAGGATAAAGCCGGGTGATAAACACGATGGATGAGAAATCAGTTGAATGAATTGAAGCCTTGTGAAATACACCCAGGACACTTTGCGGACTATTGTATAGCCGGTTTTGTGGAACAGATGCAATGTAATGTGACACCATCGTTAAATATAATTAAAACAACCGCAAAACAAGTTTGGTTGTCAGTACTTGATATTCGTAGAACTACGCAGCCAGGATACACAGGCACTACCACAATTCTTCAGATTGTTTTGAATACCCAAAAAAACTCTATTTAAATCAAGCCACCCAAAAAAATACTTGCCAAATTTTCCTACCCAAAAACATCCCGGAATGGAAAATTTCAACCCCCCCCCCCCCAAAAAAAAATCCTTCGATTATCCCCGTCACTTGAAATCCGGAGTACCCCCCCTGGGACCTGCTTGCAGTGGAAAGCCCGGGGGGGGACTCCCATATGAAAGTGACGGGGATGCTCGTCGGAAAATTAGAATTAACACCCTAAAGGAGACCAATCTGGGCGTGGCTCCGGCTTTATTTAACCCCTAAGTGAGACCATGCAAAAACAGACAACTAAATAAGAGCTATTAATACAGATGTCAATTGCGCTAAAGATGTTGCAATCGAATGCTGTCTTCTATGAGTAAATTTTAACAACGGCAATTTGTGTGCTGCTCTAGACCACTAACACAGTATAATATAGATATTTCTTCACACACGACGCTAAGCGATAGCTGTGTGGGTAAAAATATTGGCTTTCTGTCCTCAACACCCTAAGTGAGACCAAAATCTGCAATTTACAACCCTAAGCGAGACGACGAGCATCCCCGTCACTTTCATATGGGAGTCCCCCCCCCCCCCCCCGGGGTGCAAAGCCACAACACTTAGAAACTAGGCCAGTGTATTAAATCTGGGTTTATGTTGTTGGTTGTCTTGAGTGTTGGCTTGTGAGAGGCTTAAGAAGGGCCTGCAGCCGCTGTATTAAAGCGATAAAACTGAAATATTTTAGTGTGTGAAAAGTATTACATTCAGAGCTCGAAATTTACGTTTGTTTATAATTATTGAAGCCTAATTAATGCGCCAAAAACCCGAGGTTATTGTTAATGCTTAGTAACTGCTGACTTATAATTCTCAAATAAACTAACTGAAAGAGCTAACGACCATCAGAAGATACAAGCTAGTCATAGTTATACTGAACAAAATGATAAATTCTTACCTCTAAATTTCTACGTTGTGCAAATGCTGAACACGCAATTGGTCAATTCCCGTGTGAAGTTGCTCCGTTCTTGGGCGGACATGGATGGTTTATACCGCTGTAACTTACCGCTCAAAACAACCTCCACAAGCTCGGAAAACCGGCAAAAACGCAGCAAACACATAACAGGTAAGGTTCTTCAAACTTTATTTGGATTTTTAGGTATTTTCCATGGAAAACCGCCGATTATTTTCGATCGAATCGCTTTGGTTACCTGTGGTGTAAACTGGTCTGCACAGACACATGAATCAGTGTTTTGTGGGTTTAAACGATCCTCCTTTCATTCTTTGAGCCATTCTTGAGGCAGTTCTGGATCTTCTGGAAACTTAAAGTTACTTACTTTACTCTCATAGCAGCACAAAACACCATGATTTTCCGCTCAAGTCCTCACACTTCGAATCCCCGCAATTTTCCAGCTCGCCAACAGTGACGTCACTAGTGTTATTTCCGACAATTTACCGACAACTTTCCCGACCACTCTACGATTATGAAAGCCAAAAAGTAGCACTTTTCACGTGCCATTATCTTTGCGATCCTAAGTCCAATTGACTTGAAACTTCAGAATATGTTTATTTGATACCAAATCAACACATAACAAGTAAATTGGATTGAAAGAAAAAACGTCGAAATTTTGGTTTATTTGACCTTTAAACTGATTTGGAGGCGCTTTTGTTACTGAGCACTGTAATATTGCGACTGCACCAGTCACTTCGGAGACCTCAATGTCCTTGTAAACGCGACCTGCTACAATAAACAACTAGCTTTCTAGATTGATTTAAGATGAAAAACTTACCCTTTCTCATCGTTTGTTAAACATCCCTGAAAGCATTTGAAAACCGGAACAAACAGACGCTCACAGACCTGGAACCAACGACGCGAAACTCAAGGAAGTGGGGTGCAAGGCATCCGCGAGAAAGTGAAACCCATTATCGCGCGGATACAAAATACTACCCAGAGTTCTTAGCTTCTGGAGACTGGATACTACATCCGTTTTCAGTGGACCTTTTTCATCTTTTTTGGTTTCTCCAGTTCAAGGTTAAGGGTAAAATGGAAGAAGAAAAGTTGGATATTAGTGTCGTTAAGTACTTTCAATCTGGGGATGCGCTGGATAAGAAGAAGAAAAGAAAGCTTCTCTCCCTTTTCAAATATCTAGCGGGAGGAGAGAGCCCGATAGAAGCAGTAGAGCTGACTGTTCGTCGAGATTGCAACCTTCGAGAAGCTCAGCTGAAAATGATGTACGAGATGCTAAAACTGGTCCAAAACTGCCCAACCTTGGTAAGCGACGACACCGTAAAGTAGTTTTATTTATTTTAAAGCAAACTGGTCACTTTCTGAGCGCTGCCGTGGTGACAGTACGTGTTGGGTAATAAAGATCGCGCGCGGTAGGTTGTAAAAGGTGCGAAAAATATTCGTGGGATGCCTTGCATGGACGATTTTGCATTGAATAAATAAGCTTAATTATGAAGCTTTCGTGATATTGAAGATCGAGGAAGCTAGGATGTAAATTAAACATCTCTCGTTTTCTTTTTCTTTATAGTGAAATTCTTCTATTTTTCAATGTCAGTGTTGGGAAAATGTAAATCGTGCTTGATGGGAAAAGGTGTGAAATATTGTTAGAAGGATGTGGCATCGTGATGTTTTGAAACCGCGTTTGAATGCTTGTGAAATACTGTACCGCATGTCTACTGGTTTAATTTCTTCTTGAAAGAACCTCTTTGTTTTCCATTATGGGAGCAATTTCACGTGGTTGTTTAAGTCGTAGACCTACAAGCAAAATTGCGGTGTCGAGATTCAACATCGTTGTGTTTTGTTTAGTGACGTATCTCACAAGTGTGTCTCTTTAATGAACGTCTTTGTTTTCATTGAAAGGATCATTTCTACAGTTTATTAATGTTGTGATGCCCTTCTACACGTTACAGCTTTGAAGCATGTGAGGTTGTTCATAAAGAGGTGCTCTGAAACTGAAATAACATTTTATTAGCAATTTGTTTGTCAAATTTTTTTGGTTTTTGTGAAAACTTTGGGGCTTCATTTTCTCAGTGTTGCTCAGTGGAAATTGCCTAGAAAAGATAAGAGATGTGTCAAGCATGTAGTATTCAAGGCAACTTTGAGAAGCTGTGATTACATTCGAACAAGTTTAATTTTTGAAGGCAGTCAGAGTGGTATATACAACTTTTACATTACATAATGTTTGGAATATGTTAGTCCAACACTGCTGTGATCGGTGATTTTTGCTGTGATTTTATGCTGTAATATTGACACTATTCTTTTGCTTTGCCTGTAGGAACCTGGAAGTCTTGAAAAGAAAGTCATGTTCAGTATTCTGATCAGCTCAGAACTTCTAAACTTTGTGGTTAGGCTTTTATGGATTCGTATTCCCAATGAAAGCATAGGAACCAATGACCAACCCTGGAATGCAGTGTATTTTAACAGTTTAATGGTCTTGAAACACATAATAACCCTCCCACATTATACTCAAACAAATCGCAGGCAGATCATGGACAGCAACACTGTGGAAGCACTTCTGGACTTCTGTGATGCAGACTTCGACCTGTTAGGTCTCTACCCAGCTGTGTATGCACTAAAGACTTTGACTTGCCTGGAACGTGAAACTTGCGACAGAATTGTCTTCTTAAACGGACTTGCAAAAATTGGAAACCTAATGTTAAAAGATAACTGTCAAAAAATGATTGTCAAAGCATATAAAAATGAACTTACTTCTAGTAAGCCATACATAAAAAGGGTTTTGGAGGATCGCAGTGATGATTGCCTAGATAACTTCAAGCGCGCCTACTTGCCATCATCTGCTGATCTTTCTCTGAACGTTCTTCGCTCATGGAGTTTCAAAATTCAAATGAATGCAGCTGTGATTTTTCTCAAGGTAACTTAAACTGCATTAGCTTACAAAATATGTCATTAAACCTCTTAACAGATGTGCTGATGTAGTTGTGTTTGAGAACAAACTTTGCACCTGCCAAGTCATCCAGAGTTTGGACTAAATCTCCCAACTCGGACCAGAATATATAGTCACCCAATCTCTTTCACTGTGGTTTACAGAACGAAACAGTACTGATCAAAACTTTTTGTGCATTAATTAATGCCTTGGTTTATTTGCAGTTTTTGCCCAGCCAAAACCTTACATGTATCTGATTGCTTAAAAACCAAGCTTTCACCGCTGCTTTTTGTGGTTGGGCAAAACTGTTGTTACGAGCAGGATGTGGTAGCATTTGAATAGACCATTGTTCTCTTTGCTTTTAAGTTCATTTCTTGAATAGGCAAACAAACTTTCTTTCATGATTAATTTTTCATGCAGTGGATTTTACAAGCGAATATTTGAAAGAAATCAACACAGAACGTAAAAGGAAAGTTGAAAATGACCCTAAATTGAAGTTGTTTGGTGTGCTGGAAAGGAGGTTTGTTATGACGAGGGGGCAAAGAGGGCACAGACCTACTTACTAATGTGCTTAATTGTTATATATATATAGTGGTGTGTCAGTAGAGCACATAATTACGTGTAAAACAGTGGTGTGTCAGTAGAGGGCTCTATTTTAATATTTCTGTTGGTAGAATAACACTGTTTGACAAACAATTTTAAAAGAAATTTTTTGCCATCTGTTAGATCGCAGAGCAGAATGACCGATACAGAAAACTGGTTTGGAAAGATAAAACAGCATCAAAGGTGAGTGGTATTAGAATTTCAAAAAGCTTTAATGTGTAATGAGACTTGTTCAGGAGTACATGGAAGCGGTTTGTATGTACATGTATAGATTGCAGTACTGTCAATAAAAGCAACAAGCAGAACACTTTATTTCAAAATGAAGTAGTGTTCATAGCTTGCAGTACCTTAATGTTGCACGGACACACAGAATTTTGCCGTAAAAGTTCTGAGAGATTTGAATACGAGCTTTACTGAGTGTTTATGTGGGGTGTGATGGTGTATTGGACTTTAGATCTGAAGGTCAAAGGTTCGACACCCAGTCCGTGCCATGGTGTTGTTTCGTTAGATAAGAAAGTTTACCCCACATTGTCTCTCCACCCAGGTGTATAAAATTGGTACCACCTACATACTACTGGGGGTAACCCTGGGATGGACATAGCATCCCATGTGGGGGTGGGGGGGGGGTAATAATACTCTCAGTTGCTTCATGCTTCAGAAACCAGGTTAAGCTCCGGCCGGGTGGCCTTCCTTGCCTTGTGTGCAACTTTACCTAATACCAATACCTAATAATATTTCTCTCTTTGTTTAACAACTAATCAATAATGGGAAAATTAGACGAACATACAATCAAAAGAAAATGGACGTAGCAAAATTCTCTCTTTCTCTCTACCAGTAACAGTGTTTATGAAATTATTACTTTCAAGAATACGGTAATGCATGGTTTAATGCCATCCAACATAATTTTATATTCAGCTATTCAATGGCTTACTTGTACATGTAGGTGTATTTCATCACCAACATGCTACAGTGTATGCTTCATAAGGATTCCCCAAAATTGCAATTACAAAATTAATATTGAACCATGTATGATTTCCTTTACTTTCCTTTGTTTGTTATCAGGCCCTGTTCAAGTGGTTGAAGACACCATCAGTGGCTGCAAGTGACTGTAACATGATTGCAATGAGTCTGAAAGTGGTGGGCATGCTGGCACTGAGTGAAGAGCTGAGCTGGCAAATGATTGATTCCAATGGCATCGTCAGTTGCTTGGAAGATGGAGGTCTATTATTTCATTGTTCTTATATGTACATGTACAAGTGCACTTGATTTTATGAAGTGACCCCCTCTCAGTTGAATGTGGCCATATTGAAGTGCTCAGGCGCATAGCGGCCCTAAGACAAGTCTTATACTGTACAGTTGTAGTTCTGACTTGGGCTATCTATACCCCCCCCCCCCTTTCAGTTATTATTAATAGAAAATTGTTGTACATACACTGCAAGTTAATAATAAAAATTGAAGAAATCAACATGAGACTCTAAAAGTAGGACAAAGCCTTGAAATTGTTCACAGGTATTCAGAATTCACTAACGCCTTCCTTTTTTGACAAATTAATAATCTGAGTGTTCAGGATACTCTTTGAATTCACACAGTAAGTTAGCCACTTGCATCTTTCAGTCAAATGCTCTACTGTACAAACATGCACCTTAGAAAGTACCGGCATCTATGCCTTGAGTTTTCTTTTTTCAGGCCTTCGTTGCAATCACACTTCGTTCATCTCTAAACAGAGCATAATTTCATTCTACATGTGCTTGTATGTCCATGGTACTTGCCATAATGCAGTTTTCAATTGAGTGTCATCTGTAACAACAAAACCAAAGCAATTACTCTGGCTAGTCACAACAGATGTCAGCAATGGGGAGGGGGAAACAGGGGGGGGGGTAAACTTCTCACTTCCTCTACCCTTCAATCCCAGTTCCCACCCTATTTTTTTTTACTTCCGCCTCTATCACTTTTTCTATTGCGAAATGTTGCGCAATGTTGCATAATTTTCAGCTTCCCACCAAATTGGAAATCCCACTTCCTGCCTCCTCTACTCCTGCCTCCCACCCCCTTTTCTCCCGGTTCCCCCCCCCCCCTGCCCGCTCCAAAAGCAACACGATGATCCAATCTTCTGATTGGTCTTGAAAGGAAGTGGCAATGGGTTTTTCTTAACCAATCACAGAGCATAGTAAAGCACAACCAAAATAAATGCAAACTACTTTTGACACTTGATGACAAAAAAAATTGAAAACTGCTGTGATGTGCAGTTGTGTGTAAATAAAAATAACTACAGTCAACTCTCGTTATAGGGGACACCATCAGGACCACAATTTGGTGTCTGTAACAGAGATGGTCCACAATATTTAGCGGGAGAAATTTTCAGGAGTTCTTTTTCCCCGGGACTTGAGCACCTGTCCGTAATAATGGGGTGTCCGCAAGGCGAGAGTTGAATACTTTTACCTTCTTTAATTATATTTTTTTTTTTACATTTTTTTCTTTTCGAAATTTATAGCGCTAATACCTGACAATGGACCATTGAATGGGTATCTGGAGGTGGTGGAGCAACTCTCTACCCACAGTGGTCGATGTAGAAACAGAATCTTGGAGAGTGAGGTACAGCTGTATAACAAGAAAGCCCAATGGGCATTTTAACCGGCCATTCTGACCCTCCCCACCCCTAGGTTTCACAAATGTTAGCGCAATCCTGTATTTATATGAACCGGCATGACAAAAATTGTGATTGTGTGACACAATATTTTGACTATAGCGTTACTGGATGACGTAATGTTTAAACTCTGATGATTCAGCTTATCTTTCTTATTGCTTTTATTTCTGCTGAAAAAATGCGATTCACTCAAACGTTAAATGTCGGTATAAATTCACCTACAACGGAGAATGCTTACACAGGGACGACGAAATATCTACTGTTGTGCCAAGACCATGAATACAAAAAGTGAACATAGCAGTAGAATCAAAATATAACGCTTGACAAACGCGAGCTCGAGCAGATCGTCAGAATCTGGGGCACGTTAAGGCATATCTCATGACGTGATGTTTAAATCTGGTTTGCTAACCCGGGAATCCCCTTGCAAAAGTAAACAAGCTGACTCGGAATTCGTAACGTAAACAACTACGTACCAGAAATTATATGCACTTAAAAAATTACCTCAAACCCAACCAACACAACAGCGAACACCACACGCAAACCACACGCATCGCTCGATAATATTCAGTTATTTCTATCTTAAAGACTCGTAACAGCTGCCTTATTAATTACCGGTAATCTCCTTACTAATGACCCATTTCTTCATCTTTACGCAATTAAAATCAATTTCTCCTTCAAATAAGCACTCATCTCTCTCCCTTCTGAAGAACTACATGTATGATGGTGCAATCCACTAATTGCATATCATAACAGTGCCAATCCCTTCTCTGCCTAAGCCACCGTTCCTTCCCGTGCTAATAGGCTGCAAACACAGCTGTCGTTTCTCTTCTCTGCGAAATACAGGTTTCTCAATGAGAAAACTTACAATCCACTTCGGAAACCGTCCCCCCATAAAGCGCCAAGGGAAACTGCCTCTCATGCAGCACAATATTACACTGCTGCTATACAAAATGCAACTTTCCAAGCAAATCACAATGTGTGGTTCCAGAAATTATCCATACCCCCCCACGGAAGGTCACTGGAAATTCCGAGGGGGAGGGGGGTTTAAAGGCAGAAATTTCCGAGGGGAGTGGGGGGTTCACAGGAATCTCCTTTTCCAGAGGGTGAAGAAACACGAAAAAATTGAAAGCAACGCACGATTGATCCCAAGCACGAAGTAATACTTACGTAGGCTGTTTTGACCTTCAAAACTACGCAAATATGTTGACCGAAATGCCAAATTTTGCAACTTTGATTTGTATGAAGTTTTGGAGACCTGATTTGCATATTCGCATTTACGGACAATTGCGTCTCCTTGGCCTTCGGTGAATATTGCACCGTTTTCAATCCTTTCAATGGGAACGTTTTTCGTTAAACACCAAAGTTGTTTAAACAAATACAAAAATATTTTTATCGTACAATCCAGCAAAGGGTTTTCAGCCGCTTTTCACCGGTATCATCGAGATAGAATTGTTGCATTACATAAACAGGGACACTCATAATTTGAAAAGGTTAGATTTCACGCGTTATGCAAATTTATGCGTTTTTGAACTGAAACTAAAAGTTCAGCCTATATTAGCCATTTCTTACAAATTCTTTTACAGTTGTCATTATCCTTGAGTTTCCATTTGACCTTCATTTACTATTTCAATTTTAAACAAAGGATAAAGTGCGGGTCAGAAAGGTTCGATTTGTTATCCCTCTGTGCAATTTATTTTTAGACTCACGGTATGCAAATTTACTTGTGCATAATCCCAGGAAAAAAGCTGCTATTTTACTCTAATTCTCTTTCGAACTTCATAACCGTCGATTTTTAGTGTAATTTATATTCAACAGTTTCGCTTTTGACGGCAGGTTTGAGTGTGGCAAACGCAATTTCTATTCTCAAAATTTTGGCTGCGTTGTTTACATTCGGCACGCAAATTATTCACAGCAACCCTCAGCACCAACGTTAATAGAACGTTACAACACTCAGTTTAAACAAATTTTCGTGAAAAACATAGAACATTTCAAACCGGATAGCAAACATGCAAATAGTATAGGACAATAACAAAGCGTTATATGCTGAAAATGGATGTTATAATAGTAAAGGCTGGTTCACACTTGTGACATAAGCATAAGCATAAACATAAGCATAAGCATAAGAATGTTCACACTTATGACATAAGCATAAGAAAGCGACATAGGCAGGCGCACTGGGCTTCAGATTTATAATCCTGGGGGAATGAGACGAGTTGTAATTTCAAAATGGTGGACGAAAAAGAAAACGAAGAAGCGCTCCTTTTGATGTTACTGCACCGTAATCGTCGACGGTGGGAAGAAAGACAACCTCAAAAAAGATGGCGGTCCTGTTGGGTAAGAGAAATCTTTACGAAGAGAAAACTACAAGAAGATTATCACAATCTTGTGCTTGAAATGCGACTGGTGGACCTAGAAATTTATTTCAGGTAGTTCAGGTAGTTAATACGGCCAGCCTCAGCCAGTTTTTCATTATAATACAGCGTGTTTAAAGAAGAAGACTCCAGTTTGAAACAGCTAATCAGAGCAGGATTGGGAACTGTCTTCGCTTGAATTTCTGCTGACATCAAATACTGCTGTTTCGTTATGCTCATGCTTATGCTTATGTTGTCCCGGTTCACACTTGCGATCACGCGACATAAGCACAAGCATAAGCACAAGAAAAAGGAAAAGTTTCCTTTTTCTTATGCTTATGCTTATGCTTATGTCACTATGGTTCACACTTATGCTTTCTTATGCTTATGCTTATATTTATGCTTATGCTTATGTCACAAGTGTGAACCAGCCTTAAATGTTACAACAAAAACCACGTTCGCGTAACGTGGAAATTCCTGGGGGGAGGGGGGTCATCAAAGACCCCCTTGGAATGGAAATTCCTAAGGGGTGGGGGGTACAAACCAAAAACCTTCCGTGGGAGGGGTATGGATATTTTCTGGAACCACACATTCACAGAAGCATGATATACTCCTCACATTTACAAATCCTTCCAGTCCCACATTTTTACATCTTTCAAAATGTCAATCCACATAACAAAACTCCTGTGCTAAAAAATTTTCATCATAACCACTAACTAGATAACACAGCCAATTTCACATTCAATCCTATTAGTTGCTTAACTCAGTTGGGCATGCATCATACAAGACAAATACAGAAACCCCTAACCTGCGATCAGGCTCAATTTCCTTTTCGCTCGGTGAAACATTCAGGTGGGACAGGCGGAACAAAAAATAGAGCCTGATACAATTCTCCTAAGGAACGTCTACCGCCCACTTTTTTGATATATTGACATTCAACAAAACAGCCAATCAAAATTTCTTCTGTCATGCAAATGTCGGCAAAATAAGAAGATCATAGGCTATGATATATCTTCTAGGCACAAGCACTCAAATTTACACGATTGCTAACTTGAAGGTTCCGGTGTTGTACATGGTTGCTCTGTCTGAGCTGAAACTGAATGAAAATTCAAAACACGACGAGGTTGTCATGTACCAAAATATGTTGCATGCTTGAATCCTTTTCCATTTCAGGTGGTATCCGGAAATATTCTCTTCACAGTTGTCACCGATTTTCTACGTAAAAAACCTTGGGCAATTAATTAAGAGAAATACCTTCAGTGTCATTCTTTAGAAATGAATAAAGATATAAATAAAACCATTCATAAACAAAGGAGTATTTTGTAATTTAATTTAGTTCCAGAAGTGATAAATATTTGAGCGGTTAGTAGCAGTGAATTTTATCTCTAAACAGCAGCAAATTTTAAACGAAGAACATTTATTAAAACTAGTCAGATCTTTTGATGTCAATTTCAGAGACATTTTGCAGCTCTCGCCAAGCATCAGTTTACCATTAAGTTTACCGAATTTAATATCAGTTGACTTGTTGATCATTCTTGGCGAAAGATACTTGTTCGTCTGCTGTTCGTTTTGTTTCGTAAAACGCGGAAACAACCACCACTCTGTTCATGTTATCAATACTAGGTGAAGGCCGTCAAATGAAAATTCCGAGACACGATGCGATAAAACAGAATACATACTTCACTGTTGCTGTACTTCTCTGCTCCAGGTGTTAGACAGCTCAAGTCAAACCGAACGTCATTCTCAGGAGAGAAAGAAATGGTGACAATTCTCCTAGAACAGCGAGAATTTATTAGAGCAACACATTTTACTTCGGCAGACTTGTTCCTTGGTTGTTCCTTGGCAATGGCGGTCGGATCGAAATTGTGAGCGAGTCTCGTAGAAAATTTACTTCTGTTGACAGCTCTATTGTTAAAGGGCCAATAAGATCGCGAGATTCCTGCAGCCAAAATTTGGCAGCCGACACGAACTCCTGTGAGAGATTGTATCAGGCCCTATTTTAGTGAGCGACCAATGTAAGAGAATATGAGAGTGATCAATGCTAAAATTTGGCCTGATCGCAGGTTAAGAAACCCCAAACTTAACAACCCTTTGCCGTTCATATCTTAAATACTGTAAATTAAAAGACAAGAACACACGTACCGGTAGGTAACATTCAGCAGACTAACATGCGCATGCGTCTTAGATAAGACAGTACCGCTCTTGAGTACCCCTACCACAAGCTTGACAGCACTTTGTTCGTATGTTAAGCCATAAAAAAAATGGCGACAGCTGGTTAATAATATTTAAAAGCAGTTTTCATTAACCATTTCCTGGTCAAAAAACGGGTGTCAAACTGCACAATGGGATGAGGTTATAATAATGATAATAATAGTAGTAGTAGTAACGACTTTATTAGTAGTGCATCCCCAAGGTGGCTCTTCACCTACTAATTCTAGTTACAATGTGCACTAACTACAGCATGCTTTACACAAAATTAAGATTTTAAAATAATTAAGATTTGAGGTCAGACCATCTTAAGGCCCAAAATGCAACTACATAATGTTGTATTTGTATTGTTTCTGTTGATATTTGCAGGAAATTCTTCAAGCACTGGGAAGATACATGTTCTCTTATAACAAAGAGGTGATCAACTGTCAGATATTTTCACTGCTTTTCCCCCGCAAAAAGTTATTTTTATGTCAGGATCATTTGGCTTCAAAAGTATATTACCAAAACTCCCTGTTTTATATTTTCTTGCAGATTCAAGGGCCTGCTTTACGTGCCATCACAAATTTGGCAGATTCTGATGAAAAGGCTAAGAACTTGATAAAGTGTGGAGTTACTCCAAAAAATGTCACTTTAATCACAATCTTTTATCAGGTAAGCAAAATCTATTTTTAAATCAGTCATTCCATTCATTACAAGTATTCTCTCTGTTTAAATTCTTGCTCCGCTCTATGTGAGAACTACAACTCTTCACTTTTTTCCAGCATCCTGCAATTGGCCATGCTCAGAAAATAGAAAAATCCCTCAAAAGAACCTGCCAGAAGTGAGTACCTTAGCAAATTTTCTCTTATTTTCACAGGAATTTGCAATTTTGTGATGTTAAAAGATTCAGAAAGACAAAGAAAGATGCTACATTTGTAGAAAAATTACTAACGTGGGAAATTTACTTAAAACCTATTATGCATTTACAAAGTTTGAAATGGTATTAATTTTAATGGGGATAATTATTAACTTCAATAATATTGATTTTACACATACAGGGAGATCCTTAGTCAGTGAGTCATTTTCTACTTGGAAATAATTTTCCACATTTCTTTAAGCAATAATATTAGGATATGTTGGATAGGTTGGACCTGAGTATAGTGCTTTTATTAAACTTAAAGTTGAGAGCACATTTCCATAACAGTGGTTATTAAAATGATGGCATTATTTCCCCAATCCCCCCATTATTACATGTACAGTGTATGCTTACATGAACTCAAAGAACATCTTTGACAAATAATTAATTTTTGTGAAAATTGATTTGGTAAAAAGTTTAAGTTTCACTTAGAAGCAAGACTGATAAATGATCCACATTCATTTCAAGGAGAACCCAGTACATCACTCAAGCGTACGCCCAAGTATCGGTGTAAACTCATATTACTCTTTTTGTCCTGTTTGCAGAATATGGGCAGAGGAAGAAGTGGCATTTGGAAAAGAGCGGTTTGAATTTTTTTCCCGGATGGATGAAGAACAGGCTCAAGTTTTAAAAGACAAAGGCAATAAGAAATTCAAGCTGGGCATGTTTAATGAGGCCGCGCGACTGTACACTGAGGCATTAAACTGTCTCCCACAAGGAACAGATGTCAGCAAGGCTGGAAAAGATGGACGATGGTAAGCAGGATTTTAGTCAAGTAAAAAATTTTTTGTGCGTTTCTTCAAACTGTGGGCAACTGTCGAGTATATGAACACGTAATAATGGTGAACCTGTTTACCTTTTTATTTATTTATTCATTTATTTATTTATTTATTTATTTTACTTAATCCAATACCGATCAGTGCCAGGTTTATTTTAGACACTAGTTTAAAAAAACACCAGGTTACACCTTCACTTTGTAACTTGGGAAATTTTGTGGGCCTATGCTGTATTTAAAGTCCATGTTTTACACAGTGACACTGGTGTAATTTTGATGCACCAGCATAATTTGTTACCGATAATTACAGTCTAGAATGAGCTTTGATGGAAAACTACAACACCTCCTTGTGAATTCTTAAGGCACTGCCTCCTTTTGTTAGTGCATTGCACTTGATAGGATGGTCCAAGAAACTCGGAAAGGTTCAAAACCATACAGTAAAAGCAGATCTTAGCCAGGGGTGCTGGAACCCAAAACGAAAATAGGTCTGCAAACCTGCAAATAACAGCTTGTCATCTGACAAATGTCTTGTAAATTTTGGAGTTTGACTGGTGACAGTTTGGCCTGAAAAAAATGACCTGGGGAATATGCTAGTTACTGACATTTAATTTGAAACAGAAAGTCGTAAATTTTACTGATGCCCTATTAAAAGTAGCTTGCAAAACAAATGTGTCCGACCAGACTGACCTCTTGTCCAGTGAACATTAAACCTGGACTGACAAATGTCCTGATGAGGAAAAAATTTTCTGCAGGCTTGGGTCTGCATTTACAAAAGCGGTCATTGTCTTTTTCAAGGAATTAATCGTTTTCTCAGAACTCGAATTGACTATGCATAATCGAGTGTTCCGCTTCGGAGGATTGAGTATCGAGTGTCAACTTACATTTAAGCGATCCTGCTCAAATGCAAGTTGTCAGTCTCTTTCGAGTTTTGCAACTGCTATTCCTTAAAAAACTCTTGTTTACTTTTGTAAACTCCTGTTTATGTTCAGTTTGGCCTAGAAGGTTGGTACATGATTGTTCTTTCTCTCTAGGATGGTCCTACCAGCAGTGTTGTACAGTAACCGTGCCCAGTGCCACATAAACAACTCAGACTGGCACAGTGCACTGAGTGATTGCAATGAGGCCATGGCTAGATGTCTTGAAGGTGCATTAGTTGTGTTATGTCCAGCAAGCTTAGATAGAACTTGTTGAGACAACTGCCATTTGGGCATGTATTTCTTGATAGTCGAGAAATATGTGTGCAAATTGCAGTTGTCTACACTTGTTTTGTCCAAGTTTGCACTTGCATTTCTTGACTCACATGCGTGGAAACAGACAATATGTACTTTGCTTAATTGTTTGTTTTTTTAAAATCTATTTACAGATAACGAGGAAGCCGAAAAAATGCTTTTAAAAACCATGTTTCGCAGATCCAAAACCTTCATGGAGCTAGGCTACCATCTGAGGGCGTTGAATGATATCTCATTTTGCCTCAGAACCCAGATAAACCTAACCGGAAACGCAAATAATGTTCTTACAATTTACTGGGAGGTAAGAAAAAAAACAATTAGTACTGTTAGAGACATTGACAGAGGACTGAGTGGAGTGCATTGCATTCCTTATTGAGCCCAATATCAATACATGTATGCTTACTCTCCCCAGTATTCTCTAGATTTTTCTTATTGTACCAGTTGGGAGAATTTGCTCTTAAACATCCAGACATTCTATATTTGTAATCATTTCCTTTATTCTCATGACCAGCACGCATGTTTTGCCTGTACAGCAAAGAAAAACGAAGTTAAAGGGTTTATGTCATGAGGATTTTGCTATTTTAGGTCAATTCTGTGCTAAAATCGCCTCGTTTCTTTACTCGTACATAAAATGCTCCTGTAAAACTATGAGGAAGATATCAAATGAATTTTGTAGGGGAGAGCTAACCGTAATAATTTTTTGGTGATTTTTGAGAACATAGCATCAAAATGTGAAAAAATTGGCCCAATTTTTTCAAGTTTCAATCCATTTCCATCCCTGCCATCGGTAGCAACAGACGACAGGAAACAGTTTCAGTGGCGTAAGATGGTCTTTAGTAACAAAGCTACACCATCATTTTTGGAATTCAATTGTTGCGAAGACACTTTTTAGCTTTTTAAAAAGATACTAAAATAGCATGTGGTAGCCCCTTTAAATATTTGTCACTTGATAATCTACTGATGATGAAATCCGTAAGCGTGATTATTCAAATGAAAGACACTGAGCAGCACTTACCCTTGGTACTGTTTATTTACTATGCTGTTCTTGTTGGTTCTACCCTTTGAGCTTGTGGATGAAATCCTAATTAATTTTGTGACCATCAAAACAAAAGTTACTGAAGGGTATCTCCCTTTGACGCTTTTTATTATAACTTTTTTTAGTATGTGGACAAAATCCGGGTGATACTCCATACATCTGTTTACCAAGTCGTTGGTGTTGTAAATGAAGTTGTTGTTCTGTATTTAGGCTATGTTGTTGTCATTGTGTTGTGTTACTTGGTATTTGCTGCAAAAACCTGAAATCCTTGAATGTTAACTTGAAAATCCAAGGAGCTTATTGTTAACCCATTTCGCTCCCAGAGTCCGTTGTGGAGACATTGGGGTGATTCTAACTTCCCCAAACTGAAATTTGGAATTCGTCTTGAATGTTTTTCCTCAATGTCCTTCTATATGATCTCTTGTAGATAGAGAATCAATATACAATCTTTATTCGCCTTCAATCATTCCTTACAGTTCTATTGCTTCTTAACTTAAACTTACATGGCAGTAGATCCAGCAAGCTCTTTTTGAGCTTTTTAAAGTATCCCCTGAATATTGTAAACAATAACAGTCAGTGTGTCTTTTGTTGCAGGTTATGGAAAAATACCGGAAGGCTTGTGGACCAGAACCCATCCGTCGCTGTGGCAATTGCATTGCCGGAGATGGAGACAAACTGAAAAGATGTGCTAACTGCGAGGAGGTATACTGCAGCCGGGAGTGTCAATTGTTGGCCTGGGAACTAGGCCACAAGAACCTGTGTAACAAGTAAAAAAACAAAATAAAAAATAATGTCAAGTTATATGCGCGGTATTTTCCTGCATTTTATCCTGCAGCAAATGTGACGTTGTGAGGTCTGTCTTTATAATAGGCCATTTCCGAATTGTCTTGAGCCTCTTTTTCAAAGCGAGGCCTTGTGCAAAACCCTTCATATGAAAATGAGTTTTATCTGCATGTGAATGATAACTTATTTTCATATGAAAGGCTATGCACCAAGACTTGCTTTGAAAAAGAGGTACAAGACAACTCGCAAATGCCTATTACTTGTTCTACCAATGGAAATTTTTTTTTTCATATTGCAGAGAGTGGTCATCGTTGCTACTTTTTGCAATATGAAAAGTTTGTTTCAGCTGAGGTCAATGATTCTACGTGCAACATTCAGCAGAAACTCGTGGCGAAGCATTTATTGAGGGATAAGTTGCGGGAAAATGTTGTCCATATTTCTCGGCTTCTATACGCAAAAAATGGACGTAATCATTTCAACCGCTCGATTGTGACTGTTGCGGAGTCCATAAACATTGGTAAAGACTTCACGAGCGATGAAAGAGCGAGCCAGTTTTGAATTTTATACACGTAATTAACATGGTCACGCGAGAAGTTTAAAATGTATACAATAGTGTAAGACTTACTGTGTTTGCAAAAAAAGCCTTGTGCTATAAACCGTGGAACCGTGGCAAACGTTAACTACCACTTAACACGGTACAAAAAGGAACACGGGCAAGCACTTCTCAATAGGCTTTACCATGCCCTGTGCCAAAAGTAGTCAGTTATAAGACAAAGATATCGTTTCCTGTGTTACGCCTTGTTCGTCAATTACTGTTATTACTTTGATTCTTTTTCTGAAATTGAAATTTGTTTTTTTTTTAAAAAGTTTTATCTCTGCACTCTTGAGATAATAGGTAAGTCTCTCTTTTCCGGCGATGTCCTCTTGTTTGTTTCAATGTTTTTCGTTTGTGTGCTAGTGTCAAAAAATCCCCCCCCCCCCCCCCCAAAAAAAAAAAAACATGACAAGTAATAATATGGCGAAGATATCGTTGACTTCTCCTATTTCTAAAGTGTAATTCAACGAAAACCAACAGACAGTTCTAACGTTAAAGTAGGGAACGTAGGAACGGAATGAAATCGACGCTTTACTAGTTTACTCAGGTATTTAATACCTGGTTTAACAACAAACAAAATGTCCTTGGTGACTTCTGTAACAACTAAAAAGTTACGTGTAGCTTAGTTAAGCATTTGTACATGCTGATAGTCAACGTACATGTAACATGGTTGAACAATGTGGCAGCTTACCTATATCGATTTTTTGTTTTGTTTTTTTGTTTGTTTATTTGTTTGTTTTTGCTTTTCAATATAACAGGGCAAAAAAAGTATTTATCGAGTAGAAATGCGACAAAAAAATTGGCGACTTGCACGCCCCCCCCCCCCCCCCTCCAAAAAAAGGCTAAATTCAGTAGCATAAGCTGTCGCGAAAAAGGAAGCCTTAAGATAGGTTTTCAAAAAAGTTGGAAGTACTGACTGCAATGGTGCTTAGAGGTGGAAAAATTGGTGTATAGAGTAAAGTGAAGGTGTTCTTTTTTCGTTTGAATACTAAAGTAAAGCTTTGTAGTTCTGCAAGCCACCAGTTAAAGTAAACCGCATCTTTTTTAAACGAAGAAACAGTGTTTCTTGTACACAAGATACCTAATGCACTTGTAAAATTGTAGATGAATGTTGTGAATGAAATCTAATAGTCTTTATTGGCTTGTTTGGTCCTGTCCACACCTAGACGTTTTTAGTCAAAGGCGAGATCGGGAGAAACGTAGACTTAAGGTTATAATTCGGATGCATCCTTCAAGGCACGTTTACACGATAAACTCGTTATTTACACAACTTAAAAAAAAGCACACGCCGGGGGTTTCAGTCGCTTTTGTTTAGTTCTGTTGACGCTTACATGGCAGATATCAACATTCAACTAAAAATCTGTTCGGTAAATTGTGATCGTCCGGGTGAGTGTAGTCCTGAGAAAGACTGTTTGAGGTGACATTGACTGACGTTTCGACAACCTGAGCGGAAGTCATCATCAGAGTCAAGTGAACTGTGAATCGTCAGCAGATGTTATAAGTCTCTGGTCGTTGTCCTGATTGGTCGACGATCTCGTGATGTTATTGGTCGTCTGTCAGTTAAGCCGTGATGTTATTGGCTGTGAAGACTGTAAAACGTGATTGGTGCGTTTCGATCCGTCTTTTGTTAGTCAAATGTCCGTTGGTCTATTGTTAGTCAAATAAGTCGGTTTGTCTATTGTTTGTCTGTCTTGTTATTGTCAGCAATCAGTCGTTTGTAAGGTGCAGGTAGCTGTTGGCAACGGTTCAGTGGTGTTTGTTCTAAGTTAGTAAACCAGCTTTCCAGACTGATTCGTTGATAGTAGTCCGTACTACTAATAACAAGACTGACAATAACAAGACAGACAAACAATAGACAAACCGACTTATTTGACTAACAATAGACCAACGGACATTTGACTAACAAAAGACGGATCGAAACGCACCAATCACGTTTTACAGTCTTCACAGCCAATAACATCACGGCTTAACTGACAGACGACCAATAACATCACGAGATCGTCGACCAATCAGGACAACGACCAGAGACTTATAACATCTGCTGACGATTCACAGTTCACTTGACTCTGATGATGACTTCCGCTCAGGTTGTCGAAACGTCAGTCAATGTCACCTCAAACAGTCCTTCTCAGGACTACACTCACCCGGACGATCACAATTTACCGAATTATATGACTCCTGGGTTCAAACCATTTACAGTTTTAAAAATCTGTTCTTTGCAAAATGCGGTTGGAAATAGGTAGAGGCCAGTACGAAACGAATATGAAACCTCATCGTGTAGAGTGTGCTTCAGAACGGCGTAGCTTCATTTTCGTAGTTGACTGTACATAAAAATAATGGGTAGTTAAGTTTTGCTTTTGTTACCTTTAAAGTACGCGTTTTAGCAGACTCGTTTCCAGTCCCTCCCTTTGAAATTTTGTAAGCATGCAGTGGATTGTAGGAAAACAGAACTCCACATGCTTGTTAGTACTTGTAACTCTCCATTGGTTTGGTATTACTTTCACATTAACTGATTATTTCTTGAAAGACAAAATGAGCTGATTTCACTTTTCGTAAGTATTTAGACCTTTCCTGAAGCAATTTCTCATCGATAGGATGTAAGAAATCGAGTTCTAGAGACGTCGTCTAAAAGCTCGCACTTTCAATGGTCATGTGTTTTTGTTTCTTTGCTTGTTTTGTTTTGTTTGTTTGTTTGTTTGTTTGTTTAACTTCGGGTCCAGTACTTTAAAAAAACGCTTCAGTATGAATGGTCTGTGGACTGGGAACGAGGCTTTTAACTAATGATCAACTCTCCATTCAGAATTCAAAGACAGTTTCCAAGAAAATGAATCACTACAAGAGAAATTAAGTTGGGTTCGTTAAAGCTGTCCTGGAATTCTGTTTAGATAGTGGATCCCCTTTGTAATGATAAGATTAGACAACCACGACGGTGACAGCAACGTGTTACATTTCTGTGCCTTTTTGTTTCAAATTAACAACGTGAAATGATCCATTTTAATGTTTTATGGAGAACGTTATTTAAAATACGATGGTGTATTTCGCTGAGCGCCCGTCTCTCACGGGCTACGAGTTCATCCTCTGGCTTGTTCAGCCACATTGGACAAACCCAACGATTTGGAATAATCAGACTGTTGTTTACCGTCGTTGTTTAATTTAAAGCCCCTATTGAGCAATATATCAACGCGTTTTGCTTCGGCTGTTAAACTTATGTAATGGTGTTGAAAAGTAATTACTGTTAATCAATTTTATCAATAGATCAGTATAAGTAGTTAATGCTGTGTGCTTATTGGTAGATCAGGCAATTTTAGGCGATTCTGATCCCTAAACCAAACAAAACAGTGCGGAAGAAGGCTTTCTTTCGTTGCAGAAGTATTTGGAAAATTCCCGTCTCAGAGCCTTACACATTACCGTGACTGGCTCCAGAAAAAGCCGCACCGCCCTGCTAAAAACCTTGCGATGTGAAAAACATAAGCTACAACAATAGCTTCTGCCCATTTTCATTAGGTTCGGTACATAGAACGTCCGAACTTTGAACTTGGCCCGAAGGAGTATTCACTTCCATTGTCGTTTTGTAGTTTTAAGATTGCAGTTCGTAAAAGTTGAGGCAAGAATCGCCAAAAAAGTATGACCTAGCAAGTTTTAAAGCCTGCTGGTTTTGCAGCATAGTGTAGTGTAATTGTAAGGGATTTGTGCTGATCAAAATAAAGTGTTCTTGTTATTGTTGTTTGCCGTTTCGATCATTGTTACAGATGGACTATGAAAACACATATCGGGCATTCGTGTCATTGTTGTTGGCATCTAGATTAACGACTTTTCACAGTAATTTTTTCGACAGTAATTTTATTCAGCAAAAGTTGCAACTTCATGCAAACGTTTCGCAGCTGCCGGTTTTACTGCAACAGCAACTATAAGTAAGTAAATAAGCTACTGGTTTTAAAAAGAAGTTGTGAGATAGCTTGGTGACTTTTGTTTTCCCACCCGGAACGTAAAGCTCGCCGAATAAAAACCTCGATTAGCACCCCCCCCCCCCAACCCCCACCCAAAAAAAGCCACAGCACGCCCCCTCCCCATTGACAGGCACAAAAGAGTGGGTGGCAACAAGATGATGACGTCATTTGACCACCGTTGCTATGCCACACCTAAGTTGTGTCGCCATCGCCTGTTAGCCGACACTCGATTGCTATCTGCTCTTCTTTGGATTCTTTGTGTGGATGCAGGTTTGTGCCTTAGATTTACATGCGTAAGAAACTTGGTTGCAGCCTTTCAGTATACAACAGGCGACCGATCGCATTTATTTGGTAGGCATCTGGCCTGACAGCCCTGCAATAGCTGACGTGTTTTTACATAACAGTGCATCGTTCATTTCGTCTCTCTTAGCTGTGGTGGAATCAGCACGTCACGATATCCAAACTGTTGTCTTATCAAACGTCCCGCTCTCTTAAGTGCGGGCAGTGTAAAATCATTTTCTTCATCTGGACTTCATCTTTGCTTTAATTGTACTCATATATCAAGGGGTTTTCGTTTGATTTGCAGATCAAGAGTTTTCATTTGATTAATCTTAATTAACTTGGTCTGCACACTGTAACCTTCTGAAAGTTCGCTAAGTAGCGTAAAGCAGCGCCTCGCGCCTGCTACGTTGGCCACCAGGGATGTTTGCTATGGACCATAAGCTTATTTTCGTCACTTCTTAGTAAAGCTACAAAACTCTTAAAGTCGGCACACACGAGGGGGCCAAGTCGCCTCAAGTTAACGTTTGTTTAATACTCATCAACTATGAGCCAGTTTTCGTTTTCCGACCCGAGTGAATAAGTGCAGCAAGCAACATTTCTCTGACGTCTCGAACTGTAAGCGAAATATCTCAATAACTGTTGAAAACAACTTGAATTCTTTAGAGTATGAACGCTATTTATGTAAATGACTTGTTTATATCCTTTAAGAACATTCTCGCTTTATGACTCATCTCATGCCACCGATCCATGTCATTAATTGCAGTACCGGCAGAGAAGAAAGCAAAATCAGTAACAACTGAATAAAGCTCACTGAAAGTGAAATGAAATACTACAGCTCCGACACGTTATTAAAAGAAAGGACTTCTAAAAATTCTAAACGGGTGTGGGTCAATGTGCCAAACGCACTACCACTGTCAAATCGGTTGCCGCGCCTCACTGCGTGTTAAAAAGGCTAAGACTTAGAGGGAGAGGATTGTTGCATGAACTAACGAATTAAGAAGTTAACAATTTTGTGATCTGTAATAGATTTAAACTTACTGTTGAGATTGCAATTTTTTGTTGATACATGTACACAATTTCGGTATAGCTAAAACAGCATGACTTTTGTGGTGTAGATATTTACGGTTGCAATAACCTCAGCTTTTTAGTTGTGAATATTTTACACATATTGTTCGATTTAGCCTGTCCGATGGATAACAGGGCACGACATCCATTCAAGACCTTACTTTCACTATAGATGCATATCCTTAAAAGTACTCAACCATTTATAAAGGGAAGCAAATTTTGCATGTTGTCTTTTGAGTTATCAACAGCAGCCTCCATAGCTAACAACTTGAATAATCATGCGAACTTGTCATGCGTAAAGATCCCTCTGATCGACTCTGATAATGTTACAAATATGTCGAGATCCACTGAAATCAATTTTTGGTACCAAACCAAATGGTACGATAAGCATCTTTGTCACTTTTATATGAGTGTTCGTCCCAGGCGTGTATGCTACACCACAGATTTTACTTCGCCAGCAAGCTCTCCAACTCAGTTTCTTCAGTTTCTAGAAAAAGAGATCTGTAAATAGGCTATACGTCCGCCATTTTAAAAGACTGTTAGTCAACCTATATATATGAACAAGAAAAACAAGTTAATTAAAAACATTTCATGCTGTGAGCACCTTTAACAGTGTGGATCACGGTTTAGTGATTCACAAAGGAATGTCGATTTCTAGAAGGTACGCCATTATCTTCGGTAGACAGCTAGACGGCGACATTTAAATCATCCCCTTAGGGTAGATTGAAACTATCGTTTAATATTTTTCACTAATTAAACAAATAATATTCCTGCAGCGAAATTCTCATTGAGCGTCAGAGCCGAAAATGTTTGGAGAACCGGTTGTGCGCAGTTGATCAATCAACATCACTGAACCGTTTGTGCGCTGTTTATGTGTGCAGTTTAACCAATTTTACAAGTTGACCGTCTAAAATTGTAATTTCTTATTACTAAGGGATTTTTTTCGAGATGATATAGCGGATATTTGTAGTTGAAGGGCTAAATTAGTCTTACAATGCTATCCAAAAGCTCTTTTCTTACCCGCTGCGTGTCTATTTTCAGGTTCGCTGTCTAAATTTCGCTGTTCCTTCTATCTGGAACCCTGGAACATACCTTGAACACTAAAGAAAAGCAGGCGTTCACAACGACGACTACAAGTCAAAGGTATCGAAAAATATGGCACGTGAATAGAGTGTAAGCACTGTTCCCAGCTTTCCATTTCAAACCACGCTGGAACAGAAGGAGCTGACAGAGTCTCCCGGCTTAGCAAATTCCAGGACGTCCTGTCTAGAGTCTATCGCCAGCCGCCTGGGTTCCGACGCTAATTTCTCGTACCATGGAAACTTCTAGCTGACATGTTTAACCCTATTCTGCCTGGGCTTTTTTGGAGTTTCTGAGCCTGGGGGGGCGGGGGGGGGACACAGATCTCGAAAAGTATTAAAGCTCTTGCGATGAAACTTGGCATGTTTGTAGCACGTCATTAGCTTAACAGATTGGGCCTATGACGTGTCAGTTATGACGTATCATGACGTCACAATAACGTCACAAACCCGCCATTTTGAATTTGAGGCCGCCATCTTGAATCCCAAACCTGCAGTCATACAGCTGACAGTGACGTCACCAAAAATATATGATTTTGTTCTAAGAAACATACTTCGTCAAAACAAGCACACAAAAGTAAAAAAATATCTTCTTCTTACAAACGAAAGGGGAAAACCTGAAAAAAGACTGAAAAAAGACAGAAAATAGTCAAAATACACTTCTGAGTAGACGGTTGTCATGGAAACGTCAATCATCATACACATGTCATTGACACGGGAAATTTTTCTCTATAAATTTTAAGAAAAGAAAGAGACAAGTAAGAGTTACATGACAAGATCATGATATTGTTAGGCGCTTTCTTAATCCTTTTTATTTATTTTCTTTTTCCTTCCTTTATTTCGAAGGCGTAAAAGAACTGATTCAGGCTAGCAAGTTGTGGATTGAACACCTGTTGCAAGCAGGTAAGTTTTTAGTAATTATAACATCTTTCGGAGTATTTTGACTTTATTCGACAGATCAGTTAGCTTTGACCTCAGTCTCGCCGTCTTGAAGTATTTTTATTGGTAAATTTTGTGGTATGTGAGCTAGTTTGAAAGGACATGGAATAAATAAGTATAATACGCCAATTTTAAAGCCTTTAATTCATTTTCTCGCGTTTTCTCGTGTTTGCTTTTAAAATATCTTGAATTAATCATCGTCTGAAGAGCTTAAGTGAAGATAATTCTAAATGAAGGCAACTTGAAAAGAGGTGTAACCATGTGAAGCTGTGAGCTACGAATCTGGGTAAGTGTACCAAAACTAATTTGTAAGGTAACCTTGTGATGGCCTGGATCTTTCCAGTTCCTTAAAAGTGTGAAACAGGACAAATGTTCAGCTGTGTCAGCCATGAGAGACTTAATTTATTTCATGTTTCCTTTGTGTTTCACAAATTTCATAACTGCAGTGTGGGTAACATTACCAACTACAGTGGAACCTTGATTTAACGAAGTGCGAAGGGACTGGGGAAATTGGTTCATTATATGGAGGGTTCATTATATCGAGGTTCTTTTCCATACATTACACTATTACTGAGCTGAAAAACATTATCGTTCGTTGTACCGAGGACCTCATTATATAGAGGTTCGTTAAATCGAGGTTCCACTGTAATTAGATGCGGTGTTATTTTGTGAGATTCATCAAAGGTTTCAGTTAGCCTTTTCTTAAAAAAAGATTTGTTTAACCCTAATTACCCTTTTTCTTTCCCCACCGAGGAGCCTGTTCACAGGCTATTGTAACCTAAAAGTTTCACTATCATCTCTGAGTTGAGGCGGTTTGTGCCCCCACCTTAACTTCCGAGAGCAACTCCAAGAAAGCCTAAGGGGATTAGGGTTAACGTACAGTTTCTTTAAAAATGTTTGTATTTAATGTACGACAATTGCATTAGGTAGTATTTCTTTCTTTTCCAGCTTGAAGTTACGTATTTTCATTTCGTGCATGATACTTGAGTGAAAGAAATCTTCCGTTTGCTTCTGAGTCATATGGAAAATCATGTTAGGTGTCCCTTGCTTAATTTCATGCATCTTCCTCTCATTTTTTTTTTATTTTGAAGGCGTGAAATCCCCTTTCCCCGGCCCAGCGGATTTTGGATTTTGCACGCACGAAGAAACTGAACCAACCACTACAAATACGTAGGTACACGAGATTAAAAAAAATTAAAAATAATAATAATAATAATAATAATAATAATAATAATAATAATAATAATAATAATAATAATAATACATTTAAACTAGCAAATTCATCGGATCACTCAACAGATCTTCATTGTTGACAAGAGAGGATAAAGGGGTAAGAGAGTTAATCCCTCATATAGGCCCTATTCCCATCGTAATCCCTCTCAGGTTATTTTTAGAAGGTATCGATCAGTTTCTGATGTACGAGTTCCAAGTGCTTTGAGTAAGTTGATCCCTAAACCGTTAATTCCATGTTACTAGGAAAACGTTATCGTTTTCTGCACGCATTGCGTGCCTTTTTTTATTTTAAAAAGTGACACTGCTTCATTAAGTTGTTTTAAAGTCTTTTACTATGATTGTGTACTAACTGAGTCCCATGGATCGTCTTTTAACAGCTCTTTTAAAACAGTTTGTCTTTAGCATGGTGTGAGTCTTGTTACCGAGTGAGCTCCAGAATGATACTGCTTGATAGTGTACTGATTTTCGAAGAAAGTCTGTGTTTGGTTGTGGTACGGAAAAAAATTGCAATCACTTTTTGTGAAAAGTGCACAATAGGGGTAGCTAGGGAAGAGGTCATGGCAGTACTTGTTAGCTAAATATGCTAAATTTTGCTCATACACAATTTTAGAAGGCTCCATTTTGTGCGAGTGAGAACCTCATTTCTGGGCGTGTACCAGTCGCGTGCACATGTATCCTCTCAAGCTCGCCAGAAATGCGTTTTACTGTCGTTCTGCATAAACTCCACATAGATGTATGCAGTGAGTAATGTGATAAGATCATGTGGTGCTTCCATCGCTTATTTTTTCTTTTCTTTACTTTATTTTGAAGGTGGAAAAGATCTTAGTTGCCCCAGCAGATTGTGATGCTAAAATAAACTGAAGAGCCGTTACAAGCACGCAAGTAGGTACAAGATTTTAAAACGCTTCGTTTAAATTTACAGCGAATCATAAGACTCGACAGATCTTGTTGATGTGTGTCATTTACTTTATGGGAGTTCAAAAGCCTCATCACTGCGCGGACGTTAATTGTCATAAGCAAACTACACCTTAGTTACGTTATTTCGGCTAAACATTGAGGGTGTTCTCGACAAAAGAAAAGTATCTCGGTACAGTGATACAAAATCACACGAAAAAGGCCTAAAAATCAAATTTCTGCCAATCGCTTAAGTGTAAATCAATTGTCTCATATTCTCATATTATCGTTTTAAGTAACCACCTGGCATGGGCCTCTAAAGCAGTTATCATGAAGACAAACAACGCCATGCAAGACAAAAGGACTTCAAGTAAGTACTTCTTACTGTTTGTTTCCCTTATCTCTTGTATTAATTTTGTTAAAATGTTTATCACATGCGGTATTATGCACAATAAAATAACCCTCATTGGGCCGTGAAATGCCCAGGCCAGGCCCGGAATAGGCTAATGCCTAGCCTTCCCCGAAAAAGCGGTCGACCCGGGGACGGACGAAGTGAAAAAATGTCCGAAAATGCCCAACTGAAATTGACTAATGCCTTAGTTCCAAGGCATTTGCTCAAGTTTTGTTTTTTGGGCAACTAAGTATAAACTTCTCAAATAAAGTTGCTCAGATTCCCCCACTGCATAACCTTTTCCTGGGGCCAGTAAGAAAAAGTCGATCGCAATGTCAAGCTGAGGTAATGGTATTAAGTCGTGAGGCGGGGTATTCCATTGTGTTGATAGAAAGCACTGGCCATGAAGCTTCAAAACCCTCATGGTTACCTCGTATTTCATTGTAAAAACGACAAATTAGGGTTTGGGCAGTTATAATGAACGACTGAGCGTTTTCAGTAAAGTTGTTTAGTAAGGTTATCAATTCAAATGAATGTAAAACATTTAGCAGAACTACTGATGTTGTCCTTGAACTACAAGGTTCCGTAACCTGCATCCCTCTACATATGGAGAAACAGTTGGAGATATCGAACTCAAGTGTGCATCCCCATTTCAGATGGGATTTACGTTAGCGCCCAAAGAGATAAATGATAACAATGGAATCGTACCGTACCTTTCCTTCGTGTTTCCACCAACTTAATTGTATTTGTAAGAATCACTTGCACGTAAGGTCTTGCAGAACTAGCAGTGAATCTTGCTTTTCAATGGTTATTTCCTACATGGACAGTGTGCTAAAGCAAATAAAAAATTACTGGGCACTGACAAAGGCATCCAAAAGTACTAATCGATAAGCTATCGCAAAATTGTACTCATTCAAATATGTGTATTTGTTCAATTTTCAGGTAGTTAACCACTCCACTTTGAAATGCTTTTTATGGAAGTCTAGGAGCTATGCTTAAATATGGCGTCCACTTTACGAAAATCTCAACAACTTGGCCAAGCTGCTGAATCGAGCCAAGTTAAAGTCACCGTTTTGGCCTCTGAATGGGGATCAAGTAAGGGAGGACTGTCTACCATAAACAGAGAGTTAGCAATTCAGTTGGCCAAATTCCGTAATGTGGAAATCTCTTTCTTCCTGCCACATTGCAGTGACCAGGATAAGAAAGAAGCACTTGGACACAACATAACAATTGTTGAGGCAACACGCCGGCCTGGTTATGAAGAACTGGAATGGCTCAGCTTTCCACCAGAAGATCTACAGATCGACGTGATCGTTGGTCATGGGGTGAAACTCGGCCGCCAAGCTCAAGTTATTAGAGAATCTCGCAAATGCAAGTGGGTGCAAGTGGTACACACAGACCCAGAGGATCTAGGAATGTTTAAATCCTATCCAAATCCAATTTCAAAGGGTGAAGAAAAACACAATGTTGAAGTAGAACTGTGCGAAATGGCCAATTTTGTTGTAGGAATTGGTCCCAAGTTGAGCGAGGCCTTTCGCTCGTATCTCCGTGGATGTCAAAAAGATCAAACTGTTCTTGAGTTTACTCCTGGTGCTTTTGATGAATTTCTGAGTGTTGTGCAGGTTGCCGAGGAGAGAAAACATCGTAGTATCATGGTGTTTGGCCGAGGAGATGCTGAAGATTTTGAATTAAAGGGATTTGACATTGCAGCAGGAGCTGTTTCTACATTGCCTGAAACTCAGCTTGTTTTTGTTGGAGCACACGATGGAAAACACGAGGAAATAGCGCAACGATTACGTCAATGTGGTGCTCCTCCAAATCGCCTGAAGGTTAG